>VNJM01001532.1:0-316407 GCA_008042475.1 Drosophila kanapiae
TTCTATGGGTTATTTGACTCAAATTTACAAGTGAAGTATTGTTCGTGGGTTATTTTATGGGCAGTCGTCTCCTGTCTCTGACCCCGAGTATGACAACTAATACACGATGCGGATGCGCTGGCGCCAACAATGAGATCCCCAGGCAGCTGCCAACAAGGCCTCTATGTCGAGATGAGCGAATAAACCATGCCGTATATGTAGTAGAAAAAGCTGATCAAGTAGACGGCCAGCTTGATCCAACCCTCGCGCATATTCCGGGATAATGTGTCCGTCTTCAAGACCGTGGTGGGATCATACAGTCCAGGTCCAGACATCACCGGGCGGTTTTTGTAGCGCCAAATATGATAGGCTATGAGGGGTATGTTGATGCATAGCGAGAACCATTCGCCGCAGAACAAGAACAGCAAATTTAAGAAGATGTGCAGCAAGTACTCCGGTAAAACCAGCGGATTAAGGCTATTGCACTGATCTATTGGATTTTTATAATCTGTTTTCAGCTCGTCAAAGGCAATCACATGAAATATGGCGAAGAATATCAAAAACGCGTCCCCGATCAGGGCCACTATGTACGTGAAGGCGGTAAAGTTGAAGGCCATTCTGTTGTATCGCCTGGCAGCTCAGCATAAAGTTCTAAACAATATGACTTGCTAATTATTTACGTAAAAAAATTCGGCTTCCAATTGTAATTAATTTCAATTTCAATTTCAATTAAATTTATATCAGCAATCAAAGTGTTTCTTTTTTAAAGTTCTCAAGGAAAAGCGCGACTTTTCATACCAAAATAAATATATACTTTCAAATTTAAGCTTGTAAATATTATAAATATTAATGAACACCCAATTTTGTTGTTGATTTTTCTTGGTCATAAAAGCACCTGCCAAGTTTAGGGTATTTAAAATCAAAAAAAAAAAAAGAAAAGCGCCAGCGAAGGGCAAACAATATCGAGCGCAACTAAAGTGTCGCCATTAATTTCCTGGGGAAAAGCACACAAATACAAAATAAAACTCAGCATCGAAGTTGAAATTGAAAAAGCCTCGAAGAGCAGGCGAAAGGAGAGGGCCTGGCGACAATTAGCACGCATTGGCCATAACCATAAACGGCGAACAACAATTAGCAGCAACTATTTTTGCTTATTGGCCCTAAACAATGAGGCAGCGAGGAGGTAAGATGGGGCCAATGGGTGGCCCCGGGGGCAGGGTGTGGAAATGACCTAGACGGGCCAGCAGACAGAAAGTTGTCAACGGCAACAGAAGTGATAAGAAAATTTCATTTGTAATTAATACTAAAAGGCGCGACGGCGGCGACAGAGAGAGAAAATTCGGAGTCAGGGCGGAAAATTCGTAGCAGCCACAAAAGCGACAACCACAAACCGAAGAACGAAGGGATGCAGTGGGCGGGAAGAGAGAGACAGACGGTTGGGCTGCCATGGCATTGCCAGCACTGTAAAAAAAATAATATTTTAATATTTAATTTTATTAGAATATGATTAATAATAGATTACTTTGATCTATTTATTTAACTATGATCTCTTTGATAATTTCGTATCATTTTAAGTTATTTAAGCGGGTTATGTTATATATTGATCATATTATTTAGTGTGACATTTATTTAATTTATAATAGGGCTTTTCTTTAGGATAAACCTTGAAGGGACAACGAGAGCTGGTTTATTTTTCGGCTAGAAAAATTTCAAAAAATATATTTTTAATGTAAATATAAATTAAATGTAGATTTAAATTATTCACTGTGCATCCTCGGACTGGTGACTTTTTGCTCTGGTCTCTCGCCTTGTCGCTCTCCGTTTCTTTGTGCAGCCATAAAAATTTGTTCAACATTTTGTTGCCTTTTATGATTGCGACGGCGAGAAGCGAAGGAAGCAGGGGAGAAGCCAACAAAGCAGAGGCGTGGCTGGAAGGGGGGACGTGCAGTCAGGTGCAAATTTATAAATAGAATTCAATGAACAAACAAAACCGATGGGGAATGGGAGAGCCAGCGAATTGAATAGAAATTATTTCAGATGTTTTTACTACAAAAAGAAAAGAAAAACATATTGAACAAATATAAAAACTGTTAGTAAAGTGTGTAAATTTCGCAAAAATAAAACCCAATGAGAAATGGGAGTCCTGTGTATCAGGTAAATTTTTTAGTATTATAATAATGAAACATATTCCGGGAAATCAAAGCAATAAAAAGTAGTTCTCGTTAAGGCACCTTTTCTAAATAGAAAATAGGTTCCCGCTTACAATTTCTGGGAATGCTTATTCTAACCAATTTGGTTTTCAGTTTGGTTTTTGGCGCAGCATTTAAATTAAATTAAACTTCAAGTGCGCCGCAAAAATTACAGAAGCCGGGCCAAAAGGGGGTGAGCGGTCCTTTTTAAATCGCAGTGCGCAGTATTCAACCGCAGCAACAATTTGTCGACAGCGGGTTAAGGCCGCCGCAACCCTTTCGGTTGGCAAAGGGTTAAGAGCCGAGAATGGGGAGTGCGGGCACTGCGCGATGACGCTGAGCATTTAGAAATCCATTAATTTCAATCATTGCCCGTGACTTTGCAATATTATTATTATTATTGTTATTACTCTCGTTGATGTGGCTCCTGTCGTTGCCTTTTACTTTTCGTCCTTTACACTCCCCTCCCCTGGAAACGTCACAAAATTTCAAGGTTTTTTTTTAGTCCTTTTACCAAGTATTTCAAAGGGATACAAAAAAAAAAACGAGGGAAAGGTAGAGTACTCTCGGCTGTTTTGACATAAAGTTTAGCTTGGCTAAATAGTTTTAAATGGGAATTTATGAGTAAGGGCAAAGTTCCGATTATAATTTTTGTCTTTCATATATTTTGTAGGCTGACATAATTTTGGGAACCACTGCACATCACGACTTCCGGCCTTATGCCAATTTCTTGCCGTAAAAACCGTCCTCATCTCCTTGATTACTTAGTAAATATACCTTTTCCAACATAATAACCGCCTTGAGAAAGTTTCGCAAGAATATCTAGAGTGGAACTCGAGTTCGTTGAGGTTTCGCTCTCCTAGGAACTCCTTGCCGGAAACTACAGTGCATTTCGCACTGCACTTTGCGGGCGAGCGCCAAGGACGAGGACGGCGGGGGTTCGTAACGCGTTTTAATGACTCAACATTTTCTTGACTTTGATTCGAGTCGCGGAAGGAAAGAAAAAGTGCAGGTTGCCTGGTCCAAAGGGTTGCCGCCTCTGGCCAAAGGCATTGGCCCGCTTTTTTGTCGGCTGTCAAAATAACAAAGTGCTTCAGCTGCATTCCGTCCTGGCCAGAAAGCGCAAAAAAAAAAAAAAATTATTCCCGCCCCACAAAATAATGGCAGAAGGGGCGAAACGCCAAAAGGCAAAAAGTGTCGATGAATGTTAAAGTTAACAAGTGACGGAAGTGAATTTACGGGGCGGGCAAAAAGAGCAAAGCAGCCGCAAAACAAAAAACCAGCCAACGGACTGGCGAACAAAAAGCGAAAACCAACTCGAACACGAAAAAATTAAAAGGCAAGTAAGCAAAAATCATTTTCACAAAGTGCACGGCACGAAGGTTTTTCCTTGAAATAAAAAATACTTGAACCTGCGGATGCTCTTTCACTGAATATGACATTTTATAATTATTAAGCATATTGTAAGTAATTTATTTAAATTGCAAGGGTTGTTATTTTATATATTAGTCTTTACAAATAATTAAAGGTATTCTCTATTATTGTAAAATATGTATTACCCAGGGGATAAGTGTTTTATTTATCTAAGCTGGGCCAAAAAATATACAAATTTTGTATTAGTTTATTAGTCCTTATAATTAATTAAAGGTATTCTCTATTAATGTCAAATATTTACTACTGATAGGACAAAGGTTGTATCTATCTAAACAGGCTCAGGAATAAATAGTTATCTCCAATATTCTTATGAGAATTAAATATAAAAATAAATACAAAAATCTAGGAATATGAAAACAACATCTAAAGGGTTTTAGAGACCAAGTCTCTTCAGTGTTCGCCTGATATTTTCCTCTCGACTTAAGCAGGCAGACCTTTCTGCGCTTTTCCCGATTATATTAAGTATTAAACACACATATATATAGTGTATATATAGTGACCCAATCAGATCGTTGACATGTTCGCGATATATGCATCACCTCAGTCCTTTCTCATACATTTTCCACGCTCTTCTACTTGCAGTTCTGCTCGCCGTCAGCTGGGAGGACTGGTGGACATACGATGGCATCTCTGGTAAGCTCCTTCGTCCGCCGCAGTTTAAGTTTCATAAATACCAACAACAAAGTAAATTTTGATCAAAGCTCAACAATAACCACGGACGAAGGCGGAAAGTAAAATTTCAGCCAACGAGCAGCACGCGTCGCTAAAGCAACAAAGTTGTGGGCGAAAATTGAGGTGGGGCAAAACGGTGGATTTTCCACCTGCCCTTGTCGGGAGCGAGGCGTTCGGCGGGGGTCAGGGAAAAGCCAGGGCAATCGTTGTTGCTGCCGCTGTAAAACGATTTTCCCAGCGACTGAAGCTGCACGCGTGAAATGCATGGAAAAGGACCAAAGGATATAGAGATGGGAGTGCTAAAGCAGCTGCAGTCCAAGAAAAATAGAAGGAATAATTTATTGAAACTAGATTTATAGTTTTATTTAGATAACTTCTCAAATCGTAGATCAATTTAATCTGTTCGTAATATCCACCCTTTGTAAGATCTTATTAATTATTATTATGCTCATACTATCAGTTTTTCTTAGCTTTAATTGCCTTTAATTGTTAGTTACGGAAAGTCTTAATTCTATTTTATAGTTTGATTTGCACGATTTTTCGCAGTGTGCAAAATGGGCTGGGAAAAAGAGAAGAAAAGCGGCAACGAAGCCGATTTGCAGCTGTCAAATGGAAAGGCAGACAAAGTATTCACAGAGACAGAGAGAGAGAGAGAGGCAGAGAAATGGAGAACTTTCCTTTTTTCGCCATTGTCTGGCGCTGAAACGTGATAAGCACAGGCCCAGACGGAGAAAGAGAGAAGAAGAAGAGAATCAGAGAGAGAGAAAGAGAAGAGAAAGGGAGCCCAAGGAGCTGGAGACCCCCGAAATGGCCCATGTGTCACTAGTGGCAGAGAAATCGGGGCAAAGGTCCGTGGAGATTATGTCCAGACAGGACAGCAGACAGCCGATAAGCGTTGCTCTTTCTCCCGCTCTCCTTCTCTCCGTTTCTCCCTTTCTCCCGGCTTGCCATCTCAATTCTCCGCTTCCTTCCGTGGAAGCATCTTTCTTAATCTTATTAGAGAGACAACGGCGACGCCATTTGCACAAGACAAATGCATAAATAAGTTCAAGTGCTGTGAATTTTGAATGGGATTTCCCAAGCCAGGGAAAAGCTGAGGTGAGGCATAGCGAATGCAAAAAAAATAGAGAAAATAAAAAGGAAGGAAATCAAGTTTCGGAGGAAACTCGAGAAAACTTTGGGAACATTACTCGGAAGAGGTCTACTGCAAATATATAGCTTTTCTATAAATCATAGAGAGTTTAGGGAAAAGATATAACTTGCCAAAGCAAAACAGCATCTTTAATGCTTCTAAGCAAATTGCTTAAGCAGTATATATACACTTGAACTAATAAAACATTGGTTTTCAATTAAAAAACAATTATAAAAGCAATTTATAATGTTCCCGACATTTTTTAACTCAGAGAAAGGTTTTTAAAAGCAATTCAATAATTATAAATAGAATATGTAAATACTATATAACATTTTGGGAAGGTATTCATCAATATTTAACTAAATATATAATAATCTTCAGAGTTCTAAGAGCAGACTTCTGTCACACTAAAGACAATAAAGTCCCAAACAACTTAGACAGACTTTTCCATGCTTTTTTTTGGCATATTAAGTTTTACCCATTATTCTTCATTATAGTCTCTTTTCCTTGAATTATTTTCCCTCCGTGTAGGGACTTGAGAACGGGATATCTTGTAACACGTGTTGTCAACAAATTGCAACCGAAATCCGAGGCGAACTTTGTGTCTCTTTTGGCATAAATACATTTGCATAAGCATTGCATGCATGTCGGCAGGAGCCCGGCACTCCGACACCGGCGCCGACTCCGACTCCGGCCAAGGCAGGACGCCGGATCCCTCGTCAGGGGAGCGCCACTGAGTGGGGCGCTCGGCAGGGATATCGAATGGAAGGCAGAGAGGGGGCTGGGCTAAGCCTCAGCTGCAACTGCAGCGGCAACTGCAACGTGCCACTTGTTTAACGTGATTTGCACTCGCAACGAGCCGAATAAAGGCGGCCAAAATGGAATCAAACGGAGCGTGCTGCATACCACCGGTCGCCACCAAAATTGGGGAAGTCCTCACCCCCCCATAGTCGTCTGAAATACAAAGAAAAAAAAATAAACGCAGGCAACAGCCCGTGGATCCAACCAACCAGCGAGGCCACTAATGTTGTTAATGGCTGCTAAAATCGTTTGCCAATTGCCTCATTGACTCGACTCCCAAGCCGAAGCCAGACCGCAATTTAATAGACTCTAGACTGCAACATCCTCCTACGCGGCGCCGTTATCTGAAGACCTTCCTTCATGCCACACCACGAAAAGTGCACTGGAGATGAGCGCGTGACACGAAGGCGGTTTCTAAGAAGGAAATCGTGCTGAAATTTTAAGATAAAAATGTATATTATGAAAGCCAAACTATAGACGTAAGAACTCTCCTATAAACCTTAATTAATAAGGTTATTTTTATGGATTCAGAAGATCACCCAGCGCAGCACCGCCCCAGCTAATTACCCAACCCATTCACGCCCTCATCACTGTCTCTTCCTCTCTCACTTAAGGATTATTTTTACCCGTCCTTCATCCTTTATTTTTATCCGCTTTTCTCTTCGCTTTTATTTTGGCTAATGCGATGGCGTCGTTGAGGTCAACAATCGCTTAAACGCGAGTACGTGGCATATCTATGATTGAAGCTCCTGATTGCGGCCTCGCAGCGAACGTGTTGATTTCCAGTCGTCCTCCCCTCTGCCATCCCTTTGCCACCACGCGAGCTTCCCACCCTCAGCTCGTACTACGTGTCGTATACGCAATGCGACTGCAGGCGAAGCATTTTTATGGGAACAGCGAGAATGGATGGATGGATGAATGGATGGCGGTGTGGCTTGAAAGTTTCTGTGTGAAAATGTGGGCCATAAATGGGATTACAAGTAGCTGGTTCGGCAGGGCCCAGAAGAGGTTTTAATAATTGGTTGATCCTGGAAAAGAAAATCATAGAAATTTTTTAAGTAAAGAAAAGCTGAAACTATCGCTTGTAAACAATTAAGGAGTTAAATAGCAGGGAATTATAAAATAAAGTAGTGTTAGCCCTTAAGCTAAAACCAATCCTTAGAACAAAGCTTATAAAGTGAAAAGAATCTAAAATGGAACACAAATCACTGAAGACGATACTCTTTCAATTGCTGAAAACACAACTGCCATAGATTATGGCAACTCAACAATGGCAACACACACTCAAACTGGCCAAAAGCATAGACTGTGACTTTGCCAGGGAAATGGCAATAAAAAAGCCAGCCTATTGTTTTTCGGGGCAGCTCAGCTTGATTTCATATTGCCATAAATTAAGCTGCCCGGCCAGATAAAGTTGGCCAAAGTCGGATAGGGAGATGGAAACAGAGTGGCAGCACGGATAGAGATAGAGATAGAAATAGAGATAGAGATAGAGACAGAGCTAGAAAATAAACCTGCAATTTTACTGGAAACCCCATGGCTGGCAGGGCACGGAGAGCAGGGACTAAGCAAACCGCACAAAATTAAAGCAGTCAGGGGGCCATGGAGATGGCTTAGTTGTGTGGCCAGAATCAAACAGACGCAAAAACCAAAAAACTAAACCGATGCAGGCCAACACCTATGCGGATGCAGACAAATATTGTAATGGCCTTTGGCCCGTGGGCTTCATGCCCCATCCTCGGTCTCTATTTCTTGCTGCCATTATGCAATTTGTGGCAAGTTTTTGCTGCACTCCCTACTCTTTCCCGCAATTGCGGTCAGCTCGGAAACTTTGGAAACAGTTTGAGGCGAGCCGGGTTCATAAATCTCCTTGCCACCCGGACGTGGATCAATGCGAAGAAGAAGGACGATGCCTTAATACAACAAAAAAAATAACCTCTCTCTCTCCCTCTTTGTTCATGGTTTTAGGTCCCGCCTTCTGGGGGCTCATCAATCCGGAGTGGTCGCTATGCAACAAGGGTCGTCGCCAGTCGCCAGTGAATCTGGAGCCCCAGCGTCTTCTCTTCGATCCCAACTTGCGACCCATGCACATAGACAAACACAGGGTGAGTTTGGGAATTTATACACCTGGGAGAGATCACAAAATTTATGTGAATACTACCTCTACTTGTAACTTATTTTTCCCGCTATAAAATCATATATTTACTGCATTCTACTTGCAGATATCCGGCCTGATCACTAATACCGGCCACAGCGTCATCTTCACCGCCGGCAACGATACGGTGGCCAACTACGATGGCATGCAGACGCCGGTAAATATCTCGGGCGGACCGCTGTCGTACCGCTACCGCTTCCATGAGATCCACATGCACTATGGCCTCAACGATCAGTTTGGATCGGAGCACAGTGTCGAGGGCTACACGTTTCCGGCGGAGGTGAGTCAATTTTCTCGAAATAAAAATACATAAATGGCCTTGTGTACTTTTTGTGCACAGTGGTGTCACTCTCAATTTCCGGCCAAGGGTGAGGCCTAAATTTAGCATGGGACACTTTGACACTTGCTGGGGGCTTCAAGGATTCTATTTCTGCCCTGCCTGTCAACAGATTTCCCTCTTTAACAATTCAATTGTATGCTGACTGACTGAGTGTGTGTGTGTGTGTGCGCGGTGTGTTTGTGTGTGTGGGGAGGAGTTTTTCAACTTTTCTTGCGTCATTTCATTGCCAGCATTCGGCATTGGCATTCGGCACTAGGCACTCGGCATTGTGTCTCCGCCAGTGGCTGTAAACTTGTTAGGCCCCCTCCGCCCCGGCTCAAATATTTGCACAGATAAACGAGCGGAAGTGTATTTGATCAGCATTTAATGCAGCAAATGTCGATTTGTCGCTGAAGAAAAACCATAAGGAGGGTGAAAAATAAATAAAATAAATAACAAAGTCAAAAAAGTCAAGAGCTCGGCGTCGTGTCCTTTGTCTGGAGTCCTCTACGTCCTCGACGTTATCATCAACGCTGTACCGTCGTTCTCGTCGTCTTCGTCGCCAGGTTCAACATGTTGGAAATTCACCCCACTTGTCTGGGACTTTGATTTGCCTCCCATCACCCCCAAGGCGACATCATTCACACTTTTCCGCGTCTGGGAAAATTCAAAGGTTGCTTAAACAGAGGTTTGAGTTTCTGGCTACTTTTCAAAAGGAAGAGTAGGCGTTATATAATGGTTCCTAGGAACATGTTAAGCAACATCTCTTAATGCTGCCAACACAAAAGAGGATGTTGCAGAAGTGCAGCATACTCTAAAACTGTATTGCTTAATAACTTCCATGTTTATCTTTCGATTTAACTCAAATTTTAACAGCATTTTCTCAAAAATGTATTTATTTAATATACCCTTTATCAAAAATTAAGACTTAAGTTTAGCTATGAGCATGTTAAGGTTGAAAATGAGTCAAAATATGAAACTAACCTGATCTACATGCAAGAGTAATAAACGTAGTCTCCAAAGATGGTGCCTCTAGCTCTTATAGTTTTTTAGATCTGTTGTTTTACACGGATGGACAGACAGTCACGTCTAAATCCACTCGCCTGGAGTTTCTGATTTATAATATATACTTTATAAGGTCGGAGATACTTCCTTCAGCCTGTTACATGTATTCTCAGTTGGCACCAAGCTTTAATACCCTTGTACCCTATGAGAGCCGTATATAAAAATCATTTTCTAAGAGGATGAATGATGTTGGAGAGCGTGCAGGCTTCGGATTTTGCAGAACCTGCTGCTGATGGCTGATGATTTTGTATTGTTTTATTTGTACATTGTTTTCGGGGGCGGCAGGAGGACATATTTATGTGTCATATGGCAGGCGTTGTTGCGACTCGCTCAGACACCTTGTCTGTTCTTGTTTGCCCCCGATGCCCAGAGTTTTCTCCAGCATTTTCCTGGAAAGTACACATGCGTGCTCCCTCACACCGTTTGTTGTTTGTCAAATATGATTTAACCTCTCCGGGAGCCGAGTGTTTTGTTCATTTTGATGTCAAGTTCACACACAGGCTCGCTTCAGTTGATTTGCGAGCGAGGACGTTATTAAAAATATGTAAATACCCTCGCCGACTTTGAAGGCGACATTTGAACAAAGGCTTTTCCCTTGCACCATTCTTTTTTTCTTGTTTTAGTTCCAAATTTATTGCCTTGGCTTTGCCCGCAAGTTACTGATGATTCCGAGCGCCGAGGATATGTCTGGAATCTGTAATATCTGCCGGCCAGATGGTCATTAATTGAAAGCCAAGCTGTTGCGGGTCAAATTAGTTAATGTCCAGTGTTAATGAACTCATAACTTTCGTTGGCCGGCAGATTGGCGAATTTATGGCAGGCAAAAATGTGTATTTTTCGAACAGTTTGACTTGATATATCTTTTTCAATATAAATATCTGTGCGGGGTGAATTTATTTCCTATTTTCTGATTAATGGATAATCATTTTCATAGCTTATACTGCTGCCGAAAATAAGTTTCACTGAAAAAGGGGATTTGAATTATCTTTAATCATTTAAATTTAACAAAATTAAGAAGGTTTTCAGGTTGAAAAGTACTCTTAATTGAAGTCTAGTATCTTAAAGCCTATCGTGGGCTTTGAACTGAAGTTTTGCAAAGGCTTAAAACTATCAGAAATTACCTTACCTTTGACAATGATATAGTATTTTTCTCTTTTTTTATTGCAATTTATCTAGTTTTGCCAGCTGGCAGCTCTGTGAGCTGCTCTACAAAGCAAATTCCCCAAATCAAGATGGCTCTTTGGCGCGTTTTTAAGAACCTTTCGCCGGCAAAGAGTCCTCCGCTCCCGAGGGTTAATCCTGTCGTGCGTCTGTCTGGTCCTTGGCCACTTGACTCGACTCGACTCGACTCGAGATGAGTTGAGTTCAGCTGAGCTGAGTCGGGGTTGAGTTCCCCAGTTTCCCTGAGTGATGTGCGACACAGTTTTCATTTTCATTTTCATTTCCATTTTCATTTCCATTTTCGTTTGGGTCGTGCGGCGCTTTTGTCTGCTCCTCCATCCGATTTTCCTCCAGACACTCGCGGCAGGCAATCAAAAAGTGAGCCGCAGCTGCCACAACAAACTGCAGCGCGGCAGACTGCAGACGACAAACAAATAACGTTATAAATCTGTTGCATGTCAGCAGTTGAGGCCCTACAACCTTTGACCCGCCCGCCGACGTCAATGTCAACGCAAATTAATTAGAATACCTCCCATCGCCCTGTTTTTGGGCTAAATTACTACGACTACTGGGAAATCGCAGACTCCAATTTCCCGAGCTACCCAAAGGGAAGCTACCAAAGCTCTGATTTTCCTCACTTCAATGGCAACAATCGAGTGATTAAAACGCATTCTGGCAGTCTGCCTTCGTCCTCGGATTCGAGCCCAAAGTGACAAACAATTGCCAAGCTGAAATTCGGAATCCAAGACGGAGGAGACTTGGAAACTATTTTTAAACGAGTCAAGCTCATTTCAACAACAGCAAAAAAAAAAAAAGAATCCGTAAATAAAGACAAGTTTAGCAGCGATGAAGGGTCGGAGTCAGAAGACGCTGGTGAAAACGAAATCGGAAGCTCCATTAAATTCCAATTAAGAAGGCCTGCAAAATATTTTAGAGCCATACACAAATCAATATATATTTAGGTTAAAAGGAAAACAATAAATGAAAACTATTAAATCAGAATTATGGCTACAATTGAGAGTTGACTTTTCCTGTGTAACTATTTTATACAGGGTATTATTAATTTAATCAGAACTTTGCAACAGTCTGTTGGTCTATATTTTTGTAGTACTGAAACTTTGCAGATAGTCTTCCTTATAGTGCAGCTAAGAAGTATATAAAGGCTAGTATCAGACTACTATATCATATAGGAAGTATTTAGTATTTAAAATGAAAAAATTACATCTTGGTTGAGTTTTTAATATATTTTATAACCACTTTATATATATATTCCGAATTTCAGTTAAAAAAGTGGAAAACTATTTCATATAGCTTTCATAAAAACAATACCAAATTAATCGAAAAATAGTTAACCTAAGATAGTTATCCATATTGCTTGGTTTTAGAAGAAGAAGGATCGATCAATTTCTATATAAAAATAGGGAAATTATCACTAGCTTACTGCTTTTATTTATAAATGTTTTTTCACACCTCCAATAAGGTTTAATTGATAAATTTCCACTTCAATTGCAACCTGCAAGGGTACACAGGCGGGTTCCCGATGCTAACTACATTTCTTGTTTATTTTAAAATAAATCTGTAAATCAATAAGTTAATACTTCTAATAATTCCTTTCACCTATACATTACCTGGCAGAAGCTTAAATTTGTTAATACCAAAACAAACATAGAGAAAATAAATTCAGCAAATATTAAGCCCAAAGTGCCAATTGATTTTCCTGCCAAAAATTCAGGCCAGAACCTATTTGCCGGAAGTCAACTGTAAGGCGTACATTCCGGCCGTAACGAAAGCCGCCTTAATGGGCCGCGCCTCACAACTTGATCTGCCTTAATGAATTCGTAATTGGCAATTTTAATTAATCCCCATGAAATCCGAACAAGATTGCAGCCGTGTCTTGGATTTCGGCAGCCGTTGTCATTGGACGCCACTGGCACTCGCCTACGGGCTGTAGGGGGAGGATTCCATGGGGTTTTCACGGCGGCTTCTGGCGGTGCTTTCCGCGGTGGTTTCCCGAGAGTCTCTCCGCCAATGCGTTATTTCTATTTGCAATGCACACTTGCCTGATTTTGATTTGTTTTGGTTCGCGGTAATTTAGCACTTGTCTTGTGGCTAAAATTTAATCACCATCGGTCGGTTGTCAGGGGAGGGGCCGTGATTTAGCGATGAGTTCGTGACGGTAACTATCGAAAAGGCCGGTGTGGGGTAAATTGCTGCCTGCGAGTCACGTGCTTAGGAATACACTGAATAAATGAAACACCCCATTCCTTAGGCAACTTTGACTATCTCTTTTGATTTTTGATGAAAAAAGAAACTACTCTCCAGGGAACTTATCAATAAAAGCAATATGAGGGAATAATATACATAGAAAAAGTCTGATATCATGATATGGCGTTAATTCTGATGTTAAAATATCGTTAACTTTGATTATCGAATTTTTAAATATCGAGCAAATATGGCGTTTTACAAAATATATATAAAATAATATAAATATTAGCTATAAATAGCCGATTAATTCACATCGCAACATTACAAAATCGATTTATATGTCAACTAAGGCATCAAATCTTGATACATTCCGAACGATCAATATTTTCTGCCATCAATAATTAATATCTGCTTTGTGTGTCTTCAAAATACGCATTGGGGAATTATAACAGCATATACTTACAATCTTTCTTTTAAATAAATAAAAATAAAATTGTTAGGCAAGACTTCACTACTTTCCCTAAGCAAATATAATTTATATAATATTGCTACGACTTTTTGCGGAGTGTAACCAGCCTAATGGACTCACCCACTTAACCCCCTTCGTTATGGTCAGATTGGAGGGGTTTCACGAGCCCTCCACCCACTTTTGACCCCCTCGCTGCGGTCGGCAACCACGGGCAACCCAAACGACCAACAACCGACGATGGCTTAACCATTAATTTACGCGCTAACCATGAAGTACTTAAATATACAAATGTATCTGTGTCTCTCTATCTGTGCACTGCACTCACACACAGCTACCCTAAGTGGGGGGGCAGGGGCAGGGACATGGACAAGCTGAGTGACTGAGCACGAACGAAAGCCAAAATATTTGCTGCTAATGAGGTCGTGCTGTAATTTCAGCAACCCCATCTGCAACCCAGCCTCACGCGCCATCACAATCCATCGCTAACCCCTTAAAGGGGAGACCAGCGATTAAAGAGCGCTGTTTTTTGTTTTTTTATTTTTTATTTCTGCTGTCTGGCGTTTTAAAACGCTGCTAAGTCATTAATGGGGCCTGAGTGGATTGAAGGAGGCGGCGGGGCGGGTAATGAGTTCGGCGGAGTTCCTGATTGGATTACGAGGCCGGGTAAGTGGGCTAAGACAGTCGGGTAGCTCAGGTGTTAAGGCGGCTTAAAGGAGCAGGTCAAGTGAATTTTTAAATAGCGGTTAGCGTGCCATCTTTGTTTGTTGTTGAACAATTTTTGGTGCTTAAAAGCTAAGCATTCTAATTAATTTAATAATTGGCATTGGAAAACTTTATAGAATATAAATAAAGAAATAAACTGTACATATTTCGATCTATTAAAAAAATAGATATTTACCATTTACATTGCTTAGTTATTTGTGATTTTAAAATCTGTATCTATAACTTAAATTCCGCTTTAAGTATCCCTCTTCATTAGGATTCTTCAGCTTCCTCGTTATCCTTAAAGGTTACATTTCCCTTTGCAGTCTCAGCGTTTCCATTTGGTTGAATTTTTAAAACGCCAGCGAAACGCGTTTGCTGCTCATTTCGCAGCCTCGTTTATCCTTTAGCCTGCGTTATCCTGGCTAGTGTGCAGGGCATAATTAGCAGAAAGTGCTACAAGTGCATCGGCCATGTGCTTCATGGGGCAGCAGCCTTGACAAACTGCGGCCAGAAATGGAGCGATCTAGGACCTGCAAATCGCTTCCTTCCATTCACCACCCCCCACCCAGGGTGTATGGTGTGTGCGGGTGTGCGTGTTTGACAATGTCCCCAGTGCGTTGTTAAGCTAATTTGCTTCATTTGTCTAGAAAACTGACACAGGCCGAAGGAGAGGGGGTCAGACATAGCCGGCAAAGTGTTGACATGAGGCCATGTTCTCGACCTAAACCAGGACCTACTCCTGCTCCTGCTTCTGCCTTTGCTTGTGCCTTTGCTGCTGCTATTCCTGCTGTTGGCCATGGCCAATATTATCGTGCCCGGTCAGTGCAGCACGAAAGCCAAGTCAAGCGGCTGAAGGGCCAAGAATGCCACTGCCTACATCGTTCTGCCTCCACCAATATCCCTGAACCAATAAGCCCAGTGTTACCTCGGCGCGGCAAAATATTCCGCACAGTGTCATCAAAGTATCCAAGCATTCAATTCCATATCGCAATAATAACTAATTTATTACATCTTATTCTAATGATTATACAGAGTGCAGTGATTTTCTGAAAGCTATATGCTATACATATCTTATCGGTATTTATTGCAAATCACAGAAACCGCAAAGGTTAATCACGGGCCACAAATTAGCTACGACTTATCAGAAATCTGTGCTGATACCACTTATCTGATATTTGTTTAAACATATAAATATATTATTGCTTGATAATTGATTATAATTTACGGGCGCAATGCTTGATAATGCAAATAATACAAAAAAGGGTATATTTCCACGGTGCCAGCCGAGTTTATCGACTGTGGGAAATGGGTGAGACAGAAGGACCCACTGTGCTGGCCAGGCAAAGTTTCAGCAGCTGGCGTTCGCTTCTGCTCCTGCTGTCTCTCGTTGTCAGGATGGCAAGGGTGGCGTGGGGGAAGCGTGTAACGAAGGACGAAGGACTCCGGCTAAAAGTGGGGTGAAGCACGGCTCTGAGTACGGACTGCGGCAGACTGGGGCTCTCGGCTCTACGGTCTGTGGAATCCATGCAGTGAAAACATGTGTAATTGATCTGATTAAGTTGCCTTTGCTCTGCGTGTGTCTGTCTGTGTTGCCGAGTGTGTGTGTGTGTGTGTGGTGTGTAGTGTGTGCGTGTGTGGAGCAAGAAATATGCCAGGAGCTTGCTTTGTTCAAACAAACACACAGTGCGAAAGAGAGGCCGGCGATGACTGGAGCAGGGGGGCATCCCTTAACACCGCTTAGGCTTTTGGCTCTTTGCGTTTTGGCCGAGTTGTTGTCCGGCTATTTGCTGGTACTTACACTATTTTCTGTTTTTGTTATTGCTGTTGCTTTTATCCCCCGGTTGCCCCCTATCCATGTCTCTTCCCCGCCCCCCAGTATTTGTATTTGTTGCTGGCGTTCGTGCTTGTATTTATTTGCTTTGCCACAGGCTTTGGCTGTTTAATGAAACGGAAATATAACATTTTAGTTTGTGGTCAAATATTGTATATTTTCTCCTTGTTGTTGCTACTAAGCACACACCCACAACACACACAAATAAAGACGGACTGGGGTTCATTGCCTTTATGATTCAATTTCAAAGATATTAGGCTGAAGGTGTGAAAGCGTTCACAATTGGGAAAGGGTAAGTGGGCATAATGTTAAGAAATTAAAGCTGCTGGCTTTTTAGGCCTTAAAATGTTACTTGTTTATTTATTCAATTTAATCAGTCTGCCAGTGGAAATGATTAATATTATTTGTTTTTTATTTAAATAACAAAAAACTGCAGTATTTATTGGTTAATACAAATCAATTCATGGTTTAAAAGCCATGTCAATCCTGATATTCAAAGTTTTTCACACAATGCAAATAATTATTGAATAATTCATTAATGAAGTTAGTTTAAATGTTATATTTGTAATTATTTACCAATTTTATGAAGTGTAATTCCTTAATTTAGTGGCAAACACCTTGGCCAAAGTATAATTACACAATTTCCAGTCTTTCCTTAAAGCAAATATCGTGCTTAAGAGCGATATATACGTTCCGAGTTTATAAACTTCCATTGCGTATTTCTCTCAACATTTTTAATTAGCCAACAAAAAGTGCCGGAAACTGCTGGCGCCATCTGCCGTTCAAGTGGCGAAGCTGCTCCGGCTTAGTTGTTCAGTTTGGTCATGCAGTTAACGCCCTGGATCTGTTCCTATTTTCGGTGCCGTTGCCGGTGCAAGTAGCTTTTGTGTGCTGAGAGTGAACATAACTTATGCTCGGACTGTGGCCAGTCCTCGAGTCCTTGGATCCTTGAGGGGTCCCAGGAGTTAGGGCAGGGCCGGCAACGAGACGGAGGAGGGACAACGGAGGACTACGGAACTAACCATCTTCAGTTTGCAACGGTCTCGTCAAAATTTCATTTGCATCTGCATACCAAAATATACATAACTATATGTACATACATATATGTATGCACGCAGACAGTGCATTTCACAAATGTCAAGTCATGCAATCGGTAATATTCGATTAATTATATTTTATTCACATTCAATTAATAAATCTTAATAAATTAAACAATTTTGTGGAGTATTTCAATAATAGTCAACTATAACAGAGAAATTGATCTTAAATTATTATCGATATCAATCGATAGTTATCGATATATTATTTATAAGCAAAACTAATGTATAATTGAAAGCGCCTCTTATTTTTTGCGCGGGGTTTCAGTCTCAAGGTATATTTATTCTATCGACTATCAAGTCAGATTGTTACAATTGATACTATATGTATTTATCCTTAACCCGTTCGATAACTTGATGCTGTTAGTTAGCTTAAAGTCGATACTTTTTAGCCACAGTTTTACGTGTTACTCCGAATGGAAGCCAACAGCCACTCACGAAACGCACTGTACGCGCCGAGTTCTTCATTTTTGATAGCAACTTCTGTTCTATTTGCATTAGTTGCCATTTTTCGAGTACACCAGCCCGCTCGTCCGCTCCTTTTCGCCACTGCTCCGGCAATTGCAACTTCACCAAACACTCGGGGAAAGGAACTTTGGGAAATTTTAATTTAATTTAATTTTTATTTGCCTTGCTGGGCACACATTAAAATTGCAGCATGTAGTTTTTTAATATTTAAATGCATGCCTCGCTGCATGCCGTTGCTGCTGCTCTTTTCTGCCATTCTCCTTTGGTTCCCCACTCAGCTGCCGGGGAATTCCCAGGGAAGGGTTAAAAATCGAGGCAGGACATGTGCGCTGGGTAGGATGACTATTAACTGCCCAGCGCCTACAGCCACGCCCACCGCCCAATGTGTGCGCTCTCTGCTATTATTATTATTTTCACTATTGTCTGCAGCATTTCCTTCCGCTCGGTGCGTCTGGCCTGGTCAACCAGAGAGTGCAACCTCGCCCACAAGTCCTCGCACCACCACAAACTCAAATGTAGAGGAGCAAACATATCCTGGACCGAAATCCCCCCGAAAATCCTTGTACACATGTTACACAAGCTCACAAACATTTGCAGGGGATGCTTAAAAAGTAAATTTGAGTGGAGTGTGCACTACAGATAGGCACATATTCTCCTAAAAATAAAAGGAAGTTTCTACAAGAAAATAAAACAAATATGAAAGTTTATTTCAAAGATATTTGCCTAAATTTTATTTGTAATTTCAATTTTGTCAAATTTTCAAAGAGGAATTCATCCATTGCATGACAGCTTTTAGATTTCCAGAAAAATTATCTTGGAAATCCTCTTTTTAATAATCCATTCAATTGATTATTATTATTTTGTTGATTAAGGAATTTAATTTAATTTATTTTATTATTATTTATCTATTTTATACTCTAATTATAACGTCGATTGATTGATACGTCTTTCGATAACCGATATACTTTCGATGCACCCTCGCTCTAAGCCTTTGCTTTAGGATTCATTTGTGGTGTCGACTGCTGCTGTTTCTTCCCCAGCCCCTGTCGCTTTCTCTGTCGCTTTCTCTGCTCATTTATCTGGCTCCTTCTCTGCTCCTTTCTCCGGCGCTTTCCCGGCTCTTCTTTGATTCTTCTCACTCTGTAGGCGTGCTGTTGGCGACGTGAAACAAAAGTGCAAATGCACATGGCTGTGTGACAGGGAGAGAGAAAAAGAGAGAAGGGTAGTTGTAAGATTTAGCAGCTAAGAGCAGACATGCCTCCGTCCCGCTCTTTTGGCCCTTTTGGTGTCTCGGCTAAAAGCAAAATATTTGTTGTTTATGCTGCTTGATCTTCCACTACAAACATGCGAGTGTTTGCCCACGTGTATTTGTGTTAGTGTGCATTTTGTTGATAGTTGGGATTATTTTGGGGCAATTTATGCGAAACAAGGCAAAAGCCTTAGTTGACCCTCTTCGCCGGCCCACCTCCTTTCGGCCACGCCCCTTCCCCTGTTGTGCTGCGTTGTGTCGTGTTGGCTGTTGTTGTCGCCGCTTTTGTATGCATTTGGGCTTAAATTGAGCAACAATAAAGTTTTGGCCACAGCACACACAAGAAATAAAGAACGGAGGCAACACACGACACAGCAAGAAAAAAGGAAGTCCTTAACTACATATATATATATATATATACATATATATTCATTTTCCTCTGCTGCCATCTCCTTCTTACTGAAAGTTTATCCTTTGTTTTTGCAGATACAAATATTCGGATACAATTCCCAGCTGTATGCAAATTTCTCAGATGCCCTCAATCGCGCCCAGGGAATTGTGGGTGTCTCCATTCTGCTGCAGGTGAGTAATCGCCGCAGGTGTCTTGCAAATTGTTATCGATAAATCGATTATATGTATATGCGATGGTAAATATATCGTTCTACTCGAGCTACAAAAATGTATCGATATATAAGAGATTAAAGCAATAACAGTTGGAACCGTTGGAAACATCGGACCAGACGGAGACTAAAGCGTATAAAATAAACGATATCTCTCGATAACAGATCGATAGAATTTTCATAAAGCTTTAATCTAGAAGCGATATATTTTATAGTTTTTTTTTCTCTTTGCCCAGCTCGGAGACCTATCGAACCCTGAGCTCCGCATGCTCACCGATCAGCTGGAGCGCATCCGCTATGGAGGCGATGAGGCGTTTGTGAAGCGTCTCTCCATCCGTGGACTGTTGCCGGACACGGATCACTATATGACCTACGATGGATCGACAACGGCACCAGCCTGCCACGAAACAGTCACCTGGGTGGTGCTCAATAAGCCCATTTATATAACAAAGCAACAGGTGGGTTCTAATTAATATATATATCCAGAAATTTCCCATAAAATTCCATTGCTAAACCTTGGAAATCTGTGGCAAATCAGACTTAAGAGAAATGAGAACCCGGACGAGCGGTAACAAAGCAGTTTTGTCGCTCAAAATAAAAGTCAAGAACTCATTTTTTCCAACCGAATTCATCAAGTTGCTGCTCCTTCCCCACGAGCTTTTTGAGTGATGAGCACCTTAATGTTTGTTAATTAGTATACAGTGCTCCGATGTCCGTTGCTCGCTGGCTGTCTTCTGTTTTATTAGCTAATTTCATTTAAGTTTTAAATTAAGTTGCCGCCGCTGGAGGAGCAACAAAGTGGAAAGTGTCCATAACTCAAAGGAATGGCGAAAAAAAACACTCTCTCACACACACACATTCCGAGATAGATAGAGCTAGAGAGGAGGCAAGAGGGAGGTACAAAAAAAGAAGAAAAATAAAAATTTAACACAAATGTTTATTAAGTGCAGTCCTGTAATAAAGACGCCAACAGGACTAGGGCGAGGAAAAGGATTCGGGAGCGGTTGAACGGTGGCCAGCAGCAGCGGCATACGTGTAAACAATGTAAACAGAGCCAGCCAAGTAGAGCCGGCAGAGGGGCAGGCAGAGACAGGGATAGAGAGACACACACACACACACACACGGAGTTGCAGCAGGCAGACTCATAAAAACTTCAACAAGCTCAATGGCACCCATGGGCACATGATTACAACTTGTGGCAGCCATGGAGGACCCCGGACTCCGGTCCACGACTCCGTAATTTACTGGCTGCACCGCACACGAAAGACGAGAGAGAGAGGGAGAGAGGGGGAGAGAGACGGGAAAGCAGCAGGATGGCAAGGACGAGAAAGAGAGGACAGACGGCGGACTGCACCTTGCTGGCAAAGCATAATTTACCAAATTAAAGTAACACCCGTGGACCGAAAGGGCGGACAGGAAGCTGCGCGACATGAGCTGAAATTGCAATTAACCCATTAACGTGCACGCCGGAAGGTGAGAGGGCGGATAGGGTTAAACGTAAACCGAGTCACGAAACCCGGAAAAGTCACCAGTCAACAGTATATAATTATGCCATTGATAGTCTTGAACTTAAACATTATAGCTAAAATATTATTTAACTATAAAAGTATTAATATATCTATAGTAAAAATATTATTTCCTTATTTTTACAGCAAACAAATATAGGCTAAGGAGTGTTTGGGAAAATTTTAACTATTAACTCTTTGCTAGTTTTTGTAGTCCCTATAATTTAATTTAAGTTAGAAATGGCTCCTACTAAATCTGGTAATGAATATTACATTTCGGTGGCAAAATCCGCTGTGGATTAACTGCGGTTTCTGCATTTAATTGGACGTTTCAGTAGCTTTAACCGCAATCCACCTAAGAACAGGCTTTAATCCTTGAGTGCCATTTAGTGTTGCATACTTTCGGGCCATGCACAGACACATGTGTACGGGCAGCCAGCGTAATTCACACTCGAACGGGCACTCCGCAGAGATCCACTCCCTGGGAAGCCCGGTAGCCGGTATCCCGTACTCCTTAACCCTCCCGTGGCCCAAACAGCGCCACGTGGCTCTCCTCCATCAACATCAACCCGGCCACGTTGTCGTGAAAAGCGATTTTGACGGAAGTCAATTGATAAACAGATTGAGTAGATTAAGTGTTATTGACTCGTTGTTGCTGCTGTCTCATCGGCGCTCTGTGTATGTGTGTGTGTGTGTCTGGGTTTCAGAGGATATTTTTCAGAGGATATTTTTCCTTTCCGCTATATTTTTGTCCCCCTTTTTTCGTTGGAATTTTTTTTGCTCAGCGAGCGCTTATTTTTAGGATTAGCAATTTGTGTCAAGCGTGATTTTTTACCAAGTAGGATCGATGGCTGCCGCTGCTGCCTCGACTTGTGTGCGAAAAAGTTTATAATTATGCACGTTAAATGCTTGGCAGACTGCCTGAGTAGAATGGATGGTTGGATGGATGGATGGGTTGCCGAGCTTATCTTCATCTGCGGATTGCCATTGTTGATCTACTTCCGTGTCTCGAGGATGGGATTGGTTGGCGAAGCTAGGGGGAAATTATTGCCAGCTTAAAGGAAAAATTTAATAGGATTCAAATGGAAATGCTTAAATTTTTTTTTTAAAAGAAAAGCTACAAAGCTAAAGGTATTTAATGATTTCTATGTAGTTCTGATAATATAAAGATTAAATTGCTCAAAATTATATTTATTTTTATTTTCAGTTGCACGCCCTGCGGCGCCTGATGCAGGGCAGCCCCGACCACCCGAAAGCGCCCCTGGGCAACAATTATCGGCCGCCACAGCCGCTCCTGCACCGGCCCATTCGCACCAACATTGATTTCAAGACGACGAAGACGAACGGCAAGGCCGCCTGCCCCACCATGTACCGCGAGGTCTACTACAAAGGTAAGTCCAAACAATAGCTCCCCTAGATGTATTATAAGACTAAAAAATAAATATATAAAGCTTAAGTAGCTACTTTATTATTACTATATTATTTTGATCAAGTTCTAGTCAAGTTAGTTTTTTTGTTAATATTAATATAACGTTCCAATTGGTTTCTTTTTCCTACAGCGACCAGTTGGAAACAGAACTAAGACCCAATGACAACGCAAGGGCGTAACGCAGCATAACGCAAGCGTAGGCGTATGACGTAAGTAGCGAGCGGCGTGCAACAGGAGCTTCCACTAAACATACATATAAACATGGCCATGCCGAGGACGAAACGGAAACCGGAAGACGACGGAAGAAGGATCAAAACGGAATCAACGCAGCAGTGGCCAAAATGGCGATTGCTAATAAATACACACTCACACACACACACATATATACATAGGCAGCAAATAAACAAAAAGGAATAATATCGATAGCGATTACGATTACGATAATTAGCATTAAATGTGCATTTTTTTTTGTCTCACCCGACAAATCAATCAAACCTTGATTGCAGTCAGCAGGGGTTAAACATATGTATGTTTTTTTTTTTGAGTGTGCGTAGGTCGTAAGTACAGTAACGATAATGATAGCATAACCAGGCATAACCATTAACGTAATCCGAATAATAATAATGTATATTTAAAAGTTAGGCCAGACAACGTGAAGGAATATCAAAATAATAATACGGCGTACGATGGCGAAGTGTTATGGCAGGCATTATGCAAAACCCACCCAAAAAATAACAGACTTCAGGTCCACACATGTATATCGGTGGATTTGATATGAAAAGCGTTGGTATTTCCCCCAAAATTGTGTATAGACAGGCGGCTCCTACTGCGTGTGTGGGTGTGTTTTTGAAATTAGTTAATGCCATTTAACCGTAACATAAAAATGAACCAGAAATCAATGCATAAAATAACATATACGTTACAAATAGTAATTTCTGAATAAATTTAATCATTTCATTGGCTTAGCGCATTGAAAATATTATATTAAAATACATTTATGCTGTTGATTAAGTTTTCAATTTATTCGAGATTTGTTAACAGTAAAAATAAAATCTTTGGTTCATCCGGTTCGAAGGACCAAATTGTAAAGAAATCAAAGACAGATGTCTCTTTCTATTTATAAGAGATTCGTTTACAGAAAAAATAGTGACATAACTAAAATTGGAGTTTCTTATTAAGCTCCTATTGAATTTATTCCTATTTCAACTTATTCAAGGTAAAAATGGGAACAAATTTCGTTGATTTATACATTTTATTGTATATTTACACCAAATTGTTTCGTAAAATATCGGTATAATTTTATTGGGTCACAGACTGGGTCACACACATTTAATTGCAATTTTAAAATTATGATTTTTGGAAGATTTTTAATACGTAATCCCAATGGCTGGTGGCACCACCCGCCCGATGGTGGCTGCGTGGCCGCAAATGCGTGCATTTTGCATTTTAAATGCACTTGACCGCAGCGTCCACTGTTCCGCCAGTTTCCCACCGGCTTGTGTAACCAGGGACCTTATCAAGGCAACTCGACCGGGACCAGGACCACCCCGGACCACACCCGGATCCGCTGGCCTGGTCCGAAAACCGAACCGAACGAACCGAACCACCCGGGGATGTCAGGCTGTCGCTTATCGAACGGCAAATGCAACATGAAACCACAAAATCTGTTGCGGTTATTTAAAATCACGTTTAAATGCGAAAGTGCAGCCAGTCGTCGTCGTCGTCGTCAGTCGCCTCAGTGGGGGAACTATGCTATATTTTTTTTGTTTTTTTTTTGCCCAGCATTAAAATCAACTTTTTAATGGCCGAAAGGAAAATGATTACGTATACGCCGCGTGGCCAGGGACATGGCCAAAAACTGGCCCAAGCTGCATAACTTTTTCCGGCCCCAGCCACTCTCTTGCCTAAAATACCCCCATCGAAATCACATAATAATTTGTATAAATATTTGCATTATTTGCGCAAGTTGACATTTTTTCACTTGTTTTTGTGTGCACACACACAGTCGCATTCAGCTGAAAGTTTTCGAGCTCTTTGTTTCACTTTGTTCAGCTTTTGCATTGTGCACTATTTTGTTTTATTTTGGTCTGGAGCATCGGGGGATTTGCCAATGGGAAATTATTACTTAAATTAATACATGGCAAGTGTAATTTATTTGAACGAATCCACCGGCAGCTGCTGCTCCGGGTCTGATACCCCACACAACCCTGAGAGTTACTAGGTTGCTTTTGTCGGGGGAAAGAATACAGTTTATATATTACTAGATTATTGAAAAAATTGTGTATGAAATATAGGTTTTGAGATATAAAAGTGTACAAGTAAAACTATAGTTTTCTTTAGAAAAGTCTCTCTATTTTTGTGTCTGTCATGACCTATAGTCACTGATTTCCCAGGGTATCTGGGTAGCCACTCTGGTGACCTAATTAGCCTGGCCAGGGCATGGCCCGGTCCATCAGTTTATTTGCTGCAAACTCAATTCCAACTTTGCCTGACTTTCAATCAATCAGATGGTAGGGCGGCGGGATGGCAATGCTGGCCAAACTGATTTGCGGTGAGTTGTGCACGAAGTTATGTTGCCAGGGCAGGGCAGGCCAAAAGGGTCGGGCGGGGGCTGACCACTGCATTTGGCCAAAAGGACTAACGGACGGGGCTAACCTGACACATATTGGCGGGCAACACTGGCAGGAGCGACGAGGCTGCAGACCGCAAACTCCGAACGGACGCTGGCACGAAATTAACCCCTGGTCAGCCTTGGCCATCTTAATTCATTTATTACTCCGAATATAAGTTCATAGGGTAGCTGTAGTCCCATCAGTTCGGTGGGCAGAAACTGTCATTTTATCGCTGCCATAAAAATTGCGGCTGTAAGATTTATAGACGCCGCCGCCGTAGAATTGTATTTTTCTTTCTTTTTTTAACATCATTTCATTTTCATGCATATGCAGTGGCGATTGCAGTCGGCCATTTCGGCTATTGGCCATTTTGGTGATTATTTTTAATACATTGAAGTTGTGGGTGGCCGGTTTCAACGGGTTTTCCCTTTGGTTTCCCTGAACCGACACACCCAGAGATAAAAGACAACATCGATCATGGCCGTCGGAGCGCAAGCAAACCCATTCAGAGCAGACCTGCAAATATTGCAATTTGACAAAGTGACAAATTCCCAGCCATTCGTTTGTGCTGAATAAAGAATGCAAAGTCGACTTGGGATTGTCCTGTAAAAGCATAATAAAATTCTTTGACTTCATAACCATTTCCCATATTTAACATATTAATGTTTACTTTAGTTTTATTAAAAACATATTTAACATCTTTTTTATACTTCCTTAATTTATATTTATTAAATACAATATTCCCAGACCAAAAATAAGCTCAAATTTCATTCAAATCCGCCTTCAAACGATTTGTAATCGCAATGACAGTGAAAATTCCTCTGCCCGATTACGAACGGATTATGGCCTTTACTCGGGAAAGGGCTTGTGATGTAACCAAGTTCCAGGGGGCACCTGGGGACGACTCTCTTTCTCTAAGCATTATCATATCTGGTTCGTAGTATTTCTTGTTTCTCAGAACCCGAACTCAAAGCCAAAGGCAGATGAGCAGCTTGGGCAGCTTGGGCGACTGGTTATGCAAATCTAGACCCCGTGAAACCACCCCCAAGGGTTGGCGGACACAAGAGACTAATTAAATTATGGAAATTAAATTGAATCGAGCATATTTGTTGTTTGCAGTTCATAAATTTCCGCAGCTAAACTGTCCGGAGCAGCTAATGTGATGCCGTGTAAATCATTTTACAATAAAACGCACAGACCAGCAGCACAGCGGCGGCAACATGCACACTTAATTATGACATCATTAATTTTTAATAATGACAATTTTGCGACAATAAATCACTTAACTAACACAAATGCGCACACAGGCGGACATATGCATGAAATTAGTCAACTTTAAACAATGCGACCCGTGCGCGCTCTTCTGTGTCTGTGTGTGCGGTGTGTTAGCGGGGTGTTAAGGGTTAAGGCGTGGCAAGTGGGGGGAGGGGTGGTTGCGCTGTGGCATAGTGTGAGTAAGCAAATAAACAGATTGACTGTCCCCATTGCCTTGTCCTGGCATTGAGTGATGGCCAGCCCGGCCAGGATGAGTGCGTGGCTGTAGATGTGGATGTGGATGTGGGTGTGCATGTGCATGCAGAGCGATTGCGAGTGCCGTGCATGGGATGAATTTAATTAATCTCGCTACCGTCAGTTGCACACAATTGCAATTAACTTGCAACACTCGCATAATTACAGGCGACCTCATGTTTTGCTACTTATCAGCATCAACATTGACCCAGCGACAGCGCAGTCACAGCCAACGGCAGTGGGTTGCCATATTGTTAGGACCTATATTATACCCTGTTTTTGGCAGTTAAAAAATATATAGAATCTAAAGCGGGACATTTAGAAATTCGCAATAGAAATGGTATTTATTTCTCTATATTTTTGTTCATATTTAAATTGATATGAAAGCTGCTTACTTGTTTTTTGCAGCCATAAAATATATACAAGTTGAAGCTATAGATCTTGGACTTTGCAATAGGAAAAGTATTTATTTCTCAATAGTTTTGTTCGTATTTAAATTAAAATGCAAGCTGCTTACTTTTTATTTGGCAGTCATAAAATATTATATATAGAAAATAAACAGTTACATCTTACAGTTTGCCATGTAAAAAGTATTTATTTCTTTATGTTTTTGTTCGTATTTAAATTGAAATGCACTCTGTAATATATCTATATCATATTTATTTTTAATTAAAATTAAATATTCATTCAACGGCTTACCTATGTTTTTATTTTCAAATAAAATAAAATAATATTATGGTCGCTTATGGCCGCTTTCCATTGCAACGAAGGGGCACTTGCCAGCGAGACAAGCTTGCCCTGACACATGCCTCGTCCTTGTCCATCCGCCTATCGGCCTCTCCATCCGGCCGAGTGTGTGTGTGTCTGTGTATGTAGAGTGTGTGTTGCGCTTTGTGTGTGTGTGTGCGGGCAGTGGTTGGCTCATTGGTCATTTGGTTGCAGCTCGGTTGGTGTTAGCGGTTGCTCGTCATCGTCATCGTCATCATCAGGGGCTGATTGCGATTGTTGTTGCAGTTGCTGGTGTTTGTTAATGCCTATAGAGTACAAAGCTGATGCTGCTGTTGCTGCTGCTTCCGCTGCCACTGCTGCTGCTGCTGTTGCTGCTGCTGCTGCTGCTGCCTTGCGGTCAACTGAGGCACCGGCCGCAGCGTCCTCACAGTCCGCCCGACCTTTCCATCAGCCGGCCCCTTTTCCGCCAATGTCGCTGCAAATTAACATTTTGTAACGCGTTTCGGTCACTGCCGTGTTTTCATTTCACACTTTGAGTGTGTGTCCGTGTGTGCGACATGCATTTGACACAGGAACTGGACAAGGCAATTGCCCAGACCATGCCACCCCTTGAACCCATCCATTCCCACCCACTCCAGTGGCAAATTCGTTGTATTTGTGCCTGATTGCCAAATCAAACATTTGTCCAACACAGAGCCAAATCAAAAGGGCCACCATTTATTTATTATAAAAAAATTGTTAAGAAATATATATATTACTTATAAAGTTCTTTAAAACTATGCTGAAGATTGTAACAATTGTTTGGTGGCATTTGTACGATTATTCACCTTATTACCGAAGCAATTCTTAGTTTTTAAATGTGTTAAATATTAATTTAAAAATATGTTACCAATATAGAAACAACTTCTATGTTTTAATTTAGATGATTGACCAATTAAAGAGTTACTAACATATTTAAATCATTATATAATCATCTATTCGTATCTTTCAAAAGCTAGATAAACTGTTTTAAAAATCATACGTTATCCCGGCTCATATTTTCCCCAGTGTACCCATCGTGGAGGTCAGCAAATAGTAGGAAAAGTGGACGTTGGAGGTTGGCTTCCATTTCACACATAAATAAATAATAGAGTTCCGAGCAAAGGAGCGAAGGGTCGCACATTTTTGGATTTCAATTTGCCAAACATTTTGTTTAATTCGCACAAACAAATTTGTAGCCGGAGCTGTGCTCACAATCCGCTGATTGTTGGGTAAATTCTGTTGATTTCTTGTTTGCACAAAAGCCCTGAAATAAACCACAAAAACGTATAAATAAAAATTAAAAAAGAAAGCCAACGCACTCGCACACGCAAACGAGCCGGAAATAAAATGAATATAGCGAATGTGGGACAAGCGCCCCAAATGATAATCTAACAAACTATAGACGATATCTACTGTAACTTAGGCAGAAATAAAACCGAATAAAAATACACTTTCTCCTAGATTTACAACGGGGAAATCTCACTTAGCGGCGTAGACAGTTGTATGGCATAATGTAAATTTTTTTGGAGCAGCAACTCCACCGAATAATCCTATATATAGTACATATAGTGTAACTAAGCATATACGAGATATATTCATCACATAGTGAAACCAACTAAATGCTTTGTATGTTTAACGAATTAAGTAGCAAAACCGAGGCGAACACCAAGTGTGTAGTGTAAAAAAAAAAAAACAAAAAACGGATAGCCGAAATAATATCAATATGAATTACGAAACCGAATTCCAGTTCGGAAATCGAAAGGATATGCCACGAATGTAACTCCCCGGAGAATCAGCTTGCCCCTTGTTGTGTGTTTAACTCCCTCGAATATAGTGCTATATACCGACATGTGTAAAAAGATTTGCAGGCCACAAATTATATATAATTATATACAAACAGCCCTAAAACAATATATATGTATATGAGGACAACAAATATACGACTATATATATACACATATATATATATATATATATGAAAGCGTTCCGTTTTTCCACTGTTTTGTCTCTGGCCGGGGTCTAATCCTCGACCCTGGAGGAAATTACCTGTAACAGAGCAACAATTACTTATTTCCGAAAGCCTTCACCCCGCCGCTTTAATGACAAAAGCCCAAGGAGGCGCAGGATAATGGCGGGGGCGCCAGATCCTGAAGGCGCGGCACAGGCACAGGTAAGCACACACACTCCTCCGCAAAAGCAAAAAACAAAAAAAAAACTAATTTCCGCCACGCCCACAACGAGCTACAATAAAGCTGCGTTGTCGCCATAAGAGGAACAAATTAAAAAAGATACAGGCCAAGAATCCAGAAGAACTGGCGGATACCCTGCAAATTATTTCTTTATTATTTATAGTTTTAGTTATTATTTAAAGGAACCTCTGAATATTTTACGAGCTTACAACAGATCCTCATCAGTATTTCTGAAACAATTTGTCATAAAAAAACATGGTTTGTTTAAGTAAATCCCCTTAATTAAAAGGACCCATTAAATGTTATTTGTGTAAGTATAAAACATTGGATTTAATTTCAGATTCCGTTGCCTATATCTCATAAATTTATCAGGTAATTTATATGGCCAAATGATCCCCAAACTGGATCCATCGACTCCCGGGCCTGTAATCAAAAGCGATGCGCTTGCCAAACAACATTTTATTTAATAGTTTGCTTTGGCGCCAGCCCCCAACGAAAAAAAATGGGACAAGAAAAAAGGCGGCTGGGCGGTAAAATAAATAAATATAATAATAAGATGATAAAATGGATTTTCGTGTTGGCCGAGTTTATGCGTTATGCTGCCGCCAGACGATAAAAATCTCTTTCATTTCCCATTTGAATTTGCCGGCGAGGCATACGCGTCTTATCAAGGCATAAAAAACGAGACAACGGGAGTAGCGAAATAAATGCCGGATATCCTGGCTCTGGTGCGCAGCTTCCTCCGGCTGCCAGCCCCTGGACACGGACACCGACGCGGACGCGGACACCGGCCCGGACACCGGCACGGTCCCGGATGCGGCGGATACGGGGATATAGGGACTCGGGGCTATGGGGATTCCGGGTACATGGAGAGTACTCCGAAAAACAGCCGTGTTAATAGGCAGCGGCAAATTTGTTAAGCAAACGCCCCCTGGTCTCCCCGAGGACCTAAGTCTTGGCTTTAATAGATTTGCCGCATTTCGATTTCTTTTGGCGCGGCCGAGTTCAATGGCCATTCCGTCGGACTATCGATTATTTCGCCAGCCTCTCGATATCTCCCTCTAATTTGCGGCTGCCGTTTTCAATTTCACGGGCAAACACAAGAGCCGAAATAAAAAAAAAGGAGAAAGGCAGATGAGAGCTATGCAAAGAAAAAATACAAACAAAAATGAAGAAAAAAAAAAAAAGAAACCAGAGATGCTGACGTTCCCAGACATTTCACTTTTCCTCGCCTGCAATCGGATTACACATGCAAAACAAAAAGTGGCGATGGCCAAAAGGAAACCCCCCGGAAAAACAAACACAAACGAAACACAATTTCGATACTAAAAAGCGGCGCTGAATCAAATCGAAGCCGAAGCCGATGCCGGAAAACTTTTGGCGAATACCCACACTATGAATGCACTTGGATAGGATTACAGCAGCGGAAGGATCAACCGAGGACAAACCCCGGCACGGACTCGTTATGGTTATTTTCTACAGTTTGAAGTTGAAACAAAAGAGGGAAATCAATTGGGGTTCTGCCTAACTATTTATTTATTTTATTATTATCTTGAAAAATGTTGAAAAAGTGTAACTCTTAGACTAAATTAAAACAATTTATATATAATATAAATAAATATCTATAACAACTATTTAATTTAGTAATATTTGCATTAGAAAGGAAGGTGAGGTCAGAGAGTGTTTCAAACTATTTATACTTTTATCTAAGTTGATTGTATGAATTTAAGCTGAATAAAGTTAATTAAACTTTAAATATTAAACTATTTAATTACTGAACCAATGGTAGAAGGGTATTATAGCTTAAGTCAAGCCGCGAATGGATGCAACCGGCAAAAAGAAACATCTCCTACCCTACAAAGATCATAAGTTCTTGATCAGTATTACCAGGCGAGACGATTTAGATAGCTCCGTCTTTGCGTCTGCGTTTCTTTTCGCCCATCATGAAAAACGAATAACTGAGCTATATTTCTGATTTGAGAACGATATTGGGCAAATATTTATAAAATAAATACATTTTCGCGAACATGCAAACATGAAATTTGAGTGAAATCTAATAATGAATAGGGAAATTATTACACAATTATGTTTCTGTGTATGCTGAAGTACTGCAACATCTAGATTTGTGCTGGCAGCACTAATGCGTGGTGCTCAACATGTTCCTGGCAACATTTCTCTTCATTTGCCAATAGTTTATTTTGCCTTTCGATCTGTTTAATTGAAGTTTTTCATAAATAAGTCATAATAAGCCATATCAATGTACCCTTTTAATTTCATCTAATATTCAATATAATTCTTTCTTTTCTACATTTTTTACAGCTTGGAGATATATATTTCTCTGTCAACTTTATAGCTGGCTTTATTAAATGACAAAATAAATGAAAAATAAAGATGAATGAACACATTCGAACTCTTAGTTTATTTTTGATTGCAGGTCCACATTTGGTAATTACGAATCGAAACATGATTTTCTGTTGAATATGATTTTCTTGGTTGATTAGTCTCGTGGTATTTCTATTTTCTGGCCACTTTCGATTAGGGCCGCTTCCTCTCTGGACCGCAAAGCTAATGGACCCGAGATCGGATTTGGATTTGGACTCGGACTCGGAGCCGGAGCCACTACATTCAACCAGAGGGGCTGTCAAACGCGTGGCCGGCAAATTGGAAATATGAAAACTGCAAACTGAAAACTGGAACTGTGAGTGGGTGTGGAAATGGGTTACGGACTGCGATTGGAAGTGGGAAAGCGAAGGTGGACGAATCAACAAACAGGCATGCAGCAGGCGGCTGGCGGCAGGCGGCAGGCAGGCAGGGAAGGACTACCGACAGGTGCTGAACAACTCCTGGCCTCGGAAGCCGGATGTTGCAGCTGCAGCAGGAAGTGGCAAGAAGGGGGACCCAACAAAAGAGGAAATTAAAATATGCAGACCGAAAACCGCGCGTTTTGAATTTTCGCGCGTTTTTGGGCCACGCTTTTGCATAAATTGCAGCCGGACGAACCGCCTCTGCCGCCGTCCCGCTCTGCCCCATTTTGTGGCATCGGAGCAAGAGGGCCATGTATCATCAAAATATGCAAATCTCGGGCATTCGGTTTCGGATTTCGGATGCGGACTACGGACTACGGCAATGGGTTACGGTTTCGGGGTTCGGAATCCGGGGTCAGGGGTCACGAGTCACGGGCTATGGGCCACGGGCCAAGGGCCATGCTGTTTGCCGTTTTTGGCCCGGGGGGGGAAACTACTAACAGTAAATAATGCCGGGCAATACGGATGGATGGGCGGCACACATCGAAACCTGGCCAAAAGTCATTGCCTTGGGGGCTGCTGGAATTTATACTTGCCCAAGAATTCTCTCCTCCCTGGAATGCGCTACCAATCGGTCACGTTCCGGGGCTAATCAGTGGCGGTGTGGTCAACAGGGGTCAACAGGGTGCAGTCTCGATGCCCCCTTGGACATCCGCGGAGCGGATGGAAACAAGTGCAGATATCGCCCCGGGGATGTTAACCAGGAATGGCCACAAATTCCAAGAAAAACAATTTAAATATATAGCAAATAATATAACTTAATTGGAAAATGTAAAAATATAAACCTAATATCTATAAAAAGGTGGCCAGAGTTTCAGAAAAATAATATACAAAAAGAGAACTACAGTAGGAATAAGGTTTGATAGTGAAAAAAGTGAGTTAAAATACAAATCTACTTGTAATATCATTTATTAACATACATAGTATATAATTAATTAATATTCCCTTAGATTATATCCTCTAATTACTTCCAAATTGACAAAATTATAAGCTAGTTCATCGAACTAAAGCATAAATTGCCTTCAAGTCGAACGACTGCCCATAAAACATGGCTTTCGCTTACATAATTCCCACAGCGAACTCTTATTATTGCCAGCACTTGAGACACTCGCATTAAATTTTACCACAAATACAATTTCCTTATGGCCTGCCACACTTTATATATATATATTCGCTATATATATATATATATGGGGCGAGATTCCCCCACGATTTATGCACATGGTCGGTGTTCCTGGGTGCAGTCGATTCGATACAGTGGGCCTGCCTAGGGTTAAGGTGACCAGGGGCATGTGGCAAAACGATTTATGCGCTGCCAGATAGAAATCGATTGAACCGAGAGAGGACCCCGGGACCCTGGAGGGGCGCCAGCCGGGCAGATCCCGTGCGGAGGGCAGTGGTGAGTGTTTAGATTGAATGTAAACTGCACTTATGACAATGAACAAGTGACCCGGCCAACCCATCACCCCACCTGCAATGCCGCGGGGCGAAAGTCGAGCAAGGACTCGCTCGGGCTCGCATCCTGGCTGTTAGTCTACAGTGGAGAAAACTATCCGGTTTTGCTTGTAATTCTAGCAGTTGCTTAGGGGTACTTAATATGTTATTAGAAAAAGAATATAATATAATTAATTCGGAAGCTAGAACATCGATCTGCAGGTGCCGGGCTTAATATCGAGGCTTTCTTTTATAATTATAGAAATACTAACTTAGTGGTAACCACTATTCTAGTAAGTAATTCGGCGGAAACTTGGTATAATTATTTTCTGTAAATATTTCCAGCTCATTTCAAGTGGCTTGGGGCCAGTGTTGCACCTGTTTTAGCACTGTTTGCAACTGTTTTTCAGGTGAGGTTCCATTTCAGCCTGCCCACACCATTATTTCCTCCCTCTTTCTGCCACCATACACTCCTTTGATCCCATCGGGGAGCATCAGGAACAGGAGCAGTTCATGGCTGCAGCAATTTCTATTTCTTTTTATGATTTATGGCGCTGAAATATTAGTTTTGCTTATTTCATATAGACGGGGGCCAGTCTCAGCTCCCCCCTGGTTTAACCCTCGTTGCCCTCTTGCACGGGGTGTCCGGGGTTTCAGGTTCCAGGTTGCTGGTGGCAGGTGGCAGGTGGCAAGTGAAGAAGCAGCCAGCAGCCACGTCTGAGTTGCATAGCTCATTTTGTGTGTGCGGCAGGTGAGCGTTTATAATAATCGGAGGGGAAGTGCGGCGAGGGAGAGGGGGAGAGGGGGTGGGGAAAGCCTGCCACATGCTGCCTGCCACCTGGAAAAGTCAGCTCCGTTTGCGGTTCTCCAGATAAAATTGTTTCGATCGAGCTGCGTTGCGTTGCCATCTTTGCAATTGATGCAAAAATCCTTTGTACGAGTATCTGTGTTAGGGCTACCTTCCGCTTCCCGTTTCTCCGTATCCGGTGTCCTGTGTCCTGTGTCCTGTGCTATGCCGCTGGTGCCAGTGTGCGTGAGTCCTTGTGCTGAATGTGTTAATAAATTGCCACTTGCAGCTATTTTGCAGCCATGGCAAATTGGCTTTTATGCAATTGGCAATCGCTTGGATGCCACAAAGTATGCAGAGGCCAGAGTCACTCGGCTGCTATTTGTGGGGGGTTTGCTGGAAGGCGGGGCGGTTCAAGTGTTTGCCATAAAATTTGATTATGACCTTTGCACCCAGCGCCGCGTACGTAAACTCCACTGTCTAAGCCCTCTACTGCCACTCAGTCATACGCAAATTGACACTGCCAAATGGAAGAGGGGACCAGGCAGGTTAAGCTTGCGGCACGCTTCGAGATGGCAGCGTGATAGCGAAAATTCAGGGGGAAACTTAGTGGAAATTAAGGAAATTTACTATAGGTTTAATAGATATTTAAATAATAAATATTATATCTATGGTGCTTCGGAAATTACTATGGTAAAAGAGGGTAAACAAAATATCAACTCTTGCTTTTATCAGTTTCCAAATAATATCCAAATTATATTAATTTTATTATGTATAATTTTAGTTTGTAAATGTTACTGTAAGCAAGCTTTCTTGTCTTTTTTAAGGCATTTCAATTATATTATTTCCCTATTATTTATTATTTACTTAGCCTGGTGGAAATGCCATCACTAAAGGCATTTTTGTTTGCCTTTCGAGTTGCATGTCAGTTGTCGTCTTTTCCGTGCCTTTCCTTTCCGCTTTTCCACGGCGAGACTCATTAAAAACGGCGAAAGTTTAAGGCCTACTAAACACTTTTCCCCCGGCCGGAAAAGTGAGCCGCAAAGAAGAAAAAAAAAAACACGCAAGGCGTAAGGGAGTGTTGGTTATTATGCGTTTTCCGTCGCAGTTAACATATTCATTTTGTCACACCTCGAAATATGAGCAGAGACAGAAGCCCAGCCTTAGGGCTGCCCAAAATTACGCGGGACACATTTATATATATATATATATATATATATGGGGAAGAAGGTAAAAAAAAGAAACGGAAAAGTCGGGAAAGCGCTCCTGTGCGTGTCAATAGGTTGATGTGTTTATTTGCCAGGAAGAGAGCATCGGCGACAGCGATAATCGATGCGTGTGACAATTAGGGCCTGGCACGAGAAATTGCATTTTTCCTCAAGTAGGTAAAGGAAACCAAGTCGCTGGTCTTACAGGGTTTTCCACAAAGATCTTTTCTCCAGAGAAAACCCAGCGAAACAAAGGGGGGAAAAAATGAAGCGAAAATAGATGGGAAAGGCAAGAGCCTCCTTCAGCGCTGGAGCCCCAAATCGAAGTTGCGTTGAAAATGAAATTTAATTTTATGACTCATTATTTTACACACGCACACCTTGTGTGTGTGTGTGTTTGTTGGGGGATGGGAGGTGGCTAGGTGCTGTGTGTGTGTGTGTGTGTGTTTGTGTCTCGGGCGTACAGAGCACATAAATATCGTTTGCTTGGGATAGGAGGCCGTTAAATGAGCTCCGTGAGACATTTTGCGTTCCGCCTCGATTGTCAACAACCCAGCCCCAAAAATCCAAAAGAAAAAAAAAAGAAAAAGCCGTCAGCTCTAACCCCTAGAGCCCCCGTCCATCCCCACGATTTTTGCCTTGTTTATTTGGCTTATTTATTTCGTCGTTTTATGCACACTTTTACTTTTACTTGGCCCCAACAATTGCCGGCCTCCTTTTGTGTCTCCGTGAGTGTGTGCGTGTGTGTGTGTGTGTGTGTGTGTCACTTGTGTGCTATGTGCGTCATGCGGCTGAAGGGGTGGAGGGGGAGCCGCCACCCTTAGAATCAGCGGGGAGTCGTGTCTATTTAAATCGAAGCGAAATCAATTTCGGGATTCGCGTTTTATGCACAAGGCAAACATAAAATGCGCGCATGAAGAGAGCTTAACCTTACACCCACCTCCCCCCTTAGTAGGTTACCCCCCCCATTCAAGAGGCAAGTGTGGGGGGGAGGGTGAAGGCCTGAAGTGGTTTCAGTAGCTGATGCATTCACATTTGAGCACATTGTTGACAATTGAAATGTTTTGTGTGTGCGCTCGTGTTTGAACTGCTTAACGGTGGCCCAGTGTCGTCGTTTTATTCAGGAGGATATGATCCTTGGAAATAGCTCCTAAAAATATCATAAAAATACCAGGAGAGTAATGGTTTTTATTTGCAGCACCTGGACATCGGTTAGTTGGTTTTTAAACTATAAATGCTGGCTTCCGTCAGGCTCCTAACGTAACGAGCTTAATCTTTGTCAGAAAAAAAAGTAAATAGTATATTTGTAGATGTTTAAAATATTAAAAAATATTTTTATTATTTCAGAGATCATGAAATATTATTACTTAATCGATTTCTTTAATTTATAAGCCCTTCAGATGAATACTCTTAACTTAAAAGCTGTGCACATATTAAGACCCCCTTCAGAGTAGCCACTGTCTGTGTGCCAGCTGTTCCACCTGTGCCTGCCTGTGACCTTCTATCCTCCTGGTTCTCATCCCCCTCAAATTCCTTGAAAAAGAGTCCCCCCCACCCTTGTGCTTGGCTGTGCAAAAATAATCGCATTTCCGATTCGCGATTTGTGATTAGCGTGCGATAAACATTCGCCTTCATCCTTTGTGCGATTTCTTTATGTTTGCCACCGATTTCGCCTTAAGCGGGTATATCCCAGACGTACCTGAGACCCCTTACCTGCTCTGCCGCCCCCTCTGCTTGCTCGAGCATAAATATTACGCGTTGATTTTAACTGAATTGGAAACTTTTATTTATTTACTTTTCTTTGGCTGGTTTTGTTCGATTTTTGTTTATGCGGCGATAAAAGTGTTTCCGCTTACCGGCCCAGGCCCTCTCACCTCACCACACCACCGCTCACCCCCTTGGACGGTCCCCAACGATGACGACTTGAATTTTCAATTAAAAAAACTTTGCATGGAGAGTCGCAGAAGTGGGGACATTTTTGAATGGTTATTCATAAGCACGCCGCCGGGCCATGAATCAATGCTGAAAAGTCCAAAGTCCAGAAGGGGTATTCAGCTGCAGGAGGGGGTTAATGGTGGACAGACAAGGGGCAATGGGGTGTCTGGCCAAGTGACAGTCATTGTAGCAGAAATTATTCCACTGGAATGTTATCAGAATTCTCGTGAACTTTGGCCCCACAAAAGGTTAGGGGTTCGCGGCTGAGAGCGTGAGTCGGCAACTATCACAAATTATTACAAAAAATTTTAAACAGCATGTAATATATGTATAATTATAGTATAATAATATAATTTATATTATACGGTTTTGTGTGAAAATAAATATATATAATGGTGAAGCTAAGATATGTTTTTAATCAATATTCTTCCAATGAAAAAAGGGGCTCCTGGAGTCCATTAAGAGTCCTTCTTAACTTGTATATTCAGGCATCTTTAAACATTATTATTATTAATTCCCATGGAAACCGAAGTTCACTTCTATATAAATTCTAAAAAAAATATTATAAAGCTGAAACTATTTTAGTTTTTCCTTTAAAACGTGCATCCTTTCTCAGGGACTTACCAGATTTCTGAGGCAGCTTGTCCGTGAATCACGCTGCCATTTCTAAGGCGCTCCGCATAGTTTCGTGTTGCTGACGGAGGCGGCAACATTATCACCGGCAACATTATTCATTATCGCTTACCAGCCACCCCCATCTCCCCCTTTTTGGTCATTTCAAGTCGGTGACATTGCAACAGATACTTCTGCTCTGCCTCAAAGTTGGCTTCCTGCCTTCCCCACAGCATGCTGAAGCTGAAGGTGGCCCCCATCCTTTTTACTTTGGTCGCTTTTGAGTCACCGAGTCCCTGGACAAAGTTTTGCAAAATGCAAAAAAAAATGAAAATAAAAAAATATATATAAAAAATAATAAAAAGAGAGTGGGACACACAAAACAGTGGCCGGGGGAAAAATAAACGAAAAGGAAAAGCCAAGGAAAACGCATCTCGATGGGCAGAAAAACTTCCGTTTCGAGTTGTGGCCTGGAAATTGGCAACTCCAATCAAGCGGAAGGATCCATAGGAATTCGGTTGGTTTTTGAAAAATACCTCAATAAATATAAAATGCAGCTGGCAAAATATTATCCAGCTTATAATGCAACGAGCTTTAGTTTTTATTGATTTTTTAAAATCGTATTTAAGTAATATATATTCTTAATTAAGTTAAAATATTTCCCATGAACTTAAGTCTCCAAAATATGAGTTACTGATGAAGTTATTATTTGGTCAATGAAAGTTAAGTGGGAAAGCTAATAAACACAGAAGAAAACACATTATAAGTATCTCTCAATTTAATGTCATGATAGAAATCTGTTAGATAGTATTTAAATAAATAGAAATATACGGGAATTTACAATTTAAAATATGTTTTCGATGCAAAGTAAGAGAATTGATTAACAAATGAGTTTAAAATAGACAAATGTCCATCCTTTTTAGGTAAATTATATTTATATTTATTGCTTTAAACATGCACAAAAACTTAATACATATTTTAAATGACTAAAAAATATTTAAGAACGGCCAACATTAATTTAAAGTAACACCTGTAAAAATCTGTTAAATCCCAAGAATGTAATGATTTATTATATAATCAATTTAAGAAGGTACAAACATGTATTTAATAATATTAACTTTAAATATAAATTCACTTAAGTTCGTTTGGGAAATGGCAGCTTCCATTTGAAACATTTTTGAGCGGTACCAAGGATGCGACTTTCTTGGCGCTCAGCAATTATTGTGGCTCTGTTGACCGTGCAGCTGCAACATTTCAAATTTCGTATCCTGCGTGCGGACATATCTCCCCGGTTTTCCCCCATTTTCCCCGTTTGGCAGACAGATTTTCCTAGCTGGCACAGTTTGAGCCTTGAATATTTTGCATTTATGCAAAAGGCATAACACACAAAAAGAGGGTCTCAAATGGAGCATAGAAGAAGTTGGCGAAGGAGAGGCGCCAGCTGCCACGCCCACTTGGGCAAAAAAGTTGCAACTTTTGTGCGGTTTTTGCTGTGACATTTTTCCTAAATTTCGCATGCTGCGAAAAGCCGAAGAAATCGGAGAAACCAAAAGTTCGAAAACTGTATAAGTATAAATAAATTATATTATTTATTTATATATGTTACGGTATTATTAGTATTATGTAGTTGCAGGAATTTATTTCCGGCAAACCGAAAGCGAAAGTTGCACTAAAATTGTTCGATCACGACCTGTATGCAAAATAAACCGCAGTTCAGCGGCAACATTATTAATTACCCATTCCGATACGCATCGGCATAGGCGCTATATATCATCCATCGCATTGGGTATTATTATTTTATTGAGTCGCGTGTGGGGTTTTTGCATCCGCGTCGGGGTTTCGCCAGATCTCTTCTCGGGTAATACGATGACTTGGAAATGCCGCAGCCAGAGATTCACCGGGAGTTATCAGTGGCTGAAACTAGTTTGTAAGGCATTCAAGAGCTCAAGCACAAATATAATAAATCAATACGTTTGTTTTATCAGCCGCTTAAAAAGCAAAGAACACACAAAAGAATAAAGAGATATGTTAGTTTATTTTAGAGACTAACAAAGTTGTAAATAATATTTTGATTTTATTTCTGAGATACCTTTTATTATTTAAATGTATTTTTAGTTTAATATATCAAGTAAGAAAGCTACCGTCGAGTGTGCTCGACTGTCAGATACTTTGTCTTTGGCGGAAGACAGAAGAAAATGTTGACAAAGACGAATATTGGGCAACACCCTTTGTGCTGCTAACTCAAATGTAAGTGTTGCCGAATTTCTGCATACAAAGTATCTTTATTGTTTAATAACTTCCATGTTTATCATAAGATTTTAATGAAATTTTGAATGAATTTTATATATATATATTTTTTTTTTATACCAAAAATCACCATAATACCCTGGTACCGGATATGAAAACGTTAAAAACATGCTATAAATTTAGCATTATTTAGTTTATGGTTTATTATTAACAAATTGTATTTAAATATTAATAAATGGTTGACTAACTACTCTATGTTCAATTAAATATCTGTCTTAGTATATTGTTAATAATGTGTAAAATAAATTTAAGCACAAATGTGTCTTAGAGATTAATAACTTTACATTTTTTTACATACTATTAAATTTTATATTATTAAGATCCTTTTCCCGATACTCCAACCCCTGAATAACCCCACATAACGTTCCCCATTCAATTTTCTTATCAAGCAAATGCGTTGCATTTTTATTTATAAAATCTTTTGGTAACTCTGCCAATCGAACACTCACACTTGGCCAACTTTATGGGCTGATAACTGCAAAAAAAAAACAAACAAAAACAAAAAAATACGAATTGCAACGACTGTTTGGATTAAATGGCACATGTTGGCGAATAATTATTGTATTTTTATTGAGCCGTAGGAGCGACTGGCAGCGCGGGGCGAGAAACGGGTTTTCCCAGCAGCCCCAATCAATGAGAATATATATTACATATACGTATATAATATTCGAGATGGAAAAGCCAAGCTCGGATCGGAGATCTCCGAGCGGCCTGAGGTCGCGGAGCGAGGCCGTCGATTGCCGGAGATCAGTTGATTGCCAGCCACCGGTGAGATCGCTTCGCCAGCGACTAGAGAATCAATCAGAGCGGAAAGAGTTGGAGAATCGGAAAATAGGAAATTTGGAAAATAGAACAAGGAAGGTTCTCAGCCTCACAGAATGCTATTAGTCCTCTTTGTGGCCTTCCTGGGACTCGCCCAGGCCCAGCGCGTTGGCAGTGAGTTGTGGGCCTCAAAATAATGGAAAAGGAAAATTAAAATAATCAAAATTCAACAATTTCAGAGGCCATGATGCACTTTGGTAACTGCAATTCGGCGGAGTACGGCAGGGGCACTTGCATCGAGAAGACCGACTGCGACTTCTACGATGTGGACAAGCTAACGGACTTCGAGAGCAAGCGGCAGTGCTTCTCCCGCCAGCGACCCGATCTGGTATGAATTACATACGGGATACTCGTATACATTATTTTAGTGTTCCCAAACTCGTTCTCCCCCATCGAGATCTTCTTCACTGGCCTGATGTTATTTAATGGCAAATTCTCTAGTAATTACCTGTATTTATTTTCATCGCCTTACCAAGCTTATGTTCAAAGTTTTAGTATTCAAAAAAGAGGCATTGAGAGTTTGTCCAAGCTTTATCAATTTTTATTTGTCTAAAACTGAAATATTCTGGGCATACCAATATTTTATATATTTTTAATTCACTGATTAATATGTAGTAATTCCCTTCAAACTTATCACATGTTAGATATTCGTAATATATTCTTAAATCGGATTGTTGTTGTACCTTTTTTAACCAATTTCCCTTTCTGCCAGGTCTGCTGTCCCCGCGAGACCAACATCATCCCGTCTCTGGGCGCCAGGATTCATAATGGAACAGCCGCAACACCGCCGCCACCGCCACCTCCGCCCTTGATCACGCCCCTGCGTCTAGTGCCAGCGCCGTCCAGCATGGATTCCCTGCCCCAGCATCCGCACTGCGGCACCTCCTTCTCGTCGCGCGTTTTCGGCGGCCGGGTGACAGATCTCTACGAGTTCCCCTGGACCACGCTCCTTGAGTACTCGTTGCGGGGCGGCGGCCTGGACTTTCCCTGTGGCGCCGCCTTCATTGCCCAGCGCTGGCTGATCACAGCGGCGCACTGTGTCGACTCGCAGATGACGGGTCCGGGCAGAACCCTGACGGCCGCCCGGCTGGGCGAATGGAATCGCGACGAGGATCCGGACTGCAGGACCAATCTGGATGGGAAGCGCGAGTGCGCTCCAAAGCATATCCGGGTGACTATTGACCGGATCCTGCCGCACGCTGCCTACAATCGTCACAACCTTAGCAACGACATCGCCCTGCTCCGGCTGTCGCGTCCGGTGCTGTGGCACCTGCCCGAAATGTTGCACTTGGAGCCGGTGTGCCTGCCACCGGATCGCGGATCGCGGGCCAACCAGCTGGTGGGCTCCGCCGCCGACGTGTCCGGTTGGGGCAGGACAGAGGTGAGCGACAGCAGCCAGCTTAAGCGAAAGGCCATGCTAACCATCCAGGCGCTAGAGCCTTGCCAGGAGGCCTTTAGTGCGAGGAATATCTCGGTGGACGAGCGGCAGATCTGTGCCGGCGGCACGTTGCGCGTCGATTCCTGCGCCGGCGACTCCGGCGGACCCCTGACCGTGGAGGGAAGCACGCCGTCGGGCGATCGCTATGTCTATCTGGCCGGCATCGTCTCCTATGGAGTTGGGGACTGCGGCAGTTCAGAGTTCTCCGGCGTCTATACGCGGATTAGTAGCTACATGGACTGGATCGAGGAGACAATTCGAGCGAATATCCGCTAAGTAGCTAAAGCTAATAATCGGCATTATTTCATTATAAATATATATATATTTTTTTTTAATAAATCAATTGTTTTAACATGATCTAGTTTCTCATATCCTTTGAAAGTGCCTTACACTTCCGACAAAATCAAGAAGTTCTACTGACAAATTTGTATTGGAAAGTGTATAGTGATTCTTACATGATGATTACCTAAAATATTTCCATTCAGAAAGATCCGATAAAATACTTGAGGCCATAAACTGGCCAGGATGAGTGGCGGGTGCCGGTAGGGATTTCCCCCAGCAGAGGTTTTCCCTTTCGTCTTTTTTTTATATTTTAACTTTGGCCAAGGCGTCATATCGCCTTCACTGACGTCACTGATTTCCGGCGTGCAATTTAAACAAACATGTTCCCACATTCTATCGTCCAATCTTGATTTCTGCCTAGATTAAAGCCTTTTGCTCATGACACCGAAAGGTTTAAATGGATGGCCAACCATAAGCTCGGGAGACCTGAGATCACCACTCTCTCTACCTATTGGCTTTTCATTGCAATTAACATACAATGGCACTGATCGTTAATGAATTGATGTAAATATCGGTTTACCAAAGCAGATAAATTAAATTAAAATATACATAACAGATAATATAATAAATATATATATATATTTAATAGTTGATTTTTACTTCGATATGTTTCCTAAAAATTCATTATATCTTGGGAATTTTAGTAAATCCAATACAATTCCTAACCCAAAGTAACAATATATCAAGCGATAGAACAAATTCAACTGAAAATAAATTAAATTAAAATAAACACAGTTTAAACATGTCTTTTATGGTCGCGTCTAGCGTGAAATATTTGTCCTAATATGAAGGCTTTACCTAAAGGTTATTCATCAACTAATTCGTTATGAACACGTAATTTTTAAATAAACATAACCAAATAAATCTCACAGAATATTGTTTTTTAAATAAAAACGCATAATCTTAGTTGTTTTGGCTCTTATAAAACCTCTTTAGAAATACATAAAAATTGTTTGTCGGCTTGAATTTTAATTTATTCACCTGGTCTGCATAAATAGATAGTTCCCAGGTATACAATCTAAGGAAAATACATGTACAATTCAGCTCTAACTGTTGCCAACTCGCTTTTCTCACTTTCCTCTGACAACAGCCAACATATCTGACTCCAAATGAGTTTTTCTGGCGAAAATGTCGCCGATTGATCCAGAATTTTAAATTTTGAGTACACTGCCTCGTCGCGAAGGTCAAAACAGGTTCAAAGCAAACATTGAATGCATATTTTTGTTATCTTTATCGACATCGGTTTATTATTATTAGACACTACAAATAAATAATGTAATAAATACTTCGAGCGTTACATCGTGACGCAACTAGGCCTAAAATAAATTAGCTTACGACTAGGCGAAAAAAAAAAAATTAAATGGAATTTGTGGAGATTTTTCTGCTCAGTTGCTGCGTCCAAAGATCACGGCCCGGCGACAGCGATCCCGGTGATCCCGCATCTTGCCGGCGGGACAGGGCCTCGACAGCTTCCGCGACACGAGGAGCTGGCTGGTGAGAGTGCGGCTCTTGGGGTTGAAGAAGATTAGCCGACGGGCTTCCGTGGTCCTGGGGCTTTGGGCCAGGATCAGGGCAATGACCACAAAGGCTAGGATGAGCAGGCGTTGCGGTTGCATTTTGTGGATCACCAAGTGTGTGATTTTCCGGGTGTCTTGGGGCTGTTGCTTGTAAGTTAGATAGATCACTGTAAGTCCTCCTTGGGTGACTGCTTAGATCCTCTTTGATGATTTTCTTGTAACTTTTTATACAGATCGCCGTGACTTTTCACAGTTTTGTCGTAGTTTCGTTTGGCGCGCCGTTGTGGTTTTTATAGGTCAATTCGCTGGGGACTCGCTTTTATTACTGAGTTCGCTAGTCGATATTGCGCCCGCCGATATTCAACGTCGATAGGTAAAGACGGCGACCGCCGGGCCGCTATCGATAAGATAAGCCCCAAAGGCATTCCGCTGGCACGCGATAAGATAGCCCCTCTATAGCCACAGCCCTCGGAATAAATACAGCTCCATGCCCGTCTATATATTTGCCCAAGTGTTGTATTGTCTACGGGCTGCCCCTGGATCGCCCCGATTTTTCACTGGCTGCTATTTTGGTGCCTTACTCTACGCCCGCACTCGTCGGCCGTATGACGAAAGCGCGGGGGAATTTATGGACTTACGAGCGCCGTTCGAGTAGTAAAATTCCACTGTCATGATTCCCCTTCTAGCGAACTCCAAGGAGGCACTGCGTCATCGGATGGATCACTGACCAGCGCTCCCTATCAGTGACGCCGCCGCATCCGGTCGGTGGGGGCTACGATCACGTCAGTCGCACAGCCCAAAAATATGCAATGCCCCTTGGTTTCTGGTTCCCTCGACTTGTCAAGTAGAATTATGGTAGCATAATTCATTGCAGAGTTCTACGTCAAGCTGTTAAAAATACCAATATGGGCTCATTACAAGAAAAGGGGGAAGTCTGCTGGACTTTGATAAGGGTCCTACTTAACGCACCAAAAATAAAGGTGAAAATTATCAAAAAGAACTCCCAAGAAGGCACCTAGTTTAAGCCATTTCACAAGTGGCCTGTAAATTGTGATTTGCCTGGAAATTGTGAGAAATTTCTTCACGTTAATATTGACCTAGTCATGGCACTTCAGGCAAAACTACGTCAAGCCAGATAGTATTATTAATTGCCCAATACAAGCGGTAAGCAAGCGGCAACCGACAATAATATATGGGGATTAAGAGGTTACAGATATACCTCAGATATTGGCAATCACTTGTATTTGATAAAAATATATTATATATTTTTTGTAACCTTATATTTTACTGACCTAGGCCAGGCATTTAGGGTCTGCGTCAAGCAGCTAAAAATACCAATGGCTCATTAAGATTAAGTTGACATTTGTTGCCAGGCAATTAAAGTTAACAATATTATCAGCAATTCCCGTAAACAAAGCTAGTAATTTGTATTGTATTTGTTATGAACACATTTTCTTCGAAAATCAGGGAATTTCCATTACGAAGCTAACTTGTATTAAATAAGTTTTTTTTGCTATTAAAAAATTGTATCTACAAAATACATTATTTGTAAATATTATTGACTTTGATTTTCGATTGATTTTTCTAACAATAAAATGGAAGTATTTGGTAAATACTTTTGAAAACTATGTTTGAAAACCAAACAATTTATATTTATATTGAAATAAAATTTACAAAATATTTTGTATTATCATTGACTCTTATTTTATGGTTTTTAAGTTGTGTGCATTTTTGTAACAATAAAAAGCGAACAATGTTACTTTAATTAAATATATTTCTCTGAAATGAATATAGATCTAGGAATATTATTTAAATTATTTAATCTATATAATTGTTAATTAATTATTGATTATTTTCAATCTAAATGCCTAATAATATCAACCTAAGATTTTTCTTCATAACAATTTATACTACCTTCTGGCAACGTCCGATGTCCAAATAATCCAGCAAGCGTTGGCCATCCCTGAGCCCATCATGGCAGTTGTGAAATCGGAATTTCATTCAGTAATTAGCTCAGACTCCGCTGACATGTCGATAAGGCCTTTGATGGATTTGATTCGAAGCCGAATCACCTGCCGGCTCCCCGATTACAATTAAGCGCTATTAGAGGCCCCTCCCCCAGCTGACGTAGCGGTACAAAGTTTGACGGACGTCTGACCAGCGGACCAATAATTCGGTAATATTATTCGCAAGCGGCCCTTGGTTTTCAGATCGCTTCGAAGGTGAGCGAACGTCTCGACACATTCAAGTGATCGATAGACGATGGATCGATAGAAGCTCTGACGCATGCAACACTGGGTTTATACGCACTGGAAGCCCTAGGGATTACGAGGATTGATTGGGTATATTTTTGGAAAATTGTCAGAAAAAGAAATCAATAGATCGTAATGAAAGATGATGTAAGAATTTGTGACTCTGTCAGGTACTTAACGGATAAATAAAACTAATAGAATACAATCAAAGCTATAACGATCCGGGAAACACAATTAAAAGCATTACCTACTTCATTATTTTTTTATGTACAGAAAATATAAGGTATAAATTCCTCCCTTAAATTTAAGAAAGAAGTAAAATATGACCACACACAATGTAATATATATTAAATAAATAATTAGCATTATTTTATTTGCGAATTGTTACATTTATTACATTAAATCAATAGAAAAGCTTTATATATCTTAACCTTTAGTTGTATTATAATATATTCTTTAAATTAAACAACGCATACAATATCTGTATCTTTACAGGATATACAAATTCAGTTTTTACTTTTAGCAATTATGTAAGTCCTTTCAAAAAGTTAGACATCTGCTTCCAGGTGACTTTATTAGTAAACATTGCCTAGAACCACCTGTTGGTGCGGCTAAGACCGAATAATGCTCAGATAATAGGCGTTTGCGTCAAGTCGGCATTATAATTGTTAAATAAAATATTTCCCGATCCACTTGAGCAGCTGATAACGCGTATGAGCCATAATAGAAATCCCCGAAGTAATGCACATTTAATTGATAAGATACTCCAGTTATAGCTGCGGTTAATTGAATAAGTTCCCCTTTACCGCACCGCGACCTTCGATGGAATGCGAGAAAAGTGTGCAGACTTGCAACTTGAAGAAAATGGCAATCTATTAGGGTTTCATTTCGCTTTTTGCTTTTGCCGCTTTTTTTTTTTTGTAGCGATGCTTTTAATTTTATTGTTAAGTGTATGGCGTATGAGGCAGATAAATAGCATAAATAAATAGGGTTTGTTGTTGTTGAGAGAGTTGGAGATTCGTTCGATGATGATGGAAAGTCACTTCGGATCACTTCAGCAGCGCACGCCATCTGCAAGACAGAGACAGAGTACAATTAGAGCATGTTTTCCTTTTCTTAATTCGTCTTCAGTTATATTTGGTTGTTGTTTGTAATCTGAGGTGACGCACGGGGGCGTATACGTAATGCGTATACGTGATATTGTCATGTCACCCACCTGCATTGTAGGCAATGATGCGTCGACAGTTGCCGCGATGGTCGTGCATGTGGCACTTCGGACAGGGCTTCTCCATCCCGTGCGTGGCCAGAATCTGGCCACGATGAATCCCGTTTGGCTTGAGGAAGATAACGCGACGCGATTCAGTGGGCGCCGGGGCACAGAACACGATCACGGCCCACAGGCACAACACATAAAGCAGAAGTTGTTGCATTGACATCTCGCTTTTGGGTCAAACACACACAAGGCGTTCTCTTGGATTTCACGGTATTCGGTCTCTCCGCGAAGGTGAGATATCACAAAAAAAAAGTAGAGCTAACCAGTGAGTGGCTTGCTCCAATGCCGGCAGTTAACTGATTTTATACGAGTTTGGGGTAGCACTTCTTAAGTGCTCTGCCCGCTTGTCTTTTCATTAAATTGATAAACTCGTCACAGGGTGTTCCCACGATCATTTGAGCATAAGAGCCAACTTGATTGGCAAAATGAGTGAGCAAGTGAAAAACCGAGTGAGCAAGTGTACAACCGAATGAGCAAGTGAGGGATTATGTGAGCAAATGAATAACTGAACAAGTGAACGAGCAACTCAACATCTAAAGAACCGTCACATCAAATCCACAACAATTGTAAAATTAAGGGAACAACTGAGGTAGTGAACAAATGAGCAACTAAATAAAAACTTGATAAATATAGTGAACATTTATTTCAGTTCATTTTAGTTCACTTTTTTTTGTGAACTCATGAGGAACTATTTTCACCATTCGGTCACCCTGTTTCTTTGGGGGGACTGCTTCTGGGCCTCTCGGTTTCTCAGGGGGAAATCTTATCTTTTCCTCCATGCCATTTGCAATCTGTGTAATTGAGTGCTCCGCCTTTGCCCAGCACTGATTTCGTTGCCGAGCGACAGCGCGCGTTCGGTATCTGAGCACGGGTCCCGATAATTTCCGATATAATATCATCATCATCAGCGCCGACCTCACTGCATTTGCATAGGACGTGGCCCATTGCGCGATCCGGCCAGCTTAACCCTTTATTTCTAGGAGAACTTCAAACAAAAAACGGGGACTTAATACTTTGGCGGAACACTTAAATCACTTATGGGAACAAGCAACTATAAGCGGTTGCGGTAATATTAGATAATTGAGCTCAACAAAAATTGATAATGATTTTTAAAGTTGGCCAATAAGCTGTTTTAAGCTCAAAATAAACAAATACTTGGAAGTACATTAGAAAATAGTTTATTTTTGCTACAAAAAAAAAATATATATTTTTAGGTTTAACATATGATACAAAATTATAAAACTATTATTGCTTCGGAACTGAATTACTTATGTAAGATACATTTTTTCTAAAGTTTCAACCATTTTTTTTCGGCACAACAATTCCTTTAATAAAATATATTATTAAACTTTAATCGAATTGATTAATATGCAGTATTTCGAATATTTAAAAATCACCCTATCTGAAAGTAGCTGGCAAATAGATTAACTAACAGGCACTTTAAAAAAGAAAACCAAAGCACGGGTAATAGATAACCCCCTATATTTTTAGAGCTGAGTAAGAACGTGGGTTAATTGGCTCGTGTTCCCCTATTTTCGGTGATTTAGCCACTATCGCCGCCTGATCGAAGCAGATAGCACGCTTCCCGCTGAGCCATGAACTTTGACAATTTGATCGGCGGTGACTTTTACGCTTCGTAATGATCGCCGGAGTGAGCCATACGAAATTCCGTGTAAAAAAAGAGAGCCTTTTATTTTGCCCCATCATCGGCGGGCGTATGGGGGTGATGATGACCACGCGACTCTCCCCATTGAGCGTTTAACGTTAATGGGACGACGGGGCACAGGAGACGTCACAGATCTATTTGTTCGCTCTTATCGCAAAATTATTATTAATCGCAGAGCTGAAATTTCCCGAAAATGTGACCGAAGAAGGGTCTTCGGATATCTGGCGGCGCCCGCCCCTATAAATACGGTGCTGAGTCAGCCAGTCGATTCTCCGCTATCTCCCTACGGCCAATGTCTTGTATCTGGTCTCTTGTATCTTGTATCTGGCGTCTGCGGTATCTGAAACACACCAGAATTCGCGGTATTTCATCATACCTGCATTACCGGCGACACGTGATGTGACGTAGTTTCAATTTCATGACGAAGCGCAAGGGTTAACGTCCACCAAGGTGGTTCCATCTGGGGTTTTCTGGTCTTCGGGAAAACTTTGAGAGTCAGGCATCGGTCCAAAGTCTCTCAGCTACAACGTTTAAAGTTTACTGCGCATTTTAGAAACGAAACGTTGACATTTGTTGTAGAAAACAGTGATGGTTGTCAAAGGTCAAAGAGAACTTGAATAAAGGCTAACAGAATGCCAATCTGGCTTTGATTTTTTATTACCAATATTTTCAAAATCTATTTGCTTTGGGCTTATCTATAGGATTTACAAGATCTGTTTTCTCTTTTCGTTCTAATTTCACTTTAATCACGGGGCCAACACAGACTTAAAATAAACACATACTAAAAATAAACTAAGCTTATCGGATGATTCCATTTTTAGACAACCTGCGCGGGAAAGATAAAATAAATTTGTAAGTGCAAATAAATTTGGGGAAATCATGAGCGAAGGAGACCCCCGACACTCACCCGACGGCAGCGGCCGTGATGGTCGCGAATGAAGCCGTGTCGGCAGCGGTTGCCCCGCGTATCGAAGAGCATGCCCTTGCCAAGAAGATCAGACTCGTTCTTGGCTACCTTCTCGGACTGCGTTGCGTTCATCTGGTTAAAGTAGATTACCTTGCCGGTGCCGGTGCAGGGGGAGCCGAGTAGCAGCAACAGGAACAGCACCAGGCCGCCGGGCAAAATTAGAAGCGACAGAAGCGATCGCATCTCGATCCAAGGGTTTCAATCGCACTGAGCGCTCTTCCGCTCTGCGAATTCGCGTTGGCCCGACGATCCACCTTATCAGCCCTGATTAGCTTATTTGTTTAGCCGCGACGAGTGGCTGTATCTCGCCGCCGGACACTCCCGAATCTCCGGCGGTCTATCCGGGATCTGTTGTGGTCACTCGGCCAGTAAGAGCGGGATTCTGGCATACTTTCCGGCGGCAACACCAAATTCTTTGGTAGAAGCCTCTTGGGCTGAGGCCCGGATGCTCTTTAGTTGCAAGTGGATAAAATGTTTTTGGCAGGCACTTTATTTTGCCGTAATAAAACATTTAATTTACTTAAACTGATTAAAGAAAATGAATTTGTATTTATTTTAAAGCTCATAAAATGCAGAAATAACTTCTAAAGTTTGTTTAATTTCCACACATTTTATTACAGACTTAAATTGGGTATTAGTTTTGTCGTCAAACCAAAAATTATATATTTTAAATGAAAGAAAACAGAGAGCCCACTCACCTCCAAGCGTTAAAAGCCCTTTACACAATTTCGAAAGTAAAAATACATTTGTTTTGATTGAAAAGGTTGACAGACCTTTTTGGCAAATGTATTTTTTTTTTTGCGAAAAGAGATTTCCAAGTGGGTTGAATTTTAATTGGAAAAATGTCAAAATTTCTGACAATGTAAAAGTTTATTTCTAAATGGTTTTTATACACGTTTTTCTTGGCAGAATAAACCTATTTGATTTAACGCCAGAACTCATAATTTTATCCTAATTAATTGGGAAATTAAATCAGTAATTCCAATGGCAGATTAAGAGGCTCTTGGCTGGTTTAGAGGTTTCTTTTATTTTCACATGCTCTATCGTCTTACATCACAAGGAGGAACTGTAATTTTGATTTCTTCTGTCTGTTCTGTTTGCAGGACCAATTCTTTTGCGCTTTCTTCTGGTTTTCTATCGAGCGGTAGCGCCCGGCGCTGCTCGATATACACAGTTATCGGGATCCACAGTGATGAGCTCTGAGAAGAGAAAAGATACCATAAACTGGGATTCCTAAAATAATTTCTTCTTAATTTCAATTATATTTGTATTTGTTCGTAATAATATGGGTTTATTTACTATTTAAAATTTAACATAAGACTTAAAAGTTAAGGAGAGCGGTAATAAAGTCTATGCTTAAGTTTATTTAACATTTTAATTACTAACCTTGGGTTAGTAAATATTTAAATTAATTTTAAAAGGGTTTTAACTGTGTGCTACCTGAATTCCAACTAAGATTAATTAATATATGGTTAGATTCTTCCGTTTATCTCTTTAGTTTGGATGCAGAATACTTCTTATATATTTTTTTTTTTAACCTGAAGTTAAATTGCTTTAGCTTCGGTACTGTCTAACCCGCTGAGCCCCACTTACCCTGAGCTGCATCCTTGCCGCAACTGTGCTGGCCCTGATTTCTTGGCCTGCCGCGCGACCTGCGTGGCTCCTTTTCCGCATTCCGACCCTCCTCCTCCTCCTCTGAGGTGGACATCGTCTTCTCCGGCGCTCTCCTGCGTATCGGTGTCGTGGCCTGCACGACTCCGGGCTGTGCCTCCGGCTCCTCCCGCTCCTGGAGGATGTTCTCGCTGGACGAGTGTTTGGGCGGCCGGCGCCGTCGGTGGCGCAGGCGCTGCGAGCTGAAGCTCTCCTCGCGGATGACCAATGTGCCGGCCTTGCTGGTGCGCAGGTAGTAGCGCGGCGCCTTGGCCACCTCCTCCTCCTGGGCGAACTCCGGCGACGAGTGGCGGCCCTTAGAGAGGCTGAATCGCTCCAGAATGGAACTGTGCGAGCGACGGTAGCGCCTCTTCTCTCTGGGACCCGAACTGGACGAGTTCAGCGTGGAGGTGGAGGGCGGTGTGGGATAAACGGGAAGGTCCTCCACCTCGGCCTCCGCCTCCTGGAAGCGGACGCCGCGCAGGGAGCTGGAACGCCGCGAGCTGGACGAGGGCTCCCAGTTGGGCAGCTCGTGGGTGCTGAAGTCTATGCAGCTGCCGTGCGTTTTCCGCCGTCGCCCGCTTTCCCGGCTCGAGCTGGGCGTGGGCGTTATGGTGGGCGTGGGCGTGGCCTCGGCAATGTGCAGTCCATGGAAATTCCTCTCCAGATTCGCCGTGGCCGAGCGCTTGCGACGGCGCGGTGAGTCGCCCGATCTGTAGGTTTCCTCCCGGAGGCCATTGGCATCCACCAGAAGGTTGCCCGCATGATCGTAGAGCAGGATCCGGGGCAGGGCTATGTTGCTGCAGCTGCGGGACGTGCTCAGCTCCCAGTTCCAGTGCTGCGGCTTTCTCAGCTTCAGGCTAAGCAGATTGGCCAGCGGATCCGCCTCCTCCTGCTGCTCCTCTTCGAGAGCCTCCTCCTCCAGCAGGTTGTCTGCATCGCCTTCAGCTGCCTGGGACATGGCAGTTCATGAACCAAGGATCGTCTCCTTGGGTGATCTTTTCCCTGATATATATATATATATATATTTATATATTTTTGCTTGGATTTTCTGGGACTCCGCTTCCTTCCTTCCACCTGTTGGTTGTCCGTTTTTCTTTCTGGCTGTGCCTTTACCCGACGGGGCTCTGCCCCTTCTCCGGCGGCTGATCTCTCGCTGCTGCTTTGGCCTTTGGCCAATTTATTGTTTATCTCAACTATGTCTGTACAGGTGGCACTCGATGGGCGGTACTTCTGCCTCAAATCAGTCTGTTTTTATTAATTATATTTCGATGCATATTATTTTAGTTATGTTTACTCTTTTTTGAATGGATTTTTAATGTATTATTCTTGTTTGGTTTATTAGATTCTTATCGTTCTTTTTATAACTCTCTCCACATATATATGTTTATATATATTTGTTGTCACTGTTTTGATTTATAATTGAATGTATCTTTCCTTTGTTTGGAATCCACCTTAGTCGGTGGCCACTGCCTTTTCCTTTGGATGCTGCCCACGCTTTCAATTATTTTTGGCTTCTTTTTTTCAGCATTCTCTCACTCGGCGTCTTTCTCTTTTATGTTTCGCTATTTTTAGGCGATCCGCTCCCAGAAACTGTCCGTTCCCGTTCGCATTTCCCAATTTTCCTCGTCTCCTCCGCGAGTTTTTCCCCTACTCCATCACCTTGTTGTTGGTGGTGACATTTGAGTGGGGGACGCGCGACACACTGTGCCACTTTTTGGGCCACTGAGACACAGACACACCGAAAAAAAAGAAGGCAAACACAAACAGAGAAGTGAAAACAGCTGCCGTCCCGCTCCAACTGGCGTCGAACGTCTCTGTCGTTTCGGTGTTGCCCCCGATCAGCTGCGATCTCAATGAGATCTCTGTGAGACCTCTGGTGTTCCGCCCGCCAACGTGCCTCGTAGCCAACTGTTCGCATCGGCGGCATCTAGCCTTTGGGCCCCAAAAACTGCCACCTCCTCGCAGCCAACCGCGGAAGCCCCCACTGCGATTCCGCATATTTCACGCTCTCACACAGCGAGATCTGTTTTTGTTTTTTTACTGAGATCAGGGGGAAATCGGATCGTGAATACTCTTGGATATAAAATATAACTATATTATTCAAAATTGCTTTTTTCTTATCATTTTATTAAAAAAAATATATTATTTTGGACATTTATTTAAAGACAAGACTTTTTATTATCTGCTAAAAGTGTTTCAAGGCTTCTGGTTATATTTTTTGCTGTAATTTTATTCTTTATAAATATAAGTAAACCATAATTCGAATATCTCAAAATTTAATAGAATTAATACCAATTAATTTTTAGTTATATAAAAAACAAATTGGATCCTTATGCCAAAATCCCTTGGACTCTTCCTCAAAAATCTATGTAGTGTCACTTCTTAAGACAGATCATAAATCTTATCTTAAGTTCGACTAACCGCAGATCAAAACGATAATGCCTGGCCCCATAGCGTATTCAAAATTTCAGTGTCTTTCTTCACAAGAAAAAAAGAAAAGAAATTGTTGTTTATCTATCTACCCGAGTCGAGGAAAACACACGATTTTCTGTTATGTTATTGGGAAATGACTGAAACATATGTGGCCGCCGCTGCTCGGCTAATTTGCACCGCCTTTTCGCCGCTCTCTGGGTCGACAGTCCGCTTTGCCATTGAAAAATGACAAACAAACAGAAAAGCTGAGGAAAAGTGGAAGAAAGAAAACGCCAAGAAAGTGTATGAGGAAAAATGACTTTTCACATATTTCTCATCAGCTGAGGGTCCTGACACTTGCCTGTGATTCAGCTGCCGGGAATGTGCGCTACTCGATGGGATTCGATTGAGAAGGTATCGATTACATATCGGGCAGAATCGAAAGCTTATCGCATTTCATTGAATTCTATAAGGTTAAGTGGGGAAAAACATCTTAAGATGCAAAACTCTTTATATCTAATGCTAATATCCTATATAGATTCTTTATAGCATTATTTAGGACTATCTTTTAGGTGCCGATATGCCCCATTGACGACACGGCAGAGTGCCCTGCCAAGTTCCTATATAAATATTTGTGCCATTTCCCCCAAGGCCGCCTCTCCGGCCGCTGGCATCCTCTCTCCCCCTTTGGGGCGGGGACTTTCCCGCCCAGCCAAGCTCATGGCAATTATGTTTGCGGCTAATTTGTTGCGCGCCCCTGGCTAAAAATCTAATTTATGCGGACATTGATGCATCGTCACGAAGCGTGAGCCGCAATTAGGGCGCCAAGTCTGAAAGTATGCAACACACATGTGTGGAGCACGCGCTGGTATGCTCGGATCCATGCCACCGGAGAGGCCCGGACAAGGTCAGAAGGTTATCGCCCACCGATAAGCTGCTGAGCAGACTGTTGCCTAAGCGTCAGCGGGAGAAGCGGCCAAAGACCGGAATAGTCGAGCAGCAGACGACGCAATGAGCAGATCCCTGGTTCTGATCCTTTTGCTGGCACTCTCCGGCCTGGAGCTACTGCAGGCCCGCTCGCTGCCGGACAGGCCACACAGGCGCTTCATTCGGAAACGCATCTCGCCCACTGATCCCAATTTGGAGATAATCGAGGTCAAGGAGGTGTACTTCGTAAGGCGGCCCAAAAAGGTGGTCACCACCATCGACGAGGACGAAATAGATTGGCGCATTCGCTGCGACTTCAATCCCAGCCACGACGAGTGTTGGTTTCTATTTTGATTATTTCAAATTGACAAGTTAACAAGTGATTCATTGCAATTCCCAGTAATCCGGGTTGTTTATTAGATTAGATTAGATACAGCATCATCACTCACTGAGCACTTGACGTAAACACAGCTTATTTACGACTCATTATTAGCTAACAAAAAAAAAATAATTGCCACTTGCATTATTTTTTATAAAAATCTAAAACTGTTTGTTTTTTGTTTCAGGCAAAGGATTTGCCAAAACACCAGGAGCTTCTCCCTTAACCACGACGAGAGCCACAACTACTACCACCACTGTGAGACCCAGAACCACTCGCACTACTCCTAAGTCCATATTGAGCGATTGTGACTTTGATCCCACTCTCGAAAAATGTTAGTTTGTTAAATAAATCTTGCTATTGAGTGGAAAATTAAGATTTTTCTTATTTTTCAGGCGCTCCTTCAACCACTTCTACTAGTTCTACTACTTCTTCAACGACCACCACAAGTACGACAACCACCACAACGGAATTACCTGAGACTCCGCAGTTTGGCTCACCTGAAACTGAGCCTGAATCAGATCCAAATTACGATGACGATACACCTGTGGAAGAGCCCGAGCCTGAGCCCGAGCCTGAGCCTGAACCCGAGCCTGAGCCCGAGCCTGAGCCCGAGCCTGAGCCCGAGCCTGAGCCTGAGCCTGAAGAGGAGCCCGATTATGCAGCCACACCAAATCCAGATGAGGATATCGAACTTCAAGAGGATAATGGCGATGATGATGGCAATGGCGATGACGATGACACTTATGATCCGGACGACAACGATCAAGACGACGATAGCGATGCCAATACTGATGGAGAAACCCAATCGATTGGCTACAATGATCAGTCCGAGTGGAATTTTCCGGAATTCTCAACACACGAAAACAATAAATAAGCCGGAAGTTTAGATATACTACCTAGTTTCCTAAATTAAGTTGAAATAAAATGGCAATTGCGGAAATAAAGGCGGCCTTTTTTATAGTATGTGTATTACAGTGTATCTTACAAGAGAGTAGATCCAGTTCGAGAATAAAATGTATATGTAATAGTCCTGATTATCTTTTGCATTCGGCAGGCACCATTTCTCAGCTATTTGCAGCCACTTCAGATACTTTTCAGCCTCGCCAATTGTTATGTAATCACTAGTAGCTCGTGCCATTGTGGGTCAATTCCAGATCAGTGCGTCCGAGTGTAAATATCAATTGAACGTACACTACATAATAACTATATATGTATGTGTTCTATTTATATTCCTTATTTGTCAGAGCTTCCGGCTCGGCGAAAAAAAGTGCGTAGTACGAGGCGAAATATCAGAAGCAAACATAGAGAGATAATAATCGAGTGAGGGAATGGGCTAGAGATCAATAGCAGATCGAGCTGCCTTGACCTTTGCCGTTCAGTGTGACCAGGGCGCTGAAATCTCCCTAAATATCTTCTTGCAGCTTGTTTCTTAATACAAAATTTAAAGACAAATATAGGTTATAATGGTCGGGGGATACATATAAAAAATCAAAGAATAACATCTGACCGGGGAAATGTTTATAGTAAATTCCAAATGGGACAGATTCCAGAAAAGCTTCGGCCCTTGTAGCGGAAGGGTCCCACCCTATGTGACAGCCTTGATATGAGTGCCTTAGTGTGACCAGCTCGTGGCCTGCACGTAGAGATACTATATCTTTGTGTGAACATCTTAATGTCGGGCTCCCTTTTGTCCAGATGAGATAAATCAGAGTACAATTGGGCACGATCTGCGATGATTGTTGTTGCTCGCAAATTGAATTACCGGCGACGGGTCGAGAAAATGCGAGGCAAGTGACAAGTGACACACAAAGGCGACGGCGAGGCGAATAAAACGCCTGGAAGTCGGGGCCCGCAGGTCAGTCTCAGCCGAGAAGTCGTCGTTCAGTCTGGTTTTCAGGAACCACAGGAACAGCAAGGAACACCAGGCACTTGGAAAACGGGAAACAAGAAAATGAATAACCTGCAAGGATCGCTCATCGTCCTATTGCTGGCGGGAGTTCTGCTCCGCGTCCAGGCGGGACTCTTCGATTGCGAGGACAAAATACCCGGACTGAGCGATGTCGGCGATAAGATCTCCGAGATATCCGGCAGCAGCAGCAGTTCCGAGCACGAGGTGCGGGACTTCTTCAAGAACGTGGGCTGTCACATCAAGGAGGGCGCCAAGAAGCTGGGCGAGAAAGCCAAGGACCTGGGCGCCGAACTAAAGGAGGGCGCCCAGAAGCTGGGCGAGAAGGCAAAGGTGCTCGGCAGCGATCTCAAGGTACGCTTTGACGACTTCCGCGACAAGCTGGCCAAGGACTCTGCCGAGGAGATGAGCAAGGATCGCGGCTTCCTGGCCAACGTGGAGATCATTAACCCGGACATCCTGAAGGGAGAGCAGCAATGCGGCCACGGTCACATCCTGGACGCCTTAGGCAACTGCAGCAAGTTGAGGAAGTAGTCCCCGAAATATCACCCCTCGTCCTCTAAATATTTAAGTTTTTTTTTTCTCATGATATCCTTAATGTGCTTTTTTTTGTGTAAATAAAAAATGAAAGTGAAATGAATGAGCGTGATTGATGGGGGAAGGCGAGACGATGCTCCTAGCTGTGGGGGTGGAAATGTATTTTATTATTTGGCTACACTTGTACCTGATATCAGAATTATTTTATTTTGCAAATGGACACTATAAAGATTCCGCTTTTTTTCAATACAAAACTGACAATTTAAGAACCTTTTCCTGACTGTCTCTAGTTGCTGAAATATGCTTTAGATGTTTATGATTATATAGGATAAACTGTACAACTGATTTAATTGCTCATACAACTTTTAATCCATACCTCCGTATCACATAAGTATTTCTCAAAGAAAAGTAAAAGTTCCCTCAAATATCTACAATACATATATTTAAAACATTATTTTTCCCAACATTATAATTCAAGAATAGCTTCATAAATAAGGAATATACAATACCAACTTTATTGTTTATAATATAAAAACTATTAAAATATTATTAAATATATTTGTGTACTGAAAATATTTATAGATAAAGCACACATGTATAAATAGCTATGATTTTCTTAGTCAGTATTTTATATTATTTGGCGACTAAGCCCAAACTATTAGTCATCGATGTTTGTTAAGAAAAAAAACAACATATATACTATCATATCAAGTATCATATCTTGGTTGCCTATCAGTTAAATGGTATTATAAAAAACAATAATATAAAATGTAATATAAAATAATAAAAATACTACAAAACCTATTTTTCAATCTTTTAATCATTTTTAATTAATAAAATATTCAATTACTTATTAATATATATACTTTAAAGGAAGAGAAAGGTATATTTCGCTGACCAAAATTATATTCCAGAGGCATATGAAAATAAATCCCTCTTTTATCTACATAGTTCATTATTTATTAGATTTAATATATGTCCCGATGTTGTATTCCACAGAAATTTGTATAAGAATGAAAACATTTTCGAAACAAATAGAAAAAAAACAAGCAGGTTTTTATACGTTATATTTCAGTGACTAATCCCAAAATACCAGTTCAAGATTCTAGTTCTAGATTCCTATAAAAAGATACAATTTACAGGTCCAATTTAGACAGGCTTGGCGAGTGATCAGCTTGATGGATTAGTCACCGTTGCAATTACCTTAAGTGCACCAAGTGCGTATTTCTCTATCCCCGTTCTTGCTCTTCCACATGCTGGAGAATTCTCCCAATTCTTCGCTCGGTGTCTTCTCTTCGCTCTTTCTTTGAAAGCGACCTCTCAGCTTGCTCGCCCAAAATGCATTTTAGTTGCCCGACGACTTTCTCGCCGGGTAACAAACCCAGTCCAAAAGACACCAAGAACTTGGTCAAGTGGCGGCGACTGCAAACGGGTTTCAGTCGAGTTTGGTGCCTCAACGGCGACGGACTTGTATACTCGATACCTATACCCATACCGATACCGATACCTAGTCCGATTGCAATACCCAAGAGTTTCGCAAATTTCATATTCGAGCTTCGAGATGACTAATTCCCTAGCGATCGTCGCCCTTGCGGCCGGCCTTTGGCTGTGTATTTTTGGCCAACTACAGGCCGCCTCGATCGTCTGCGGCTCGGAGGCCAAGGCGCTGGATGGAGAGGCCACAATGGATGCGGAGGTGATGACCACCACTCCGAGTCCCAGCGAGGTCAACAAGTTCGTGCACAGCCTGCAGTGCACGCTGGAGAAGGCCAAGCCCTGGATTGCCAACATCGAGAAGGAGGCCAAGATTCTGGAGGAGAAGGCTCGCGATGTGACTAGGTCGCTCTTCCAGCGCTTCAATATGCTGGTCACCGTGCTCACCCTCCCGGCCAACTCGCACACCGAAAAGGATAAGAACAAGGAACCAGAGGAGGCTACCTCCACCACCAGTGCCATCAGCACAGAGGCGGCTTCCGTTACCGAGGAGTCGTCGTCGAGTTCTGTGAAAAACGAGGTTAAGGAGGAGGCCACTACCGCCTCGCCGCCCATCCACATGGACTGGCTGGAGGATCACGACAACGAAGTAGTATAAATGTAGTTAAACCATTTGCTTACAAATATTTCTATTAACTAATAAAATGGCTAGCCCTGGCGCACAGCTCTTCCTATTTATTATAATCTTACACAAACTTATAGTTTAACTATTCAATTTAATTGAGACATATATAGACTCTAATACAATTTTAATTGCCAGCCAAATTGTTTGCCATGTTTTAAGTTTTGTCAATGAAAAAGGCTACAAATTTTCTATTTTACATAATGTTGTTAACCACAAAATCTACTTTCTATTTTTGGCTGTAAAAAGAACTATTTTAAAAACTTTTAGCAGACATTACAAGGAAATTATTTAAAGAAATACAAATCGTTCCTTAAGAAATACCTAATTAAGCTCAACTCGAACTCTGAAACTTGTTTTCGTACCAATTGGGTTATAGTTCTTGGAACTTTTCTTCGGCGGGAGTGACTCACCGCCCAAAATGAGATTCTCCCCTGACTTTCTCCTCTGGGCTTTTCTTGCGGTCGATGGTGTTCTGGCCAAAAATAAACAGAACTGAAGCCCTGCAAGCCCGGCAAACCAAGGGAATCCGGTTTTGGTGCAGCTCTGCGGTCAAGTGAATCACCGCTGAGCATCATCAGGGAGCTCTTGAATTCTCACTTGCCAACCATCAGTCCGCCAAGATGCAGCTCCTGCGGACCTGCGGACTCCTGGTTATCTCCTTGATCTCCATATCATCTCTTCAGGCCATGGTCTGGTCGGGATTCGGCTGCTCGGCGCGGGATCATCGTGGTTGTTGCTTCAACTGGCTGAATCCGGGGAGGCTGAGACCGCCCTGCGCCCCAAAAATTAGGAAAGAACTGGAATGAATTTCAGGAGAGCAGTCTGCATTTTTTTTTTATATATTTAACAGAAAGCAGTGACACGAAAGAGTGCCACGAATTTACTAAAACAAAAATGCTAAAGATATGTTTATTTTCCAAACCAACAACAAATAGTTTTCCCAACTTTAAGAACATAAAAAAAGGAACAAAGCTAACAAAATTGATCGCAAAAACCTACAAGTGCAAATTACATTTGATTGAGTGGTGAAATTAAGTAAAATAATAGCAGCTTCGTGACAGTTGTAATATTCACTTGATTATAAAGCAATTTAAAGATGTTTTGTTGGACAACTGTAAACGAATTATAATTAAATGTAATACAAATGCAATAAAATAAATACAGAATATGTAACAGCCTATTATTTGTGCTCTATTTTGTGCTCCAAATCTTCCAAAAGAATTTTTGGATTTTTCTTCCACAATTTTTTAGATTTTTCAGTGTATTAAAGTTAGTTTTTCATTGAATTAATTGATTACACTTGCCAAAATAAAATGTTTTCCCAGTATAAAGCAGGTGTTTCTGAATCTAATTTAAAAAATGCGTTTCGTGGTTTAGTTCCAAGCTAAGATTATTACTCCCGAAATGTGTTGAAAGAATGCTGGAAGTGATATTCCAATAAAAATGATTTGTAGTTTCCTAACTCCTGTAACTTCTCCATAATACTCCGCAGTGCATTGTGGCTTCTATTACAGCTAAGCTAGAGCAGTTCGCATTGAGTGAGGTCGGTTGGTCGGTCGAACGCGAAACAAAGCAGCACTCACGAGCGCAACTTGATTGGGATTTATTAGTAGAGGGGCTCGGAAGCGTAACCTGTTCCCGACCAAAGGCCGGAGACCGGGCACCGGGGAACGGAGATTTCGGATCGGAGAATACTATCTGGAGAGTCGAGGCACGGCTGCGATTCAGTCGTGAATTCAAGCTTAAAGCGTCGAGATGAAATCGTCTGTGGTGTGCTCTCTGATCGGGCTTATGCTCCTGGTGGCCGTTGCCGAGGTGCGCGCCGAGTGCGACGACGAGAAGGCGCCCGATGAGAGCGACTTCAAGCACTTCTTCAAGAACCTGGGCTGCAAGGTCAACCAGGGTGCCAAGGATGTGGCCGAGGCAGCCAAGCCCTACACCGATAAGATCGGCGAAGGCGCCAAGGAGTTCGGCAGCTCGGTGGCCCAGAAGTACGACGAGCTGAAGCACAAGCTCACGGACGAGGGATCCACCACGCCGAAGACGCCCGTTGCCTATGATGCCCCCACCGAGAAGGTGCCGCTGGCCCCCATTGGCGTCTCTCCACCGCCCGCTCTCTAAGCCGGTGGGAGCCCTGGCAGAAGTCCACAAGTCCCAGGAGTGGTCCTCGCCCCTTGTTGCATAATATCTTTCTTACTTTGTTTTTTTTTCTTGTGATCTATACGAATAAACGCCTAATGAAGTGACGTTCGTGTTTTTGCGACTTAATTCGGAGCGCTGATAAACCGGGATTAGCTGGGGATCACAGATAGCTAATTAATCAAGCCAGACAAGATGGAAAAAGATCAAAACTCAGGTCAAGGTTGGAATATTTATAGAGATAAGCGAACAGCTCGGGACTGAGATTAAGGGGAAGTCAAGTAAAGCAATGCCACATACAAAATTAAAATAAAAAATAGTTTAATATTGATAGAATTCAGTGGAACTAGTAACCAGTAATATATATAGAAGTTTTAACCTTTTAAATAGTTTAATTTATTATTGTCGGAGCTTACCTTATCGTTGTTATTAGAAATAAACTAAGAAAGCTTATACTGAGTAACCAAAATATGAAATAACCAAAGTCCAATTAAAACTTGTACCCATCAAGAAAATAAAAATAGGTTTTCAATTAGAATAGCACCTCTAATCAAATGCTTGCCGACTATAATTAAACCAAAATGGAATTAAGCTGAAGGTTCAATGTTCTTTTAGCCTCACACAAAAACAGAAATGAAAAAAAAAAAAAATAACGAGACCAAGGAGAATTATTGGGAAAAATGGGAACAAAGGCGGTGACTTTAGGGCAATAAAGAACTCGACAAGAAAGCAAACCGCAAGTGATTTACATTTGAATTGTAATTATTCAAAGTGATTCCGCATATACTTATAAACGACTTGTGGCACTTCAGCCGGCAAGGGAATCGTGTGCAGAAATACGAGACACTCATTTTGGGATCGCGGAGCAAACATCGTTAAGGGGCACGATGCTCTTCCCTTGGCCGCCTCAACCCTCAATCACTCAGCATGGAAATTATATAGACGAGATGCTGCTGCTGTTGCTGATCAGTCACCATGACGAATAGAACCTATAATTTAAAGTGATTTTTCACAGATTGTTACCGTTTTGTACACAGATTGCAGGGAGGGCAGCATAGGGAACAACATTGCCTAATACTATATATTTTAAAGTGCACTAGATTTGAACGATCTCCAGTTTATGATATGGTAATTGCCGTAGAACAAAAGTTATTGCAGATATAAAATAAATCTTCTATTTTATAAATATCTTATAATGTATTTCAAAATTATTTAAATACTTCTGTTTAATACAACAAGTGATGATCAACTTAAATAATAAAGTAATTGAATAAACCCTTAAAACTTCATTGGTTTATTTATTGTGATCAGAATCTAGGTCCTCGTCTGGTGATCTTTGATATTTCTAGGGTATTCTGAAGTTCGTGGCCTTGTCCATTATTTTTGTTTACTTGCCATTTGTCATTCGGCGCTTGTTTACCTTTTTCGGTCAGTTTCTATTTGATCGACTTGCCTTCGTTTAGCTAATTTATTTATTCACTTCTGAGTGCGGATGTCCCAATGACACAAAGCAATCGTATTTATTTAATGAATGCCAAGACATTTTCAGAATGTCAAGTAGCCCGTTGCATTTCCCGATCGATTGATCGAATTAAGGCCTCTTATCGCCACTAATTGACCGAACCTTTGGTCGGGCGCTTACATAAAACCCCCCGGATCAGATCGGAAATTACTCATCGGGAAAGGCTGAATTAGTTAAAGCTTCCGCATTACTTTTTGTCAGAGTTGAAATGGAACTGGAAAGCTTGGTCGAGTTGTTAAACTAATTGTTCTATTGTGCAAATTACTCATAATTGCATATGCGTCGCAGGCCCGAAAAAGTGAGACAATTAAAGCAATTAGCCTACACATCAAGCCGACAACTCGTCTCACATGTCACAATCAACAGAACCGAGCAGAAATAATAATAAACACTTCAATATAAATCAGATTATCGCCTTGGGAACTGAAAATGGAGCGGCCAACGTTTGGAATTTTTCCCTGCCCAAGGGGGTAATGTGTTTTTTTGCAGTTTCAAGTAAAAATATTGTTAAAGCAATTCTAATAATTATTATTATTATTACAATGCTAGCTGGCTAGCTTGTGTAGGGCAATTTACACAATTCGCTTTTTATCGGAGGAATAATAAATATTTCATTACAAACTGGCGGCCAGCAAAAGCGATTTTTACGCTTGAAAGTTAAAGGAAATAATTTTGTACTTTAGAATATAACAACTTGGTTGATTTTATATTTACGAAATCAATGTTAGAGCCCTTTATATGGCAAGGCCATCATATACGAGAAAATACCTTAAGGCGGTGCACATTTCTCAAGGCAATTGAAAATATGTAGCTTAATATGCAGTCCCCAATTGCCTTCAAGATAATCAAATTGTGGAATAAATATTAAAGTGCAGAGGAATCTGTTTATCTGAGAGATATTTCCCTCTGCCATTCCCATGAACTGTTCCCCTCGGCAGCTGCACTTTCGATAAGTTTCCGGCTGGCAAACACTCGCCTGGTATTTTTTGGCTTTTCCGTTGTTTTCCCCCGGCAGAACTTTGCAGACGGTCCAAGGCAGGTTGCTCATACGCACAGTTGCACCACAAGGCTGTTTTCGGGGGAGTTTCCGGGAGGGGTAGGATGCTTGGTTTTCAGATGGTTTTCACTGTGTTTTTGTGGCGTTTACAGTGGAGAAGGCGGGGGGAAGGTGGGCGAGGGAGGTATCCGACAGTCATTACCGCCAAAGTTTTGTCGGCCAACGTACTTTCGAGACAGCCATCTCATGGGCATCGAATTATGACACTTTTAGTGGTTTCTGCTAACTATGCGGGACCAAAGGAGAAAACAGGCATCCAACGAGAAATGGGCAGGCAGGCATGGAGAACATGGAGTAAGGAGATCTCGGCGAGGGCAGACAGAGACCCGAAACTGTCTTTGTATTTTAGCAAGTTTTGCCTTTTGGATTTGTTTGCAACTTTACTTCGATTTCGAGGCAACACAAAACTTCCAGGCCAAACACACATATATGGGCGAAATAGAGCCTTTCCGGTTTTCAGTTTCACAGCCAAAACGAACTGAGAATCTTGTTCTTTAAAAATTCACTATTAAAATGTTTGAAATATATTTATTAGGCAAGCAAAAGGTCTACGAATATTTCTAAATATATTGTTTATCGTTTAAAATTTAATTTAATTTAAATTTATTTTATTTATAATTTAGATTACGAATTCCTTGAAATCGCGCAAAAGTGCTGAGCAAATTTGCTTATAGTTTTTTTTTTGCCACCGCCTTTGCCCCGTCTCGCACAATGTTGTCCTTTTCATCCGGTTCTTCTTTTCCGTTCCCATTTCGGTTTTTGTTTTCCTACTGCTTCTCCTTCGTGTGCTGCTTTTTTACTTAAAAGTTTATCAATAAAATTATGACAGAAAACTTTTTAATTTGACGCACAATAGTCGTAGACACGAATCCGTATGCGTTCGGGGACACACTTCCTCGTCCGCATCCGCATTCGTAGTTTATTCGATTCAGTTGCAAGGAGACAGACAAATAAATAGGAAAAAAAAAAACAACAACGTTGGGGAATAAAGTCATCAGCCTATCACAGAGATAACAATGGTGCACAGGGGCGTACGGGATCGGGGGCGTGGCTCAGCCCTTGAGGCTCTTCAGTTTGTTCTTCTTCTCCACCGCCAGGCTGTTGGCGAACTGCTTGTCCGCCTCGGCTTTGTACTCAGCCAGATTGTAGGTTGTGGCCTGAAAGAAAAATAAATAGTAGAGGATGCATTACAATTGTGCACACAGAGAAAAACAGGTTCAGTTCTCTTCAGTATTACGTTGAGGGCGGTGTTGAACTCCTTCATGGCCAGCTTCTGGAGTCCCCGGAAGTTCCTGCCCAGGATGCGGCCCAGCTCGTAGCGGGAGATCGTAAAGGCCTCCGTTGTGGTGGGTTCCTCGCTGTTACTTCCGGTCTCCTCGCCGCTCAAGGACTGTAGTGAAAATTTGTTGAGTTTTTGAGGTAAAATGTCCTCCCAGCTAGAACCTAACTCACAGTCTTCTCGGTGGTGATCCTGGGACTATTTGTGGGCTTCATCGGACCCGGATCACTGAACTGTTCGTTCACCACATTGTATATGTCATTGAGGGTATTCCGAGTATCCGAGTATTGCTATATAAATTAATATAAATATAAAATATAAAATATATATTGTATAAATGTGGAGAAGATGAGGTACTCACATCCACAATCAGATTCTTGGTGATGACCATCTTCTGGAAGAAGTCCCAGATGATGCCGCGCTTGTGTCGCACATGGGGCGAGTCCTTTGAGCTGTGATCGTGCCCCTCCCCGTGTACCAGGACCAGGCCCATCAACAGGATACTGCCAATTAGCAAAAGTGACACTATCCTCATTTCCCCACCGAATTGCATGCTCTAAAAAAATTAAAAAAGAAGCACAAGCTAAAATATATATTTTACATTACTGTAGTGGCTCTTTAAGTGATTAATCCGCTGCAAATTGCATCGATCAATGGCAGATTCTGTCATCGGGCCAGGGAAATAACGACAGCAATAGAAGTGACACGCCCCCACAGAGGCGGGTGCATAAATCATGTTCGGTGACAGCTCAGAAAAAAGGGAAAAAGCGAAATTGAAATGGAAATTGGACCGGGAATGTGCGAGTCCCAATGCGAGTCCGGGGGGTATGGCGAAAACAGATGTCAATAATAAAAGGCGTAAAGTGTCAGCTGAATGAATGGAAAAACAACAGAGACTAAACAGAATGTTTAACCTTTATGCTATTATATTTACCGACCTATATAGAAATAGAATAATAAATAAATGCGTTTAAGAGGACACTTGATATCTCGGTTTTCCCATTGCAATGATCTCCGTTTTCTTTTGATTTCTGAGTCGAAGTTCCCCCGTCAATTTGTCTGCTGTGCAAATTAAAAGCAAGCACTGACTCAAGTGGCGATGGAAAAGTGTTTTTCGCTTAGCATAATTGCATTTGGTCGGGGAACGCCCACAAGTATGCAGCACAATCAAATTTGCAATATTTAGTCAACTTTTGGGCAGGGCTGCGTACACAAAACTCTCAACTCCCACAACTCGCCAAATTGTGTAAAATTCCCATTTTGCCATTTTCCTTTTTTTTCCATTTCTTTGTATTTGTGCTGTTTGTTTTTAATGCGCGTAATTAGGAAAATTGCACAAGTAGCTTAATAAATTTTTACATTTTAATTGCATTTTGGCTGGCAAAACCGAATATATATACATATATTGAAATGGCATTTAATGTCGCTCTGCATCCGTGTTATTGACACAATTTCGATGGCGGTGTGTGCTTGTGTGCTATTTAAGCCCCCCTGGGTTAAAAGAGTTAATAGAAAACAGCAATTGGCCGCGGGTAAAGGCCAAAAACTCTCCGCTTTATTGTTTGCCCATAATTTCCATTGCAATGTGAAAATAATTTAAATTATTTCAATGCCAATATACCGCTGCAGTCTATGCCAAAATAGAAATGAAAAAAACAATAATTATGTTATCTTTGCAACATTTTGCTGGATTTTGCTGCCCGATTATGTTGCAATTGAAAATGCAATGACCTTTTTAATGGACTGGAAAGCAGGCGGAGGGGGGAGGTGCCACCAATGCCGCCTTGATGAAATTATGGCCTGAATAAATTTTGCACAAAATGTGTTAAAATATTATTCAAATTATTATTCGAATCAATTTTGTGAGTTTTTGCTCCTCCATTTCGTCTGTTTCTCCTTTGTTCTGGTTTGCTTTTTACATCACACTCGGATAGAGGTATAAATATCACTTTTTCGCCGATTAACATAAATTATATAGACTCTTTATTCCACTGATTTATGCATTTTTCTCAGTGCTCTGTGCCGAGTGACAATAATAAGCACATAAATTCGTTTGGATCGCTGACCATTTGCCACTGAGCAGGAATATTCGATTGATGGGAATACACAGCGAGAAAAGAGGGGCTTTTACAGAGATCCAGTCAGCTGGACAGCAAGATTTCTAATCAAAACCGATGTATTCGTATTCATCTGACATCTCACAAATATATAAATATATCTATGTGCCTCTGTGAGAGCGTAACAAGGTGATCTTCTAATACCCTATAATATTAATACTTCTTAAATTTAAGTATTTTTTTAAATAAAATATAGAGAAAACCTCAACATCTTATTGAAAAATGATTTTATTTTCTTAGTATTTTAAATGCAACTTAAAACATAAATAATTATTAATCTTTATAACTTATTATTTATAGGAATATACATATGAATATTATTTATTTCATTTACAGAGTACATCCTCCCTCCATTTTCTGATATTTTCCCAATATATTACCTCGTTACCTTGGCAACCAATTTTGGACTCTCTTCCTTTCTCGTTCTCCGCTTTCTCTCTCTCTCTCTCTCTCTCTATCACTATCTCTTTCCCTGGCACATATGTGCATGCATGACCCGGTATCGCTCAGCGGGGAAGTCAATTGCCTTTGGTAGACAATCGTTTGATGCTTTAATGCTACTCAAGTGCTCAAACTCTTTTGCCAGGCGAATGATGATGCAACAACAACAACAACAACAACAACAACAAATGAAAAAAACAACAACGAAAAAAACAACAAACCCGAAGCAATACGAAAAAAGTACTTGAAGTGAAAACTTTTGCTTTTTCGAGAGCGTTCTATGTTCGCCCTCTCTCTCCCTATCTCTCTCTCTCTCTCTCTCTCTCTCTTTCTATGCCACCCAGCAAGAGCAGTTCCATAAAAATGCATGGCCCACACATACAAACACCCACATGCTCACACATATGCATATCCTTATTCCCATAGATTGCCTGTTGTACCGTACGGCAATCAGCAGAAAAAGCAGAAGGAGCACTGCTCCCAAAAAATGGTTGAAAAACGAACAAAAAAAAAAAAACGGTACATATAACAGACAAACATTTCATTGAGTTGAGTTGTGTGAGGAGGACGGGGAAAGTGTGAGTGGGGGGTGGTAAGGGGCTTGCTCTTGAGCTGAACGAGCGTCTTTGGAGCTAAAATTCTGGCCCCTGCATCCTCCAACATCGCCAATTCTCTCAACTTCTCTTAGCATATGAGCGAAGTGATTGCTTAATTGCCAAAATTCATTGCACAGATTGATGGGGAGGCGCAGAACGAGTGGAAAGTGGATTGTGATTGCGAGCGAATGTGGGAAAATGGCTATGAAAATCGTATAGGAACTTAACTAGCACGTGTTAAGCATGATCGATCAGCCAAAAAAAATAAAACAAAATAGGAAGGGAATAAGGATAATACCCAGAAATCTACCCTGTTAAGATGTAACTTTACCAGTGATCCGCACATTGTACATACATACATATGTGTGTGTAAAATCAAACAAATTGATTAGAGATGATAAAAAATTCTTTGAAATAGCTATAACTATAAAAATAGCTATTTTACTCTAGAAGCTATGGAACAGCACTAATCCTGTGCTTGAAATTGCCGAAAGCGTAACCGAAGATTTTTGCCGAAGTCGCACGAACGTAGTATACATGTGCTGGCAGAGGGCAGGTACAGAAATTTTGCTGTGCCGTGCGGATCACTGAACTAAACAATTGAGGTAAACAAATCTTTATAATAATTGGTTACTATGCATCAGTTAGAAGAAAACAAAATAAGTATTATTTTTACAGGGATGCACATGTATAGCTTATAAATGAAGCTAAGAAGTTGGAAATACAGATAACCAAATAGTACAAATTATTCAAAAGTATTGATGGCCAACGTTGTCGATCTAAGAACACCTCAAGTGCTTTCCGAACGCTTGGTGTTTCTTTTGTCTTCATTTTACCTACTGTTGTGAGAGCACTTAGCCAAGTTACACTGCACACCCTGGTGAAAATAAGAAGACAGCTTAGACCGAAATCTGTAACTGTTGTTCTTTGCCCCGGCTTTTGCTGTCCTAAGGAAGGCTACTTCACCTCTCTAGTCCTCGGCCCCTTTGATAACCCGTTGCACTCATCCGTTTTATGGCCAGCCCTCCCTCTCTGGCAGTTGTTGTGGCTCCCACAAGGTTTGTCGCTTGTCACCATCCCGCTCTCGCCAGCCGCTGTTTGCTTTGACTACTTTGTCGCCGCTCTTCTGGCCCTCGTTCTCGCCCATCTAATCTAGCTTTCTCTCCTCCTTTGCCCCTTGTACTTGCTCGCCGATTCTTCTTCTTCGCCGTGTTGTCATTATCAGCGTCTTCGGTCTTATTGTTGTTGTTGTTGTTGCAGCCGCTGCTTGAGCATTTTAATTATGCCCTAATGGCGCATAATAGCTGTCCCGCTCCCACGACCACCTTACCTGCTGGCTCTCATTACGCTCGGACTAACGGCATTGGCATTTGCGGGGCGCCTTGCGTCCTTTGCTTCCAACTTTGCCCATTTTTCGACTAGATTTTCAGTTAAGTTTGCCAGCCCCTACACTCTCTCTCTCTCTCTTGTTCTTTTCCTTTTCTTTTGTCGGTCCTACTCCGTCATCCACCTTCTCTCTTTGTCTTCAGGTAAATTTGCACTGGCCCGCAGCTGGGCAAACCCTTTTTTCACTGCCCAAATACCCTGCAAGATGAGCAATCAAAGAAAGTCGGGCATGTATGGTTCTCAACCTGTAAATTGGGGAAAGTAATTTCTTTTTCTTATTTTTAAAAGAGTTGTGAATTTATTTTGCCTAAGATTTTGCTAGAAGATCCTCTGATATATTAATTAAATATGAGAAGATCTAAAGGGTATCATTGCGTCGTCTGCCCTGAGAGGCTGCTTTCGTTTTTCGTCCAATGCCTTTTGGCTTCTTCCACTATTTGGATGATGGCATTGCCATTCCCACTCTCTCACACTTCCTCTTTCTCACTCTCTTTCTATGGGCCCCTTTCTTCTGCATTTTGCTTACTTTTGTTACCAGTTTTTCGGCAATTCTCGTTGCACTTTTGTGCACGCTTTGATTATTTTATTGCCCATCCCCACAAAAAACTCAACTCCCCCCTACCCTGTTCAAACTTCATTTGAAATTAAAACTTTTTCGGCTAAGAGGGAGCGGGGCGGAGAGAGAGTGAGGGCTATCGCATTCTTGATTATGTTTTCCAACTGGCTCATCAACTGGCCAACAAAACTTTGTAATTATATCAATGAGTGCCGGCCGCAGGGGGGAGGTGTGGGCGGTGGGGTTTTCGAATTTAAATCGCACTTTCCAATGGCTAGCCGAAAATCAATCAATTTTCGTCTCTGCTCTCAAAATATTTTTGCATGGCATTTCAATTAAATTTGATTTGATTTGATTCCATGCAATGCGAGGCGTTGCAACTCGATTTGATTCTCCGAGCTCGCTCAAGCCATTGCCACACTGCGAGAAACGAAAGTGAGGCTCGCAACTAATTGTGTTAAATATGAGAAGTTGTGGGATATAGCCATAGATTATCATGTTTTGATAAGCCAATAAATTTTGTAAAGCTGCTTTTATTTTGTAGATCATTGGAAAGGATATGATAGATTTTAATCAAGCGCTCATAGTCCTCCCAATATTAGTGAACATATGTAACTTAATTGTTTGTGTTTCTCTGTGTTGGCTTCCCTCTCAGCCTCTCTCTCTGTCTCTCTCTCTCTCTGTGGGTAAACACACTGGCACAAAGGCATATCAAGAGAGTGATAGGGAGGGAGTGTTAGAGCATGGGGAGCCTGGAGAGAGAGAGAGAGACAGAGAGTGTGGATAAGGAGTTTGTGGGCGATGTGACGATGTGCCTGCCATATTGTTCATGTAACTAATGATACACTGACACACACTAACACACACTAGCAGACACTCACACACACATGCCTAGGCCAAGGGAGAGAGACATTGCGACAATTGCTGCCTTGGATCTCTCGCCTCATTTTGCATTTGCATGCTAAGTACCAATTAAACGAGACTTAAGAGCGATTTAAATGTCCTCGATATGTTGTTGTCGCTATGTGCGAGTGTGTGTGTGTGTGCGGGTGTCTGCCAGCGCTAGTGTGTGCCGACTCTACCGAGTCCCCGAGGCGGTACAGTGGCGCCCACAAGTGTAACCACTCGGCGGAGATGTCCTGAATAAATTAGCAGGCATCTCCACGAAACTTGGTGCTGGCGGAAGAGCAGGCGAATTTTAAATTGACATTTAAATAGAGGCAGTTCATTCGGTTTATAATTATAAATAATAAATATAAATCAATTAAATCCAAGAACTCCACATTTGCCATTATAGATTTTAGCCGCGCATGGAGCTTAGTCAGGATTTAGCCTAGTTGCCAGCAGAGTTTGTTGTCAGTATTAGTTGCGAGTTTTATGTAGGGTGGGGTTTTTTAAATACTCCCATTAAAGCTACATTGCAGCTCGGACTGTGGCCCACTGTGCTACCGGAGTGGCAGCATAAATTATGCGAATCGATGGCATCTTATCAACATTTGTCACTGCAGCCCACACACGCACACATGCCGCTGTGTCCACCTGCAAAATGCATTTACCATTTACCCCTTTTGCCAATTTTCCCATTTTCCCAAAGCCACCATCCCACGCCGCCCTCTGCACTTCACCACTTTTTGGCCCAAAAAACATTTTCCTGCACCTGACTGCAATTCGATTTTCATTTTGGCAATTTCAGTTTCGGTTTCAGGGTTTTCGATTTCTGTTTCTGTTTCGGTTTCGTGCACAAAATTATCGAGTTACATTTTCGGGAAATTTGCGCTGATTACACACACACACACACACGCATCTACACCCCTTTGCCTTTTCTATTTTTCTGCCATTTTTTTGCTTGTGGACCATTACATCCCCCTGCGATTGATTCAACCCGTTGAGCTTCGGGGGCTTTGGCCGGCACTTGGCGTAATGTAATGAAAAATAAATAAATCCAACGTGGCCATAAACCTGAGCAGTCATAAAATGTGTGTTTATTGAAATTAAAACCTGGCCGAAAACACGGACAAGGTGGAGCGCGGGCGGAGGCGAGGGCCCTGGCAGTGGAGGGTTAGGTGTCGAGATCATAAAACTAAAACAGAGACACAAACTTGACCGAAGTCTTGCATAATAAATGCTAATAAAGCTTTACGATGATGGGGCGGGCGGGCCACGAGAAGGGGCGAAAAACGGCCTGACCCAAGGACACCCACACACACACCGGTGCAAAAAAAAAAAAAATGAAACAAAAAATATGTTCTCCTCCCCCCACCCACACACACATACTCTTTTGACTCGGGCGCCACGTAAAAGTTAAACAACACGAAATTCCATTAAGCGAATGGATTGCCATTCATAACTGTCCTCGGGAATGTGTGTGTCTGTCTATATCTGTGTGTGGGTTTGTTTCTGAGTGTGTGTTTGTCGATGGAGACTGTGTGTGTTTGTGTGTGTGTGCGGGGTAAGTGTGTTCGTGTAAACAACACCAAAAAGCAGGGCTACAAAAGTTGCCTTAAAATGTGTGGCAACCATTTATTGATATCCAGCCGGGTTGGGAGTGAGGCTTGAAAAGAGGTCCAGGGGAGAGGAGAAAGGGCGTAGGCCTAAAGGTTGGGAAATTTCGAAGAGTCATAAGGCATTTTCTAAAGGTTCCGCCCAAAGAAAGGGTTAAATAAAGTTATCCTTGTAATTGCTGTGCGATTTTAGTGTTTGTAACGTTTTTAAATACTTCCTTTTTTTTATTTATTTATATTATATTATGTTAATATATTTATAATATTATTTAATGGAAATCTCAGCTGCTGTTCATCTAATTGAATCACAGCTAAGTAGGAATTCAGCTGTGTTCCGAGGAAACCGAGAAACCAGACCACAGAACCACTAAAACAGAACCGCCAGAACATACACACGCACATGTGCACACAAACAAACAAGGATACTCCACCCCCTTCGGTCCCTTCGTACACTCACCCTCCCCCCCCCTGGCGCATTGCTTTCATGTGTTTACTTTGGACATCGCATAAAGGTGACCAGACTCTGTGATATGTCATTTATTTCCAGCGCTGGGCGCGCCCGCCATTTGTAAACTCAACCGGAAAATTGCTTTTCTCGGCGCGTAGTGTTCGCCACGCCAGTTTTCCCTGCTAATGGCCGGCTAAAAAATAAGGAGAGCTGCTGAAAAATACAAAATATGGCATACGAAACGAGGCAAACGAAAAACAAAAAAAGCAAAAATAAACAAGAACAAAAACTACAAGAATTTAAAGCGAGTGGCGGAATCACAAACTGTTTACTGTTGTAATTAAATTCGGAATCGGTAGAGGGCCGCCCGCTTCTCTATTTAATTGTTTGGCATCAACGTTATTTCAGGAGGCGAATGTGTGTAGCTGCTGTTCCGGCCACGGGGGCGTATACGTGATCGTCGAGGCGAGCTCATAACTCATAAAGCGTATACGCCCCATCGTCTTGGCCCGACTACGTGCCAACTGTCAAAAAGCGGCATCCCGCAGCGCAGGATATGCTCCTCGCCCACCCGCCCGATCTCAAGTCAAGTCAATAAATAAAACATACATATTGATATGGGCATGTGTGCTCTCTGGGTTGGGGGTTGGCGGAAACTTTAAGCTATCCTCCCGCAGAAATATACGAACTTTAGCGTATAATTTTTAATCCAACACCCACACCTCCTCCTCCCGGAGCCAACTAGCTGCTCTTATTTCTCCAGTGCAGCTGCATAAATACATTTGTTCGACTGCTGATTTCAGATGGCTCGATAATATTTATCCGACAACTGTCGAGTTCCCACAGCAATGGGCGGAAAAACAAGGCTAAATGAATGCCCAGGAGGGGTGGCGGTGAAGGAAAAACCAAAATTAGTTCACATTTGCAGGCAACTGCAGCCCTGCATATTTCGATTTTGTTTTGAAAAGGAAAGCAAACGCGTTTCAAGACTTGCATTTAATGAACTGCTTTGTAGGCTATATTTAGCAATAGGATAAAAAGTAAAATAAAGTGAGTACAAGCCTCAACAAATCATTTAAATAACTTTAGGCTGCTCTTCAAGGTCACAAACTAAATTTATCTTAAAGAGTTCATTGTTTTTATCTACAAATTTAATTGAAAAACGTAATTTATGTTGACATAAATGAAAGCCATTTAAATACTGTCCTATTACAACATTTCTTCGCACAAAAACAGAGCCATTAAATAAAAATATTTATTATACACTGACCCGCCGCTTGATATTCAATATTTGCTAAACGTTTCCATATGCCTGAATAAATATTTCCCTTGGCTAATCAATTTGTATCTACCTGCACGGCGATGACACTCATAAAGTGTGCTTGGAAAAAACAATAAAAATAAACCCTCAAAGTGGAATTGAGAAAAAAACAAACAACATCAATAACAATAGCAAATGCTAATCATGCAACAACTATCAACGACAAACCAAAAATAAGAGGAAAAAATCAAATAAAAAGCAAAGGCTGACCTTGACTTTCATACCAAAATAAAAAAAAAAACCCAGGCAACGACAAAGCCACCCAAGGTCATTTGCCGGCTCTTGCCAAACTCTGGCGGTTTTCTCTGATTATTTTGGCCGGATTCTTTCGACCGATACCTTAGGTTGCTTATGGCCGCAAGTGGAAGCCGGTAAAAAGCGACCGACATTGACAGGTGGTAATTGATGGGCGAGGGCCGGGTTTCTTGCTCAGTCAATTGTCTCTTCGACTTTTGGCTTTTGATTAGCATTCAATTGGTCACTGGGACAGCCGCAAAAAAATTTGGTTACTCGTTTTCGGGGGAGTTTCTGTTTGGTTTCTCGAATGCATGATTAATGCGTACGTGAAGGTAATGGTATTTTGGGGGCCAACAGGGAGCTGTTTGGAAACTATTTACCTTCAATACAGGTTGTCTTTATTAAGAAAGGTTTACTGAGAAATGGAAACTTAGCCATTCTTTATAAGTTATGTGAGAAAATGTTATATTCAAGCTGGACTAAGAATTTATTATTTAACGAAGAAGTTCTTTATAAGCTAAGTTTGCGTTTATCATGCTACAATTTGTAGTTACTTATGAACTTTACATACGAGTCTATTACGCAATAGCTTCCCCAAACATTTGCTTTGTTTTGCCATTAAATTTGATTGATTTCGAGATATTTCTACTGTCATGTTGTCTCCAGTGAAACATTTCCTTCGCCTGCGTAACTGCAAAATACCCGTTGCGTTTGCTTCTCCGCTTTTCCAGCTTCGGCAATCAATCTGACAAAAATTGCACATATTTGTCATGATATGTTAATCTTTCGGACGCGTTGCACAATCGCTGCAGCAGCAGCAGCTGCTGCTGCATCAACTTCGAAGGCGAACGCGTCAATTTACTGAATTCAACTCGAGAGAGGCGTCGTTAGCCGGGGTTTCGCGGCAAGTGAGGCTTGGCAATTGGGTCAAAATTGTTTACACGCCGCTGCGCATGCGTCGCTGCCTTTCGAAGACAACAACAAAAATGAAAAATATATGAAAAAAAATCGCAGCAAAAGCGATTTAAAATTCACCAACAGAAAATCAACTCCATCCATTTTTATTTATTTGCCTTTATGCTCAGCGTGGAATTCGGCTTTTGTTGATCTTTCGGATCTTTGGAGCGTCAGCAGCGTCTCAAGGCCGTTGAAGATTTCGTTTTGATATGTTGACTCTAACTCTACGAGTATCTTGTTATCGCTGCGATGCTCACCTGTCGCAGCCCGTGAGACCCGAAAAACTGGAGCAAGGAAAACCGGCTTTCCATGGAGTCAACACAAAGGCGTTGCAGTTATTAAAAAGCAAGAGGGAAAACCCGGACAAATGCACATTTTTTAAGTGATGTTGTCGTGATTAATTAGGCTAGTGCTAACAGCCCTAAAAATAATCTCCACAGGTCTGCAGAGAGACAAATGCAAAGGGAAAATGGTGTTTTCTAATCAGTTGAAACTAATATTAATTAAAATTTATGGGAAATATCTCTGAAAGATGAAGTAAAATAAACCCAATAGTAAACCATTTTCTCAACCGTTTCAAGCAGGTAAAAAAATAATAAATATAAAATTGCCAAGACCTCTCAGCGCTGCAAATAATTTTCCCTTCGAGGCTATTTACTGGCACTTGGCTTCCAAATTTACCAATTTCAATTGCACACATTTTCGCATATTTTTTCCAGCACACACTCGTTACAATTCTTGCCTAACACACGCGCGCGTTAAAAGGCAGAGGTCAGCCGTGGGTTAACGTTTGCGCCGCTTGCCAAACTCTCAGGCAGCCAAAAAAAATATATATACATATATATTTTTATTTCCAAAAATATTTGTAACTTAAAGTGCAGCACGGCAACGGAACAGTAACAAAAACAATAACAAAAAAACAACAACAACTGTAACTATAACGACGAACATAATGTTAAAAAAAAAACAAACAATGAAACTCACTTTCACGTGGCTCGCTAATCAATCGGCCAATCAATCGACACTTGAAAACAGATCAATAGCACTCGAATACGAACGAATCGGAACCGTAACCGAAACTAAATTGTATTTAAAAACGAAATCGAAAACAAAATCGAAATCGAAATCAAAAATCGAAACTGAAACTGAAATCGAAACTGAATGGCAGCCGCGCTTGAAACTCCGATGCCACCGGCAACTTTGTTAACTTGGTTACTTGGTTTTGGCGCACGCGAATGAGTACTAAATTGTTTAAACTTTATGCAGCCTCAAAAACACTACAAAAACATATAACCGACGACGTCGACTGAGGCAGAGGGTTTTTTCAAAGAGCCAAACGAGGCGGTACAAAGCCGAGCCGAGGCGCCAGCACAGTGGTTGCGATCAGCCATAGTTTCGAACTTTATAAGAATAGCAAAGCAAATTTTGTATTAAACTATTAAAATTGTAAGTTACTACTACTTATTTTTAAGCAATCATTTTATAGAAAATCACAGGTGATGTACAGTTGAAAGGATCTGTATTTATTTAATTTAATTTAAGTTTTATCCTAGTGCACACAAGCTGAGTCAAGCATTTTAATTATGGCACCGGGGACTATTCGTACAATACAGTTTTCGTTAAACATTTAGTCGGACATACTTGCATTACACAATATTTTACACTTAACAAATATACACGATAAATATTTATTAAAAGTTCTTTCAGTTAAATATATATTTAAAAAATTTAAATATATTCAAAAATGTAAAGGAAATGTTTAATTAAAAATACAGGTAACCACAATCTTTCAGAAGCTCTTTCCACAGGATTTAATATATTTGTATATAGTGAAGGGTACTAACGGAACTGGATGTCAAGTCGATTCAACTTCATACACGTACATCGATCCTCGACTATATGCCAAGAGAAGGGTACTTTATGAATATGAAATAAAACTAGACAATACAACCGACTAGACCTGGAGATCCCTTAGAACCCATTTAAATAAGAATTAATAATAATAATTATGATAAAATATATATAAATATTCTTTTTATTAGTAATATTTTGGGCCACAGACCCCACTGTGCCAAGCCGGGCTTGAGAAGTGCAGTCGGAGTGACGACGCGTCGTCAGAGGCAGCGACAGCGACAGCGTCAGCGACTGAGGCAGAGAAGGCGGCCGCGCACGAAGCTGTAAAGTAAACGCTGTAAACGGCACAAGCTGCAAATGCTGTTCCAGCCACAATAGCAACAAAGGCGCGTTAAGAGCTCAGCTGACGCGGCTAAATGCCGCTGCCATTGCATAAGAGGCGAGACCAGTAATGGACACTCGCACAATGGGCCTTGGCCGGGGAATGGAGATCACAGATCAGAGATCAGAAACCAGAAACCAGAGGCCCATGCCCGAGCAATTCGAGATTCTCGGAATCGTTCCATAGTCCAAAACTTCCTCTAAGTACGTACATAGATGAGAGGTCAATACACCTTGAATTTTATTCTATATTTTTCTACCCTTGCAGAGAGTCTCTGTCGATCATTTATCTGTCCGACTGTCTGTCTGTCTGTACGTCAGTCTGTCCGTTTCTCAAGTTTTTTAGCTGGGCTGAAGCAATGTCTTACTTTTAAGTAGGCAGGTACTAAAATAGGTTTTTAATGTTATCCAAATCGGACCAATATATCTTCCGACTGTCATAGAAGTGTTCGGGCTAAAATAACCTCTTTGGGAATTATTTATATTTGTCGAAAGGATAATAGCTTTGCCAGATTACCACTTTTTTATATTAATATCTGCATTAACGCTTGATGAGCTTCAGCTTATCACCGTTAGCTTTCTATTTGTTTTAATTAATAAATTATTCATAGCTGCGAGTTAAGTGAAGTGCATAAACATTATTGTCGTAAAGTAAAACAACATATTTCCACAGACTAAGACCTCATTATAAATAGCTACCAAATTTAAGGATTTTACCCACCAAACCAATTGGGTATCAGCCCAGAACTAAGTTGTAATCAAAATTTAAGAAAGTCCCAATTAAACAATTCGCTAAACTGGACCATAAATAAATCCAAATAAATTGTGTCCCCCAAAGCGAATTGTTAAAACAAAAACACTTGCAAAGCGCGGCCAGCAATTTGTAGCGAAAGAAGCCAACAACCAGGTAAAAATTGTGTTAAAAATTGTAAGCGACAGCCATGATTTTGAGCTGCTTTTGTTGCTTCTGTTGTTTATGCAATAATCGCACTAATTGAAACGTTTTGTCAGGAGCCACAACAACAATTAAAACGGCAACAAACAGTGGCGATAACGCCATCAAACACAGGGACAAAAAGAAACGAAACCCGCTGCATCACCCCTCTCTCTAATTGCCATCATTTTTATGATAGTGCAAAAAACAAAAAGGTAAAAAATGGATAAAAAGAAGAGACCGAATATTTTTGCACTTTACTTTTTGGATACAACTAAACATTTTTTTGATACGTTTATCACACGAGCAGCAGCAGCAGCAGCAGCAGCGGCGGCGGCCGAAACGAGAGCGAAAAGCAAGCACCAGAAATTAAATGAAATAAAAAATACATTTCACTCCGGATGCGTTGGCAATGTAAGTTTGGGTTTTGGACACCGACATTTAAAGACCGGAACTGAAATGGGTAAAAATGCACAAAAATTCATACAAACAAGGCTGGTGAGAGGCCAGCCAAAAGAGAGTCCTACTCAACGGATACCCAGCAATAAACTTTCTCAAAATCTTTGACTTTTCCCCCCAGTCAAGGCTATGGGAATATAAAATTCCGAAAAGAATGAATGCTAAATGCAAATTTTGTAATCCGTTTTCCTTATGGCCAGCAATCTTACTTGATTTGTGGATACATTTCCAAAACTATTTCTCATTCATTCCAACTTTTCTGTGATTAATTAAGTCAAATGTCGATTCGAGTCGGGTTGAGGCTGAGTTGGAGAATTGTAAACGAGTGTAAAATGGCACAAAATGCTCTCAATTAAGCTCGTTGTATGCCCGTTTGTTTGTTTGTGTAGACAAATACATTTTTTATTTAATTAAAATACTGAAAATAAAAGTAACAACTACCCACACCAAGCGACACATTTGCAGATAAACTTTTATGGAATTAAATGCAAAAATGCCGCCAGACGCAGATGCAATGAACTAACGCAAGCCCCTTTAAGCCCTTTCCTGACCACGTGCCACGTCCATTTTTAGGGGGGTTGGGGGTAGCTTATAGGTTGCCAGGCTTAGCAGATATTTACAGAAACTATGGAAAATGTTTTCCAATTTTTTGACAGCACCTAAATCATTTAATTTGACCTAAAAAACGTTTTTTTCTGCAAAAAATTAAGTATACTTTAGGTTAAATTAAATTTCTATAAATAATGCATAGAATAAAATTAAAAAAAATAGAGTTAGAGCTTGGGGAAGTTAAAGCCCTTCTAATTATAGAAAATATGAAATATAATATAATAATATAATATAAAAAATATAGTTATAAATAAAAAGGAAACAGTCTCAGGGTACTTAAGAACATTTAATAAGCAACAAAAAAGTGACAAAGTAAGTAGGTAAGTCAGTTAATTATTTAATCTTAATGGGGTTAATATTATAGAGTACATTATATCCTCGCCCATCGTCCGATTTGTTCATATCCCTGTGGGTGCCGCATTGTGCATTTGTTTTGGCCATAAATGAAATATGCATAACGTAATATGCAGTTGGTAAAATGTCGGTTTTTGGTATTTGTTAAAGTATTTTGTCGGCCTTTTCATATTATTGTTTTTACATCCGATACACCTTTTCAGCCCGCTCCCTTCCTCTCGCTCGCAATAAAAGTTTATTCCTCAATATTGCTGCATATTTAAAATATATTAATTTTCAAGCAATAGTGAGGAAAAAAATATGTGTGCTAAATTCGTGAATACAAGCCGAACAAGTTGAATTGCAACTTTATGTTGCACACTGGCGAAACTAAAAATTTCTCCTCCCCCATTTTTCCGCATTTTTATCCACATTTATATTTGAATGTATATTTTATGACACATTTTTCCTAAATAAAAATTGGTTAGAGCTGAGAGAATAGTTTGGCATGGCGATAACTTTTCATATTTGACCATTTCCATTTAATTGTTTAAATTATGTGGCAATTCGGTTAAAGACAAAACCATGTTGACTTTAAGTAAGCTCTCGAAATCAATATGTTGCTCAGTCTTGCTTTGTTTTGTGAGGTGTGTAATCGACAGATATTTATTATTTAAATTCAATGCTTAGATGTTGTTAATCCTTTTTTTGTGTATTTATTTAGATGTAACAAGTAGTAATCTACTATTGGTTTCCATTCTAGCTGGGGAAACAAATAAGTTTTCTATGTTTTAATATGCTTTAATTTCTGGTTATTTATCGACTTAATTTTTAATATTTAATATATACTTTAAGCGTATTTTTTTAATTGTTTATCTAATGTTAGTTTGTGAGTTTCTTCTGCTGGCACAAGCTCGCTTGCCTTCCAGGACTTCCAGTAACCACTTGTTGCCTATCTATCGTTCTCTATCTCGCTCTATTCCCTTAGAAGTCACCACAACTGTGTACCCAACTCCACCACACTGGCAGGACATACGAAGCGGAGTTCTTTGACATTCGTACTCAGTTGCTTGGGGCCATTGAAGAAGGCAACATGCAGCCACATGATATTGCACCAATGTATTCCCTTTTTTGGCGAGGCATGTGTCAGGGAAAAGCGGGAAAACTAGAGGCTAGTGGGCTGTGACCCCACCACATAACAATGAAAATATAATTTAAGTGGCTAGTAAAAATCCATGGCTATGGATAAAAACGTTCGTTACGCTTCGCTTTCCCCCTTGCTCGATTTCCCTTTGCTTAGTTATCCTTTGCGTGCCGCCAAAAAAAAAGAAATGGGGGACATGAAAAACTGGCAACAAAATGTAACCAAAAAATATATATATATTATTAAAAAAGGAAAAGCACCGAAACCAAGCGGGGAAAACTATGAAAATTTAGCTGAGAATGATATCGAAGGCAAGTCAAATTTAATTTCACGCTTTCCTAGCTTTCGCTCTAACCCTCAGCAGGGAAAAATAATAATATAAATGAAATTCTAATAAACCAAGTGGGAAAATGTTAGAAAAACGGGTTGCTTTACACATTTAAGGGGTAGAAGAAGTGGACTTTACAATATTTATTAATTTTTTTTAATTAATTCTTGGAGCGAAATAAAGAAAGCTCAAAGCTAAGCCAGATATATTTAAGAAAATATTTAAAAAATCCTCTTGTTGTTTTATTTCAAAATCCCTTCATGCTTATTGTTGGAAGTACTGTTTTTTTTTTTGTAAAACTTTACAAAAATTCCCCAGAACTATGGAATATGTTGCCGCGTGGAAATAGTTTTTCCCTTTTACGGCGCGACACAGCTGGATTTCGACAATTTCGCTGACGGAATTCGGCGAAAGTTGCGGATGAAAGTGAAACTAATTTTTATTTATGCGCGGGGCTTGGCCGAAAGGGGATAAGTGCTGCGGGGGGCAGAGGAGAGGCCTAACACAAAATTGCCCAGCATTATGCCAAAGCAAATTGCAAACACAATGAGGAAGAAGGAGGAGCACACACACACACACACACGGCCGAATCCTGGCCGTAAACAATGAAATTTGTTGCTCACTTTTATGAGTTCCTTCCCTCAAACACCATCACCAAGCCGTAGTGATGGGGGTGAAGAGTGGGCGGCAGCAAGTGGCATTGGGAAGAGCGGAAAAATAAGGTGGGGGTGGGGGCAGCATCAACATACTCGCCTGTTGGCTGCTGAGTCCTTTTAGCCAATTTTAGTGTCTTACAATTTTCCGCATTGTCTCCGTTCTTGTGCTTATATCCTTCGCCACCAGCCCCGCCCTCTGCGTCCGCACTTTCCTGGCCACTTTCACGCCACTGTCATTGCTAAGCTTAAGTTGTAGCAGCATTTTTGCCTGACTCCTCTCCGTTTGTTGGTTAAAAGCATCCTTAGCGCCAGCCAGAAAAACCATATCAACTCGACAGGACAATGCGAGGACGAAGAGCTCAGATTGTGCAAGGCGTGGCGTTGGCAACGAGGCAAATATCACGTATTGGAGATGGCCCCGTGATGGATTATGGAAATCGCAGTTCCCCTTTCACTTTATAATGAAAAATCATAATATAAATTATTTAGGTTTTATTTTTTAATTTATTAACTGTCAAATAAAATCTAACATAACATGGCAACTTTAAATTATATTAGCAACATCCTCAACTGTTTATATTGAACTTTTTTATGTAGAAGGATATATATTTTTTTTTGGCGAGCACAGCCACACAAGTGCACTCACCACTATCGGCCGGGTCACGCCTCCTCTTAGAGGCGTTGAGCTAGGATCTGGCCCCTGGAATCATTTCAGTTACAGCTTCGGTCCCAGTCGTAATCTGCTGCGTTTAGTTTATTGCTCGCCATTTGTTAAAACAAAAGGCACAATCGTCTGGTGTCGAGGGAGGGGTTTACATAGGAATAGGGTTTATGATGTGCTCCGCTTAAAAGTTATTAACTAAATTGTGTGCGCTTGAAATTGAATGCCGTCGCAGGATCAGGGGACCTGCACTCCCAACGCTTTGTCCAGCCGCTCGCGGAAATTTAATCACCTCGAGTGCTGCTGTTGGACAGGGAAGTGCTTTCCGGGAGTCAGGTGTCCAAATGGTCAGCACAAAAGTGCAACTGCAAAGGCAAATGATAATCAAGGAAAAGCTGGCAGCACAATATTTCACAAACGTTCAGCGACAAAGGAGTCCCTAATGAGAAAATAGCGGCATTGGGAACAGGAGAAATATATTATTAAATATGCTAAAGAAAACAGTGAGTTTTCTCAGCAACTTCAATTTATTTAAATTGGAAAAGAGTTATTTATAATGTCCATGTGTGCTTTGATGGACTGTAGATAATGTATTCCTTACACCACCTGAGTCTTCGCCCTCACACTTTGGTCTGCCTATATGCATATATATATATATATATATATGTAATTTTTGGTGGGGGCACACTATTCCGCAATTACAAGCTCTACCACAAAGAAGCAGCTCCCCTTGAGGGGTGGCCCATAACTTTTGTCAAGCTTCGCGGCCATATTGCAGCATGCCACACGGGGTGGCACAAGGGCTGCACTCAGAAATGTTGCTGATGGTCAGCTGGGGAATGCACAATTCGAAGAGGAAAGAACACAGCAAAAACTACACTAACAAATATATTTTTAAATATATATAAATGTATGTCTTAAGATATAAATTATTAAAAATAATTTTCTTAAATATTTAATGAGATGTTTATGTAGCGAAACTTTCTTTAAACTTTATTCTTTTCCTGAAACGAATTTAATAAATAAATAATCTGTGGCTTGTAACAAAAGAAAATGTAAAATTGATAAATTAAACTGTTGTTTTATTAATAAGCAATAATATTTATCATAATGCATTGCCAGTTCTTTTACCATTTTTTGTTAGTGCATTTTTTTTAAGCTTGGCCGACTTGCTGACTTGACCAAGTTTTTTCTGGCTCCCCCCTATTTTTTTTTTTCGCTGTCTGTCTGTTTTGGCGGATATGCGCTCTTAGCGAAAATTGCATTTGGCCAAATGAGCGGAAAGTAAAGGGCCAAGATGTAGAGCAGCAGTGGGGAAGTGGAGGACGAGCAGTGCCAGTGGTAGCCCCCAGGAGCTGTGGACCAAAGTCCAAGACGGACTCTTAATATTTCATCTTTCATGCTCATTTGCACTTATGCGGAGAGGTACAGGACGAAGGACAATGGTCGGGACCACAGGGCCTGTAATAAAAAATAGGAATTAAAAAAAATGGGAAAACAGTACGAGTAGTAACTAGCTGTATCCACTTTTATCAGTCCTACAAAAACACTGCCAAAAAAAAACTTAATTTATGAACCTATCTAAGAGATCTCTTTTTTTGTAATATTAACTGAAAAATAAGAGATTGCTTTATGGTTTTCCTAGGCTCTATGAAATCGATTTTAGTTAATACTTTATCTTTTGCTGAATAGAAATTGAACATGTTTTCGTTATGGAACCTCCTTGGCTTTTATTTTGACCCATTACCATGACAAAATGTAGACAAATTTGCCCTTTAGCTAAAAGAGCTTCCTTTTAAATTATACTTTACAGATATTATGACTTGTTTTTATTGGTTGGTAGACCACACAGCAGCTTAAATCGATATCTGATGTTATTTTTTGAGCTGTGCAATTCTTCGGTGGCTCGCCTCGACTTCTTTTCTTTTTGCATTTTTTTCCCTCTATGATTTTGCCAGGTTCCTCCCATTGACGACGTCTTCGGGATGGGGCAGGACGAAGAGCAAAGGACGCGGGGCCCTTGCCGTTTACCGTTGGCCATTGGATGAGGACGGCACCTGCTGCGAGTTATTTACAGCCACTGGAGGGCATTCCTTTCTTTCCAGACTTCCTCCTCATCGCTCCCGTTCTTGTTGTTGTTTTTTTCCTGTTTTAATTTTTTCTTTTTTTTTGTGCTTTACAAGAACAGGAGCAAGAACAGGAGCAGGAGCAGCAGCTCGTCCTTGTACAGCTATTACACATTGCCGGAAGCATTTGAATGTGTTTATGTGTAAGCGTCTATCGCTCAAGTTGCCCGCAGCTGCCCGTTCCCGCTCCCTCTTTCTCTCCCTTTCTGCCCATAACAGCAACTAAAATGTTTCCGTTATTAAGCTAAAGAAACACTTAACTTTGCGCCAGGATCAGCCAGGACGTCAGGTGCAATGAATATGCAGGCGGCGCAAGTGGGACGGATAATAAGTAGGGGAGCGAGTGGAAGGAGTCAGCGAAAACACGAAACTTTTGAGGTGTTTAAAACGTTAATTTGCTTTAGATTTTACAGGAGTTACTCCTTGCGCCCCAACTCCTGTGTGGCACCTGTGTGCGAGAGAGTGTGTGTGTGTGTGTGTGTGAGTGATTTTCGCATTAACGCTTGCCACTTTGGCGGTTCGAGTCAGCGGAGCACAAAAAACTGCTCGCCATTTTCTCCTGTTTTCCTTCTTTTTTTTTTACTCATTTTTCGCCGCTTTTGTTTGCTTGTTCAGAAATTAAGCGTAATGAAAACAAATAAAAATTACTCACACACTCGCCGGCGCATTTTCATTGAGCTTTAAGGAGAAACCCCAAGCAAGGACTTAAAAGGAATTTAATTGCACAATTCAGCCATTTTTATGCTTATTATTTAAGATAATTTTTTGAGCTTATTTTTATGGGGTATTGAAATGATTTTAAATAGTTATCGAACTATAAGCAAACAAAGTTAAGTATTACAATGCTTATTATACTCTAAACATATTTAATATATTAGTAATTAAATTTTTTATAATGTAAATAAATAAGATGATGATTGATTTATATTAAATTTACGTAAATTGAAATCATGTTTAACCCAAATCACTATCAATTCTTTGCTTGCTTTTGTGTTGATCTTTTTTGCTAAACTTTATAGCATATACTTAAAAAAGGGGCCAGCCGATAGTCCTGGAAGTTATGGTTGATACTTCTTTTATAGCTTAGTTCTTTACAATTAAAAATACAATGCAAAAATAAATAAAAACTAAAATAGAGACTTTAAGCACTTACATTTCTATAAGAACATATACCAATACTTTCTCCTAGCGCGCCTACTAACACCTAGCACTAACAAGCACGTTCTTGGAGTCTACTGACCGTTGTTCATCAACGTTTATGTTAACATTTCAATACAAATTACAAATTATTGTATTAATATGGTTATGTATTTGTTTATAATTCCAAGAGAATGCAAAAGAAAACTCCAAGGGCCTTATAATTATCTTAGCTATAGTCTAGCTTTTACTTTACAGTTTTTCTAGCCGTATTTATGTGGCCGCTTCAAAATATATTATTTATAATATAATTTGTAAAACTATTCCATTTCTCTACGTTAACTTTGAAATATTCTAATAAGAACTATTAAGTAAGAGTATCACTTAGACCAATAAAATTAGTAGATAAAAAGGCACAGTCTGATATATGTATATGTGCTCCTTCGGGCTAAGCTCCGACTCCTTCTAGCACTTGACCAAGACTCACGTTCATTCACATTCCTGGGCAGTCCTTCGCCTTCCTCCTTCCGCCTGTCCGCTCTCCCTTTCTCTTGGAATCAACTTTCATAATTAAATGGCAAGTCCGAGCTTCCCATTAGAACCTGGACGCGCTCCCTTCCCCCACTTACTAACACACACACACACGTGCATGCATAAAACAATTTAACACTTAACGTGGCCAGGAGCTGAAATAAAAAGCGCATAACTCATGCGAGAAGTCGACGGCGGCAGCGACGCGGGCAGAGGCGACGACGGCGCCATAAATTTCGAAAACAGCTACAAAACAGGAAGCAGCCGGCAGAGCAACAAAAGCAACGGCAACAACAATGAGCGAGAAAGGAAGGCAAGGCTGCACTTTATATAGATCCGATAGAGTTATACCCTCGCTACGAAACTTTGCACAATAGTTTGTAATCATCAAGGACATAAATTCCTAGAGTTTCAGATTAGTATCTCAAACAGTCACCAAGTTATTGAGATTATTTTAGAGGTGCCTAAGGAATTTTGGCTAAAACCCCTATAAATCTAAATAGTTATTACAAAACTAAGAAATCTTTTGATATTACTTTTATTTTTACCATAAACAAGGTAGTTTCTTTATACTATGTTAATATTCACATTAAGTCTTGTAGTTCCTGGTCTTAACAGAAATATTTAAAGAACTTATTCCCACTAAAAATGAATAATTTGGGATCTCTTATGTGTTGTAATAATAACCAAATCTGTATACTTATTAAAAGGGTATAACATCGTAGGAACAGCAAGAATAACTCGAGTAGAATATAGCGTAGAGAGAGAAGGGGCTACTAAGACAGAAAGAGAGAAGGCAAAAGGGCAAGAGGGCGACCCGCAATGGACTGCAAAAATATTAACTACCTTTTAGCAAAAAGCGGGCCAAGCTGACGTCAAGTTTTGTAGAAAATTATGTTTTACAATGCGAAAATTGAATTCCAGTTTATTGTTTTCTGCTTCTACTTCAACCGTTGTTTTTTTTGTTTGCTTCTTATTTTTTGTTGTTTCGCTTTTCGCATCATTTTTATTTTACGATTAACTGTTAAATGCAGCCGACTTTTCGCCATTTTGTGGCTGCAAGTCAACGACTTTTCCATGTGTGGGTTTTCCTCCATTCTTCTTGGTTTTTCATGTTCTTTTTACAAAAGCTGTCAGAACATGGCTAAAATCTCGTGATTGCCAAATTGAACGCAAATATTTAATGGCATAGAAAATACAAGAGAACAACAGCAACTGTGCTTGTTAGAATAGAAATAATACAATGAAGAGTTTGCCAAAATGCGGCAAGTGGAAATAATAACCAAATAATAACTAATAAAGTTGGTATTTTAATAATTATTTATTTCCTACATTTAGCAGCATTCTTTTCGGCGCTCTCTTGAGAGACAAAATAAAAGAGGGCATACATTTGGGCTAACACTAACAGAAAAAACACTAGGAACTATGAACTATCTGCACTACTTTACGCGCAGCGACCTCTGCCCCACACACGCTCCCGCTCCCGCCGCCGCCAGCTATTCGTCCAGAGTCGCAGGACGAGGGGGCTGCCCGATACCGGACCCTGGTACCTGGCCGTAGCCGTGGCCATCCGCCCCACCCCGCTCAGCCAGTTGGCCTGCCGCCGCTCCACATACGGCTGCTGCGGCGCTGTGCGGAAATAGAAGCTGCCCTGCGCCCGCCGCTGCGAGTGGATGCCGAAGCGGGCACGCCGATTGCCGTCACAGTAGCCGGCGGTGAACTCCCGGTAGCTGCCGCACTCGTAGCCCACAAACGGATATTCCGGATCCATCGACTGGCGGAAGAAGATGGCCGCCGCCGAGTGGCTGCAGGCAATGGGATCTGCAGGATAACAAGAATAGGCTAGGTAACTCTGTATAGATGGAGTTTTCAAGGATTACTCACTGGTGTTCTGCATATCCCGCAGATTGGCGAACATCTTGCAGTTCGTCTGCGGTGCCCGGCCGCCATTGGGATAGAAGTCGGCGTGACCGCACTTCAGACTCGTGCCCAGCGATCCGCCGGAGGTATGTAGCACCTGGACGAACTGGGCATCGCCGGGATCCAGTCGGTATTTGGGTGCCACCTCCGCTGGCAGGGAGAAAAGCGGCCCAGCCGGATCCAGGCCAATGATCTGTTCCACCTTGCCCTCGAGCACGGCGCCCGCATAGCCGGCTGCATGGGCGCCCAGACTGTAGCCCGCCAGGGTCACATTGCTGCGGTGAAAGTGACTGGGACGCAGTTCCTCCAAGGCCATAATAATACCAGCTACCGTGAGGCCCACATCGAAGATGGACATGGAGGCGCTCTTGTAGTCATTTTGCGACAGGTTTCCCCAGTCCACCACGCACACATTGTAGTTGGAGTCGAAGAGGGTCCAGGCTGGGTATAAGGATACACAATTAATGGATATCTTCCACTTTGTTCTTTTCTTAATATCTTACTCAAGAGGAGCTCCTGCACCCAGTCCTTGCTGCCCTGATCATTCCATCCATGCAGAAACAGAGCCAACTTCTTTTTGGGATCCAAGCGACGAAAGCCCCGAAGATCACCAAGTTGCAGATTGAAATGGACTTCGTTGCCAAAGTCCTTGGCTGATCTGAAAAAGAAATTAAGTTCTATATGAGATGAAGCAAGAAATTGTATTGTAAATGTTGAATAAAAAATCGTATAACATTTTTAAAAGCACATTTGAATATTAAATAACAAAAATACAGTGCGTTATGTAACTTCTACAAACATCAACTTGTAAAACATATTAGGGAACAGCCTATGATCTTATTTTCTTCCCCCTATTTTTTAGAAATTAATTTTTAATTCAAAATAATATTTTTTTTTATATTCAAAGCTGATTTTTTTTCTAATAAACATCATAATAAACTGATACGAAAATGATTCCAATCACATCCCCCTCACATGGTGCGGCACTCGAAGACAATCCCATGGTTGAGATGTGCCCTCTCCAGACTGTTCCGGAGCATTGTCTCCTGCAGATATCGGAAGGCCTTCATCATGGGACTCCAGCGATGCAGGGCCTCGGTCCTCGGGACATCGCCGAGCAGGAGGAGCAGGCAGGCGACGCTGAGGAGCAGCAGGCGGGACTCGTGACCGGGCATGCCATGCGGTCAGTCAGTTAGTGGGCACCACCGGAATGCTTGGCTAACACGGCTAACCGCTCTCCACAATACCAAGCCACCGAGGGGGGAGCCACAAAAAAAAAAAAATAAAAATATTGAAGAAGATGATGTGACGGGAACGAAATCGGGGAGGCTGAAGGGGGCGGAATCTATTTCGAGATAGAAGACGAAAGACACCGCTCTGGACCGCTTGGCTGACTACTGACTACTGAAGAACCGAAGAACCCGACTCGCTTGTAACTCCAACAGACCCGTGAAGACGATGATCGTGATGCAGACGAGCACTGTGAGAAAATAGGGGGCTACTTTTAAAGTAAACACTTGATAATCAGTTCAAGTTGTATGGTTTGTAGGCTGCTTCAAAAATAAGAACATCTTCACTAAATTGCCTTTACAAAAATTATAAATAGATTTGATTTGAAAAGAGGAAATGTGAAGAGATCAAGGAATTACCCTGATAGATATATTATAACCAATTCAGTGATTTTTTCCCAGTGTAACTGATGCTGATGACCCTGCTCTCCGGCGTTCTTGGCCGCCTGTTTGCACAAGTGAAAGTACAAAAAAAGCTTGTAACGACTTTGAGTCTTTGAGTCTTCGATTTCGATTTCTTTCGGCGGGGGACTCTTCGGTTCTTCGGTATTCAGTCTTCGGTCGTCGGAATTCGGTTTTCGGCACTCCATACCACTGATCTTGACATAGAAGCCACATGGAGACAAACGGTAGCCGCCACAAATATCTGACTTGTCACGGTTGTTGGCCGGAATAGTTTACTTTGCCAGCTGAGCAAACCGACCGAAATCGATAATAAAAGCGAAAGACAAGGCGGGCGCATTCAGGCCTCATCTCGGATCGAATAGGTTTGTTTTATTAGTGCAGCCATAAACATCGGAGGGAGTCGATCTGGGGACACGCTTTCTCGATGCACTCAAAGAAACACGAAAGGTATACTAAGGATACAACGGGAAAATATAGAAAACAAATAAGCGATTGTTTATGTAAATTTTCACAATAGGTAAGGAACTTAAAGATTTTATTTCACTTGTGTTATAAACAAACAAGTTGGTAATGCATTTTAAAGAATAATTTTAAAGTACTTAAAATGGAAAATATATATGCCTAGAGCTTGCCAATTTTGTTAGATTTAAAAAATCAGAAAAACAAGACTTAGTTCAGATTTTCTTATATTTTTTTTTGCTAATCTTAGCCTTAGTTCGTTTATATTTCTCCCAGTGCACCCAAATGGCGGGCAACTTACAAACTTTGACCCAAAATGCTGTTTTTATGTCGCGCTCATAAAGTATGTTCGGTTTTTACAAGAGATAAACCATAAAATAATGCCGCCCTCCCGACCGCTTCCCCGCCCATTTGCCACTCTCTTCCGCGGAGCTTTCTAACCGTTATGTGTTAAACGAAAGAAAGGGAGAGAAGAACGCTAATGATGCGTAAGTAAAGTGCCAACCGAATTTCGTTGTCTTCGCTTTTATTGTTTTTCATATTTCCAGCGAAACAGAGAGGGAGAGACACCGAAAATAGAAGAATCTCCGAATCGTATCTTCTGCTATATTTTCTAGTCTTTCTTCTGCCTTTGTTTTGATTTCTTCGGGCCTGGCGATTTCTGCTTTTGGCAGTCCAATCAATTTGCATATCTATCTGTGACTTTTCTGCCCTCGCTCCACCTGTGTATCTGTGTAGCAGTGTATCTGTGTGCTCGCTGGCCTCAATGTCAACTTGATGACCACCGACACTATCAATCCAAGCAGAAGATTTCGCAGACCGGCAGAGTGGAATGTATCTCCAAGTGGAGAAAAGAAGAGAACTTGGGTGGCTTGTTATTGAAAATGTGAATTAGTTTCGGCCTCGTGCGAGAAATCCAGAGGCTTTAGCAATCCAAAAAAAAACTAAAGAATGCTGATCTTTCGAAGAGGGAAAACAAAAATATTCTTATGTAAAATCAAGGCCTATCAATTTACCAAGCTAAGATATATTTCGTTAGTTCTTGGACTTTCAGGCAGCTTACTCCAGTGGCCCTTGCAACACCAAGCACGTGCTTGTTAGGGTTAGGCGCAATAGGAGAAAGTATAGGAAAAGTTTGCAAGGAAATTAACTACTAGCGTGTTGCCTGCAGTTGTTTAAAACTAAAGTTTTTAGTTTAATAAAGTATCTTAATGTTTGAACTATGATACCTACCTAAATCCCTTGAGACTTTAATATTTAATTCAATTAATTTGGCAAAGAAATGAAATGCAGGAGTTTTTTCCCTTGAATTTAATTCGATTCGCGGAGGAGTGGAGACAATCGCTTATCGTCATAATTTAATATTCATGAATGATCAAAAAAGTTATCCCCTTCTTCGCCAGCCATTCCTTTCAGGGACTTGGAAGTTTGCCTCGCCTTTGTTTTGGGCCATTTTCCTCATGTGTCTCTATCATTAAGGCAGAGTGCGGCTTAATTGTTGCCACAGACAATGAGTGGATTCCTTGTGGGGGCCGAAGGGGACTCTGGTGCCCCCCAATCATCAGTTGCTTTGCCTATTAAGCAGCATCATAATAATAATGTGTAACAGCAACAGCAACAGCAACAACAACAGCTGCTGGCAATAACTTTTACATACATGTGTCTGTGTACACAGGCACTGAGCGAAAACTGTTACCTTATGATGTTCGTAGAGCTTGCATAATTAATAATTACATTTATTTAAGTAGTTATTTACATCGTTTTCATTTTTTAAATATTTTTGTACATATATTTAACGTTTTCTTGGGTATAAAGTAACTAGTTGTGTTGGAAAAAAGACACTGCCTTGCTCACAGTGCATATATCTGGCTTACTTGTCGGCGTGTGAGTGTTTGGGGACGCATTCAAAGCAATTTCCACAATTTTCGTATTGTTTACTTAATTAATTCTGCACAAAGATTTTCACTTGCGAGTGTGCGTCGGTGTGTGTGTGTGTGTGTGTGCGAGGACCTCGCAGATGTTTTGTGGTTATTACAGCAAGCCAACAAACACTCGTTCGACAGCCCCCTCTGCTGCTCCCCGATACCCATTCGGGCAGACAAAACGCGTAATGAGTTTATAACATTTAATGAATCCACAGCCGCAGCCGCAGCACAACACGGCGTATGCGTAATGCGACCAGACGACACCTTAAAGTCACCTTAAAGTATGCAACTAGTTTGCGGCCCTATCCTTCGAATGAATCTTTCTTTTTGTATTTTAATTAGGATTTAATATAAAAGGCAACTTTGGGGAATCTTAAGCTAAAGGCAAAGCCTTAAAATATTTAACCTTAGATAAGCATGATAAAACCATAAATCAATAAGCATTTAACTTGATATTTTATGATCCCCTTAACTAATAATATTTCCAGAATAAAAGCTAAGGAAAGTCTTTCCTTAAGTTGTATAAATTTTAGAAATTGCGTGGGTTTACAATACAAATATTAACGCATTTTAAAATACATTATATCTTAAGTGTTGCCTTAAACATTATAGTGTACAATTTCCAAATATTTCTCTTGGGTATTAACGGGAGATCAAGAATATATATAACATTTTTAGGCTGGCAAATAACTTCAATCACAAATTATAATCCACTCCATACAAATCCCGGTTAAATGCCCTTAAAGCACTTGGTATCTAGCTCTTTATGATAAGCCGGCAATACATACGCTTCCGTAGTATCCTTGTTCTACTTTTCGAGTGCCACGCCCCCGTAACGCCTCCTTCAAGGATTTTAGACCAGGATGGCGGCAGCAGTAGAGCCAGTTCGGAGTTTGAAGTTTCCCATGTCAGAGGAGTTGAACTCCGCTCCTATTTTCCTATTTCCCGCTTCAATTTTCTTTCTTTTTTTTTCCTGAGGGGGGCGGGAGGTGTGGCATCAGCAGCAGCATTGACTTTCGATTTGTTGTTCCTCTTGTTGCTGTTGTTGTTATCTTCCACGAAGGGAAACTATTTTACCGCTCAATTGATTTTGCAATTTATTTGCGCGCATTATGCGAGAAGTGGCAAGACGGGACAAGAGGCAAGAGGCAAGGGGCAGGCTAGATGTACGTACACTCACACGTGTCCTGGGCCTTGAAAACGGAGACTGGCTGAATGGGATACTGGTGGCATTTTCAATTCTATTTACTCCCAATAATCATCATCAATGTCAGTTTCGCTGGCACTAAAATAAAAATAAAAGCAAGCCAGGCAAACAATTTTTGTTTTCCCTTCAACTACTGGCTGGTTCTGGCTTCTCTTTCTGTCGCTTGCAACAAAACGTCAACAGCATCATTGGCAAAAATTGACAGGAACAACAATGAAGCGGCGAAAGAGACAGCAGGCGACATCGGGACAGAGAGCGAGCGATAGAGAAAACGCATTGAGAGTTGATGTTTATATCGATTGCTGGCAATTTCGTGAATTACAACAGACAAACACTATGGGGCAGTAAGGGGGAAGCCGGAAGAGAAGAAGATGGAGATCTGGAACAGGGTGGGTAATAGGGGGGGTCGACTCGTACAGGGGGGGGGAAGGCACACACTTGAGACACGTCGCCAGCGACGTGAGTATGTCGCTGTAGTTTCTCCCTTCGTGGCACTCTTCTTATTGTAAACACTAAAGAAAAGTGTGTTCCAGCTTTAATTTAATTTATTTTTATATCTTAACTTGATCCTAGCTAAGTTTAAATAAATATTACACGGTTTTTTCCACTTTAAAATACCTATTTTTATACATATTAAGTATCTTCCTTCAGTATAGAATATGTTTATAATCATAATGAACGAGAGCTTGCCTCGTTTTCCGCAGTGTAATTGTTGCTGTGGCAGTGTTGCCATGTCGCTGGCGTTTGTTGAATTGCCGGAGTGGAGGACAAGTAGTGTCGGGGTCACCAATTCAGGAGTCACAAGTCCTTCCAGCACACACACACTCGGTAGTGGAATCCGGGAATCAGCAAAGCGGGACGGTAATCAAAATATGCCCCACGTACAGGCGACAAATGTTTTCAGTACAAAAAATAACTTTCTATTAATAAAATATTCAGAATATTATAAAAAACATATTTGTTAAATATATATACATTAAAATAAATAACTATAATAATTGTAAACATAATATACAAAGATAAACTGCGTTTTTCTAAGTTCTAACCGAAAAAAATAGCTTTTCTTTCGGCGAAAAGGATTTGGGAGTCCGTTTTTATATTATACATATTAATATATTATTATTATTATTATTATATGTATTATATTTCTTAATGATTGTATTAATTTAAGCTCTATTATTATTGTTCTTATTTATTGGCTCTTCTACAATTAAGTAAATCAATGTTTTTTCAGACTTCCTGTTCCTTTCTATTTATTATTCATAAGTTGACTTTAGTTTCTTATATTTATTCTTCTTTAATAAAAAGGAAACTCCATTTGTACATTTTGGATGAGTGTGGCAAAGAATGCAGCTGCCGTGTTGCGATTTTCCACGCCCAATGCCTTGCTACTTGACTGCTGCTCCAGTTCCCCCCAACTCCACTCCGCTCACTCTCCCCTGTGATCTAAGTCCGTTCTGTGCCGCCACGTTCACCTCACACACTCGCAGCACACACATGCACTCGGAGACAAAACTAAAACAACGAATTACGTTAAATCAGTTTTAATACACTAAGCAAGGGCTTCTGCACTCTTGTAAGTACTTCAATTTTCGGCACAATAATTACCTAGATTTAAGTGCATTTTGTGCAATTTTTGTCCAATGTTGAAGCCATAAAAATGCATTATTTATGTTTATTTTATATGCATCTGATGCTTAATGGGAAATCTCATCTTAAAATGTAACGGTTACAATTTGAAGCTCCAAGCTCGGGGGCGGTAAAAACCAATTGAGTTATTAAAATAATTTAAGAGCTATGTGTGTATTTCCGTAAATCCTTGCCAGGCATCAATGGCATGGAAAGTAAATGGATTTATTCAAAGGGTATACAATGGCTGGCCATTTGGTGTTTGGTTGTTATTGCTGCCTCCGCCCGGCTCCCTTCGCTGAATTGTCTGAATTGTCGCAGGTCCCTTATCCTGTCCTCCCTGTGCACACTCCGTGTTAACATCCTTTTCGTCCTTTTTTTTTTAGCTCACCCGCCGCCACTCCGCCATTTCGTTTTTTTACGCTGACGCAGGAAAGTGTTGCATACTTTTCGGCTGGCATTTGTTTTTATGCGCACGTTTCACGTTGCCCGTTATGTGCTTGATTGAAGTTTGTCTCAGCTTCTCACCCTGTCCCCACCCCACCCATCGTCCTTTGACAGCTTATTTTCCTGTATCCTTTAAGGCTTCTTCTGGCCAGCAGCTTGCAGTTGCCGAAACTGCGACTTGTGACAGGTGTACGTCTAAAGAGGAGCCTCAGCAATCTAACTTTAATCTAAAAATCTTTGAAATCTCTCCAGAAAACCAGGTAATATTTTGGAAATATTGAAATTTAATTTTTTTAGAACAATTCCTAGAAGACACAGCATGTATTTCCTTGTCGAAGTAGCTTGGGGATTTCGAGGGGTTTACTGGGGATTGGTGGCAGCTTAGCGACAAATCCGCTTGTCGGGACAAACACTAATACAAATACAAATAGAAATGTTCAAACATAAAACACACTCACATACACACAGGCGAATAAAAATTAACAACAAGGAGTAAGCAGCTCACGCGCTAAGCCCGCATAATTTGCACAAAATAACAAACAAACTGCCGGGCACAAGCACACATAACATGCTTAAAAATAGATTACAATGGTATAAAGTTAACAATGCGAGCGCCCACACGGACCACGCCCCTCCTGGCCACCCTCCTTACATAATCCCCCCGCTGTTTGGATGTGGGGAGGGGGTGGCGGTAAATAAATTCACTCGCGGGTCGCGCAGCAAACAAAAATTTGCAGCTTTCTATCGCATAAATAAAGTTTAAAATAAAGTGCGAATGAAGAAGGAAGCTATGGGGTTGGCTATGGGCGTGTGGCGTTTTTCCGAGGATTCGTGGGGACAAGGGAAAAAACCACAAAGTTCACACGCAAAGGCGTTTGCCACGCCCCCGTCTCTCACACCTACCAACACACACACGAGCGGGCGCCCAGGCAAACGTCATTTAAAAGTTATTTAGACGCTAGTTGGTGTTTATGTAAAAGTAGCTCTCGAGGCTAAAAAAAAAACCATGTAAGGGCGGTGAAAAAGTGTGGAAAATGGCGGGAAAGTGTGGGAACTTTGAGAAACTCACCAGGTTGAAAACAAAAAGAACGGTAATGAAATTAGGGATGGCAATGCAGATCGATGAATGAAGGCAATAGCCTTCGATAATTTTAGATTATTTTTTAAGAATAATATTAAAAGTTTAGGTTACCGAACTATAGGTGCCTTTATTTTTGTTCTTCAATTGTATCCTTTAAGACCAATCATCTCTGTTACGATAATTTTCGATACTAAAATACCGATAAATTATCGCTGGGCTATTTCATTTCGATATGCATCTCTAGATCAAACGGCCAGTCAAAGTAAAAAGCAACTTCCGCTTTGGGGTTTTGTTTAAACAAACTCATATACACACCAGCACAAAGAGCACACACACACACCCGCACACTAGCACCAAGAGCACACACACACACACACACACAAGTACAAAGAGCATACACACACCAGCACTCATACAGCGGCACGCGAGTGAGCACGCACATACAATGAACTAAACGCTACGTGCTGATTACTGCTAACGCAAGGATTTTCCACACACACACCCAAACGGCACATACACACACGCACACAAGTGCAGCTGGAGGACAGCATCGCAGGCAACAAAGCAATTTGCAGTCGAGTGCCAAAGAGAGAGTAAGCCGAAAATTAAGAATCAGGAGATATCCTTTACCTCAAATTTCATTAAACATAAAATATAATCATTTAACTATTTTTTTGTGCGTTTCCAAATAGAGTATGTTTTGTTTTATTTTATGAATAATACGCTGATAAACTTACATACATTTTAATAACATTATTTACCTATTTAGTGGTGTAATTTCCCAATTAATTGGAAAATAACTTATAGTAATGCAACCAAATGATGGTAGAACCCATACAACCCACTCAACTTTCTTGGCCATTTCCAGGGTATGTGAAAAAGGCGTCGCCAGAAATTACTGCAGGTCCTTATTGTTAGTTTAGTAGTTGTTTGCCAAGCATTTCACACGCGACACACACGCAAAACACCCAAACAAACGCAAACAAGCAAACAAACAACTCCAACACACGCACACACATGCGGACAAGGTTGGACAGCTCTTAACAAAATATTTAGCATGTGAGTAAATTTTAATACCTGGCAAAGCAACAAGGCAGCAGCCGCTCTCGCACCTTTGGCAACTTTTGAAAATTTGAAAAATCAACAGAAAGACCAGGCAAACAAAAAAAGAGTTGCGTTGGCCATTTTCAGTTGTCCGTAATGGCTTAGAGATAGAAACATATTTTGCTTAAGTACATAAAGATAATCCAGTAGAGCAGCAAAGAAAATCGACATTTTTGAGGGATTATAATTATTATTTGCAAAATAGTTTCAGTATTCGACTGATATATCGCTTTCTTGAATATAATAACAATAATAACTTAAGGGGTTATTTATTTAATACTTTTATGCATTGTCTTCCCCCATAAACCTGTCAAAACATTTGCTAGTTGCCAAAATATCACATCTTAAGGGGATTTCGATTAGGGTTATATCCTGGTCAGAACACAGTTTGCCTACGTTGTCTAATTTCGGCCAAGTTTGGCCTAAAGCATCGGCCGAAAGTCAGACAAATGCAAACAGCTGTGCCGGTGTGTTGGTCGAACACGTATATGAATGCGGATTTATGTGTCCTGGCAGTCGTCTGGATTTCTATCAATATATAATGGCACTTCAAATTACTTAAATTAGCCTTCAGACCTCTCTGCTTCTGTGTATGCGTGTGTATTGTCCTTAATAATATGGCTTATAAATCACACACACTAGCAGCAGCAGCACATGTCACATCCTGTTTGCCTTTTGATGTTTTGGCATTTAATTTGTCACATTTTGTCGCCTGCCAAAGGGGGGGTCAGCACATTAATTGGTAATTTGATACAATTTGCATTGCTTAGTTGCTGAATTATTTTAATTGGGTGTAATTTTACGGTCGCATTGATGGCCCTGACCGCAGGCCAGAACCTAACGAGCTCGCATGCCAAAGGACATCCAATTGACCGGCCCGAAACCTGGCTATGCCCGCAAACGGAAAGTATCCCTTTTTTGGGATGGAAAATGCCCAGAGAGAATGCCTTTAAATTGGTCAGTTGATGCCAGTCTTGTTGCCTTGTAAGTGGTTAGTGGAGAACAGCTGATTGAGCAGATTGGCTATCAACCTATCCTGCTGTCCGTGTGTCCGCCCGAGGGAACAGGAAACAGCCAGCACCTTGCAGAGATGACATCGGGTTTCTCCGCCACTCAAATCTGTCATAGGCGGCCTTTATGCTACTTAAACATCGGTATCCATTTCTAGTTTTCTATTGTAACAAAGTGAGAGTTAAGATAGAGAAATTAATATTCGCTTTTGAAAGCGTGTAAAGTCTGGTAACAAAAATATTGTTGCATTTTTTTAGGCGCCATTGAAATCGCCTCTCTCTCTCGTCTATAGCCTTGTCCCTTTCATTTTCAGTTTGGCTATCAGTATCGTTGTTGTTGTGCGTCGACAAGCGAGCAATTAGCTGTCATTTAGTGTCGGCTATAGCCCCCCTTCACTGGCCCTTCCATTTCAGCTAACCTCACCACTCAATTGACCCTTTCTTGTCACTCTGCAGTTGACGCTCGAGGCCGACATTGGCATACCGAAAGTCAGCGGCCCAACACAATGCAGGCCTGTTGGCCGAAGAGCACAGCACCTCTGCACCAATTTGACCTCCCAGCCCGCCCCTCCCCCCTTTCACTACAGCTTTCCACCCTTTCCCTTGGCTTGTTCCATTATGTCGTCAAACGCCATTGACAGGCATTTAAAAAAGGAGTCGGCGGATTCCTGAAATCCTGTGCTCTCCACTCTGGTATTTCCTCCTGCTGCGTTTGAATTGGCACAGTAAGCACTCAATATAATTGAAAAATATATGAAGTATTAGGATTTTCCTTAATTTAATTATGTATTTTTTTATTTATAGTTACAAAATAGAAGCTTTAATGGAAACATCAATTTGTAAACACTTTTCCAAAAGCACCCAAAGTTTCCTTAATTAAATAAATATTTTTAAGACTTATATTAGCAGAAATCATATTATAATCTTTATCTTTACTATAATTGCAATAGTATTCGTACATAATTTGATGGGTCTTACTGTAGCTCTAGTATCTCTGTCCGCATCTAGATGTATCTGTATCCGTATCTGTCTCTGCTGCTGCTTGTGTGACGGCAAACGAATCTGCATTTGAATGGCAGACATCGCTGGGGCACTGATTGATTGATTGACTGCATGATTTATTGGCTATTTAGTTGCGGCAGCAACAAATTAGCTGCATAAACCAAATTCTAAATGCTGCGTAACCCCCTCTCATCGTTTATTTCCCGTGTGTGTGTGTCTTTAAGCACTTAACAAACTTTTGCGTAGGCAAAGTTTACCCAAATGTGTGTGTGTATGGGGTTAGGAGGGGGCGGGGCACTCTAAACAAGCAATTGCAACTCATTAAGCGTTGACTCTGCCACAACGTCAAAGTTTGTAGCAGGTAACCAACAGCCCCGAGGGCAGCTATTAGCCATGTAAAGTCACGTTAAGTCACATAGAAAAATATGGCTCATCTATGAAAGCCTTTTAATAAACAAACGAAGATAAAGAGCTGTAAGATGTCTAAACAATTCAGTTATTAATATAAGTTCTTTTAATTTTCCCCATATTTTTTAATACCAAATCATTTTCCAAGTTTTCTTTTTGTGCCAGAAATTAATTTTAACTATTTAAACACCCCTCGCTAAGGTCTAGACAACGAGAACCGACATTTAGCTGAACAAAATCACCAACAGCAATAACAACAAGTTGGTTCTTCCCTTCTTTTTTTTTTGTACCCCAACGAAAGCCAAACAAACTTTCTGCTCTTCCAGGCGAACTATTCCTTTTTCCCCTTACTGTTTTCCTATAGCCCATAGTCCCTTTTACCTACGATTGTTGTGTAATTTGCACCTATCGATGCCCGAAGTTTGCGAATCGAAAACGCTAGAAAAACGAACTTTTTTAATGAAATGCCGAATGATATGGGGGTAGTCTTTGCTGTTGAGAAGGAGAAAATTGAACTGCCCATCTATCTGACGAGGCACCGGGAAAAATATCCCTTAAGCCTGATAATAGTAAAGAAAACACATGCTTAACTCAATTACAAATATTAATCAAATTTTTAAGAAAATTCTTTTAGGGAAACGATCAGGAAATATATATATATCGTGTGAGGGAACTATAGTTTTTCTTTCTGTGTCACTGTTTCATTTTCTTTCCGCCAATTCGATTGCTGCTGGTGTTTTCCTTTGGCCAATAGACTTCACATTAAATTTCACTAATAAAGCAAACAATGCGTGGCATCCAAAGCGGAGTGGAGGGGGCCAGCAAGGTAAACAACAACAGATGAGAAATTGTTTAGGGGGTGGGAGTCCTGACAATGGGATGAGGGGGATGCGAGGAGGAGCGTATGCTGTCAGTGGCAGTCGCCTGAATGGCGAGGCAAACGTGCAACACTCATACGTCATGTTGGACGAGCGAGAGACGACTGGAGACGCGCTAGTGAGTGAAAGGGAGTAGGCGATAGCCGAGGGGGATGGGTGTGGTGGGTGGTCTTGGGAAAATTCAGGGAGGGAAGCTCAACAGAGCAGCAACGAAACACGCACTATGTAATGGCATTTTTATGTTGCATCACGTACTGGTCATAAGTCATGTTTAGAGCACTGACTGCTGCCGCTGCTGCTTCTGCTGCCGCTGCTTCTGCTGCTGCTGCTGCTGCTGCTCCTCGGAGCAGACCCCTGCCCATGGCTGCCACTCCCCCCCCACAAGTCAAATGAACTGTAGCTAAATTGGCCCTGTCCTGCTGAAAATGTCCAACTGTCAGTCAGTCGGCGGCGGGCAGCTTAAACGGATATTACAAGGTGTTGGCCAAACATTGACCGTACATGAGCTTAAAGCGAAATTAACTAACTAACAGGGGCTGCCAAGGGAGTGTGGGGTGTGGGGAAAATCAAAAGGTGGGGCCCCCGCCTTTAAAGGCTGCTTAAGCCGCTTTGCTGACCAACAAAACAAAAGCGCCAGTCCCTTGTGATGCCTGAAATGGAACAAAGAAGGGGCTGGGAAAATCAAAGTAGGGATGAGGTTGAGATAATGATTAAAAATTATTTCCAACACCTGTTCACCGGTAAATTCAATTAAATTTAATTAAATACATCTATATACTACATATATAAATAAAATATCTAATTATAAAAGCTGTTTCACAATGTTCCTAATCGTTGGCAATCAATTTGGCACTTTGGTGAATCATTTGCCAGTGAATCAGGTTCAAAAACCCCGTAATTTATCAAATCAAACAGCTGGAACATCAAACCAGTCATAATGATTAAAGGGTTTTGCATTAATAATAATTTACAGGAAGAAATCAAATGTTTTAAAAGATTTAAGGCATCCCAAACAAATCTTTAAGATATACTCAAATTTGATGTATCTGTAGCATATTTTCTGATGGCCAAAGTCTGTCATAAATTCTCGTTTTAAGCTGCTTAGTGGCCTTTAAATATTTCAGCCATATTTCAGTTAAGGCCAACAAACTGCACATGCTAAAGTTCGGCGTCTCAACTTTAACGCAGTCTGGCAGATTCTTGGAAGATTTTCCCATAGTTTTCATGGCCAGCTTATAGTTGCTTCTGCAGCTCTCCACTCAGCTACTTCATCAATTTTCCCTCGGTTACACCCACTGGCCCGATTTTCCCGCCTCTGCTCCACTTTTCCATTAAAGACAGCAGCCGGAGCAGTTGCAGACACAAGTCGAGGAGTAGCCTTCATGGCCATAACATAATGTTGCCCCCCCTTGCCATTTTCCCGCTACTAATTTTCCCCAGTTTTGATTTATTTGCCTCGACATTTAGACACAAAAGCCGCGAGAGTGAAGCTGATGAGCTGGGTGGAGGAGGCTGAGGGGGCGTGGTCGGTGGCAATGCCCCCGAAATCATAAACTACACGGCCAACACACCGACAATTGCCAGGCAAAGAGGCGATAAATAATTTCCCTGCCGCTCCAACTGGCTGCGGTTGGTGCTTCTTTCATAATTCCGAGGGCTTTGATCAAACGTCAGGACCTAAGCCTATTGGCCACGCCCCCCTCACGCCCCGTCCAGAGAGCAACCGAAAATAACGCCCACCACTTGAACTTCGAACTCGGTTTGTTGTTTCTGCTTTTTATTATTTACGCAGACGGCGTATTCCTTGTGTTCTTTCGGCTACCCTGGAAAATCGCCAAAAGGGGAGGCTCTGTTTATATGAAAGTGTAATGTTTTTAAGGTATTTTATATATATATTAAATAAAATATATAAATAAGGGTGAATTTCTCTTCAGAAAGTTATTAAAAGCGATTAACCCATGAAAATGTGAAATATAATAATATACAAAATCTATGAGAAAACATTTTAAGTAACCATTAACTTTCTTGGAAACTTTTTAAATACTTTCTGATATTATTAAATAGCGACATTATTTATTTAAATATATTTAAAGCTATTTAAGGGGCATCCCTGCTTTCGTTAATGTGAAAAGAAGTCGTTGTGCTGCCTCCTCATCGGTTTCTTTGGTCTCCTTTGACTTTGACCCAAAACTCTTTGGTCAATCGGACAGCTCGCACTCCTTGGACGCTCCGGTCTTGGACATGGACATGGACTCCTTCCTTCCATTTGGCATTTCTCGTTGGTAGGTGTGTTCCCTGGGCCTTTGTCTGAGGCCTGGGACCGGGCCTGGAACTTGAATTCCATTTCGTGGCATGCTGATTAATGAATTTGATAAAAAGAGTTTTCCACACTGGCCCAAAAGCAGAGATCCCCGCACACTTTTCTAATTAACATGACCAGCTGCTATACACTATATAGGGGACATTTCCATTATGGATCCGGTGATTTGTGCGCCCCGATAAGCGCACCTTGCTCGAGGAGACCACCGACCGGGACCGGGTTATGGGCTTCACCCAGCTATTGATTCGAGATGAAGTCGCCCTTTTAATTAATTAAGTGGTTAGCCTGGCTCCAAATATAGTAAGGGAGGGATGAGGAGGTGGGGAATGGTAACTTTACGGTAACGGAAGGGGAAACGGGAGCAGGACTCTTAGATAACCGGACAAATGCTGGAACAACTCCCAGGCAACTCCTTCTGATCAAGTGGGCCCCAAGGACTCGTAAACATGGCCAACACACCAAACGTGTCCCGGCACACACACAAACACACACACACTCGGACTGTGGTACGTGAGGTGTCGCCCATTTTTGAGTCGAGCCAAAAACTTTTTCACGCAGCATAATTTTTTTTTTTCTTCTCATGTTGCCGCCCCGCTTTTCCTTTGCCATTTCCCCGCAGGCACCGGCATGTGCGAAATGTAACACTTGCGGGACAAGCGGGAAAAGTCTGGTGGAAAAGTCCAAGCAAACCGCAGGACAAAACGCTCTCCGAGGACGCCGCCCGATAAAGCTGACAGTGAATAATTCAGGCGGACCCGTCGCGCCCCCTGAATACTTCTCGTCGGCACTGTGAGTGCATTCACCGTCGCTGCAAATCCTTAAGAATTTAAATATCTTGCCAATTGGTTTCTATATTTTTTATAAATTACTCAGTTAAACAATTTCAAAGGAGCTGGAATATATATGTTATTTAAAGGTAAATTAATGCCAAGTGAAGTTGAAGTCAAATTTATATTGGGTAATGTTTTATATTGCAAAATATATGCTAGCTATCATATTTTTAACATCCGTTCTATTTCCTAGAATAATTATTTGAATATTTTTAAGCGAAAATACTTTTTTTAATACCTTTAACTGGCGTTTGTAGTTACCTAGTTATATTATATATTCTTAGTAGTAGTTTTTGTGCCAACTTCTTTAATTTAATTTTATATTCAGCACTGATAAAGTTCGCTGGCGCTGCCATTTAAGAAAAACTTCTCAGCTTGCACCAATTAATTTGTTATTCTTTTATAATCTTGATTCATTTATCACACCAGCCACATAAATATGCTGAAACAGTTGTTATTTTTTATGGGGACAATACACATTTTTTAAAGCCCATCACTTCATTTTATATTCATTAATGAACTCGACTGCTGGCTCCCATCTACATATATGGCATTTATTTATTTATATATTTATCCTACGTCCCCATATATAGCGCCAGTCACTAATCCCCGCCGCATTCATTAACTTTCCGCTGCCAAACTCGATGGGCGAATAAAAAACAAAAAACAGAACAAAAGGCGAGAGAGGACGGGACGAATGGCCATTCGGAATGATTGCCCCCATTGGGGTGGCCGACAATTTGCATATGCTCAGACACGCACTCGCATTCACATTCCGGCATATGGGATACGGGATCGGCTGGGGATGTCCTTAGTCCTGCATTTGCACGTGTCTTGGACATAAAATACCCCCGTCGCACCTTTCCGGCTGATTCAGCAAACGGATTCCGATAGAGCGGCGTCGAGCGTCATTTGCAGCAATTGCAGAATGTATCTTTCCGAATGCGAATGTATCTTTTGTGCCCGTTTACGCCCCAAGTAATTGTTATGAACTTCATTCCGGATCGCTCGAGTGTGCGTGCGTGCCCGGATTGCAGGGTTTTTCGAAGGCAGAAAGGGGAAATGGGAAATGGCAGTGGGGAATGGAAATGGCAATGGCAATGGAAATGGGAATGCCTCAGTTAGGCGTTGCTTCGGCGGCGGTTGCCTTTCGGCAAATTGCTTTGATAATTGTTAACATCTCATGCGCGGCAGCTTAAGCTATCCCCCCTACCCTACCCTCCCCTACCCTACCATACCCTCTCGCTTATGTCAGGACACCGCTGCGCCACTCCGCTCTCGCCCTGGCAATCTGGGCGTGGCACTTTACACGGCAACTTGTTATTTTGTGGTTGACTAATTGCATGTGTGTGCCAAAGGAGTCCCAGTCCAGAAATCATACTTTCCATAGTCCAACCTCCTTGTGAGTGTGCGAGAGAGAGAGGAGGAGGAGAGGTAGGGCGGTCTCGGTCACTGGAAAACATGGCAACATGAGCAGCAGCAGCAGCAGGATCAGAGTCGGACCCCAAACCAGGAGCCACTTGCTCAGTGCCGACACGAGATTTATGCTGCCAGTGATATGCCCAAACAGCAGTCGAAACATAAACTGAAAACAATTAAGAGAAGTTAGCGAAAATATTAAATATATAGTCAACATTTTTATTTATATATTGAGTCAGATTCTGCGGAATTACTCTCAGTGAAGTGCTAGATGTTTCAGCCTTAAACTCGCTTCTGTACAGTATCAAAATAGCTTAAATATGTCTTCAATATTCCCTATATTTATTTGCAGCAAAACAACATTATTTTTCATAGTGTTCTCATTTAAAATGTAAATCAAAAAACATTCTATCTGACATAACTTAATTTCCATATTAATTTTAAACAAGTATAAGGAAATAAAGAACTTGATATAGTAATAAGCCCTAATTAAATCCATTTCTCGCGGTGCTCTTCAGTTTCAATGGCGTAGCATCCCGAAAATCCAATGCGCTTTTCACAAACCGAGAACTAAATCAACGGCATCCCAGTCCTTGCTCAAATTCGGTGGCCGGAACTGGGGCAGGAGCCTGAGAGCTACAAATGGTGCAGCGTCGAGGGGAGGTGGCGGAATGGCACTTCCTGGCCTGCCCGGTGAGCAGACAGTGCGTATGCGTGATGCTCGTGGAGGCTGTAGTCAGGAGCAGGAGCTGAAGGGAGCCGCAGCAGGATCAAGAGCAGAAGCAGGAGCAGTGGCAGGAGCGGGAGCAGGAGCAGGAGCAGTGGCAGGAGCAAAGGCAGGAGCATAGGCGGGAACAGCAGCAGGAGCAGGAGCAGGAATAGGAGCAGAGGCATGAGCAGGAGCACGAAGAGGAGCAGGAGGCTGAGGCTGGAGCCGGAGACGAAGCCGGGGCTCTAAAATATACTTTGCCAGCGCCCGGGTTATGGTTTTTGCGGTTGCATTTTGCAATTTTGCAAATGATAAAGTGATCCAAGGGAAAGGCAACATGCAGCACCACCCAGCAGGACAGCAGAACCAGGAGTAGGACCCTGAACAGGCAGCCCCCCTCGCTCTGTGGGTGTCAGCGGCAATGGTTCAAGTGGTCACAGCATGACCACCGCCCAAAGATGAATGAGCCATTGGCCACAATGCAATGGAAACTGTTGCTACATGACTGCAGTTGAAGCTGTATCAGTGGGGGACGAGGCTCGCTCCTCCCGGCCGCCGAGGGTGTTCCGCTGGGCGGGGGGTAGGGGCTGAGACCTGATGGGGGTGGCGGCACAAACACCGCACATAAAACAATCAGCCGGCGACCACAGGCTGACACGAAACGCCGGAAGGAGCAGCAAAATGAAGTCACAGCACCAGGCCAGCAAACGGAATCCGAGCCGGGAAAGGAGCAGCACACTGAGCGAAAAGGGTTACAAGATAAATGCATCATTAAGCAACTATTTTACTGTTCAAGAGTAACTTTAAACGCGGAGTTGAATAATTGCAAAATTTATACATAAGCTTATACCTTAAATTATTTACTTACTTAAATCTTGAGGTAATGGGCAGCAATTTGTTTACAGTGCTGGAAAATGGGCGCAAAGCGGTCGGGAAAACGAAGAAAAGTGGGCTAGCATGGTACAGGGGACATAGAAGAGGACACAATTCATACATGAGTGCATTCATTCGGCCTTCTAATCAGTTTATTTGCCATTGGGGGAAAGTAATTGGAAGTTGTTGCACTCAATTACAGTTAATGGGGGACAAGCAATCGATCCATGCCCCAGTGCACGCGTTCACCCTTCGAGACCTCACTGCGATTCGGCTAAGTTGTTTGCAGCAAAATAATCTCGAAAGCGCAATTAATTGTTGAATAAAAATTTGTTCTCAATGAACAGTCTGGGATTTATGTTGCGATTACTATTTATAAGGCGTGTAATTGTTGAAAGAGTGCACCTAAAATTCCCAAGTAAGAGTTAAGTTTCATTTTGGTCTATAAATGGGAAGAATATATCACTGTTCTGATGAAGCTTGTGGCTTACGACTGAAACAATAGCCTGCTGTTTGTCTTCAGACAAAGGCAGTAGAGTTTGTTATGAATTAATTAAAAATGTATATAAAACTTAGGTATATAAATAAATCACCGATTTTATAAACCACTGTGACTATAGTTTACTAAGCTAAGCTATATAAACTGAAGATAATAATAATAAACTCCCATCGCCAGCTTTTTTTGGTATCAATGTTATTTTAATTTGCATTTTAATGATTACACAGATTGGCTTGTCGATTACAGGGCAACAGTGGGAAAAAAGTGTGAAAAGTGAGGGGCTTAAACATGTGTCATATAACCATTTCCCGGTCAAACTAGCAGAGTCCTCTACAACTTGCCCTTGACGCTGCGCAGAATGGGATACTTGTCGTGGCCGGTGCAGCCGCCGCGGAAATCGTCGAAGCTCAGGTCCACGACTGCAATACCGCCCAGACCCTCACGTTTCACATACTCCGCCTTGATGGCCGCCGTATCGGGATCCTCGTATCCAACCCAGACTCCATTCTCGCCACTGTCATCGGCGGAGCGGTAGGCATAGCTACCGAAACGCTTTGTGGGATCGCCCACCTTGCGCAGCGGACCATCGGCGCCCTTCAGATGCTGGTTGGCCGGGTTCGGCAGCTTGGCACAGACCTCGGGCCAGCTGAGCAGGCCGGGAGTCTGGGTCTGGGTTCCAGCCGGGGCGACGCCATCAGCCTCCGCCACTGGCGGCAGTCCTGTGAGGCCGGAGTCCTTGGTCAGCTTCCAGGCACGGCCATAGGTGGCGATGCCCACATTGATCTTGGCGGCGGGAGCACGGTTCTGGGTCCAGTACTTCACCTGATAGTTGATGTTGGACTCCGGATTGCGTTCGTTCAGCTCGTAGATGGGCGCCGGGAAGTCGGCTACCTCGTTGTTGCGCTCCGGCGTCTGGAAATCGTAGGTGTGCAGGTTCACGTAGTCCAGGTTGTTGATGATGGCGGGCACGTCGAAGAAGACTGCCGGGGAATATTTAAGACAGGATAATGGACTTGAAGTTATACAAGAGTACTAAAGAAAACCTACGCGACGAGTTGACGTTGGGAAGCACACTGACTCCCAGCAGATAGCCGTCGGGACGGAAGGCGTTCTTCAGTTCGCGGACCAGGGCGGTGAACTCCTCCTTGTGCTCCTCGGCCTTCTCATCGACAATGAAGTCACCGGTGAAGATCTTCTTGAATCCCTTCCAGAACTTGCCAATGCCGCCATGTACCTTCTTGGCCTTGTTCTTGGGGAACTGCCAGGCGAGGTCGAGGCCATCAAAGCCGTAGGTCTTCACCAGCGAGTGGGCGCTGTTAATAAACGGAATGCGGGCATTGCTGCTCTCCAGCAGGGTCAGATACTTGTTGTTGTCGGGATCGACGATGTCCTTGTCACCGCCCACGCTCAGCAGGACCTTGAGGGCCGGATACTTGCGCTTCAGGCCAGTCACCTGACGGAACAGGCTGCTGCCCAGATCGAGGTCAAGCTTCTCATTGTTGCTCACCAACTTGTTGCTGGAGGGATTGATGCCGGCATAGCCGTAGATTAGGTGGGTGCAGTAGGCCAAAGCGGGCTCCAGGTCGCTCAGGATGAGCTTGGAGAGGCCTACCAGGAAAAAGGGTAAAGATAAACATCAAATTTTAATTTAATTTCAAAGTCTTTAACTTAAATTGTAGAATTTGAAATGTTTTTATGAGAAAGCTGAGCCTCTTCTTGCTTGGTAAACGAGAGAATGCTGTAGTCTTGTTTATTAATATAAGAAAACTGCCTTGAAATATACAAATCTTTGAAGATAAACATAAAGTCGTATTTGTCAATTATTTATCACAATATCACACAATGCATTTAACAGAGAATTGCACAAATAAACTTGAGTGCGAATATAAGCCGCGTTTGCGTCATCACTTAGCGCCTTGAAGGTGGCAGCTCACCGCCAAACCTGAGTCACCCCAACAGCCGATACTCGCTACTGCCAATTTCAATTAGCCCAAGTCGGAGATTGTGTGGGTTTTCCGCCCTCTGAAAGTGCAATTTACTCAAATTGGCCACGGACACATCCCCCAGAGCCCCCAGTCGCCGCCGGCGGTGATCTTGTGACCCGCTGCCAATTATCACAAAAAACTTTATGCTTTTAGCATGCGCCTATGAAAAGTGAAAATCATCTAATTGAATTGACTGCCAGACGACGCCGGGCTCCGCCATTCGTTTTATATACGTTTTCTATATATTTTCTATATGTTTTCTATACTTTTTTGTATATATTTCGTACCCGATAACCCCGATCTCCTTATCGTCTAAGCAAGGGACTTACCCTCGCGAACGAAGCTGCTGCCATCGTAGTAGCAGAGCAGATGATGCGAGCCGGCGGCAGAGATCTGGCCGATGGCCAGAGATCCCACCAAAAGTGAGAGCAATGCGTAGAGCTTCATGTTTTACTGCAAAGAGGAGGGTAATTTCATATAATTAGTACAACAAAAAGTGGAATCAGAAGTACTGTAAAGTATAGGAATCTTCCGGAAGAAACTAGTTTCCCTTGGCCTAATTTTTAACAGAAATATGTAGTTAAAAAATATATAAAAGACTTCCAAAAATATAGAATTAAAAGGCATACGTAGAAGTTCTTTGCATCTACAAAGAGCAGTAACATTAACCTTATATGTCTTAAAAAAGAATTAAATTAGCTTAAAAGAATTATTAAAATAATAAAATATTAAAGACTCATTAAGAAAAAAGTATTAAAGAAAGTACAAATTTAATAGAAAGATTTTATAAGATTTTATAAGAGAACTCATCAAATATTAGCTGCCACGGTTTGTTAAAGTTTTACTGATTTAAATATATCACTAGAATATTTCTTAAGAATTCTATACAATTATTCCAAAAATTTGTAAAATTAAGAACTTGAAAATAAACCACAGCAGCCACAGCTCAATTCTGAGAAAACCAAAGGTTAGATCGTATCAGTGGTGGTCAGTGGTAGGAAATGTGTATCAAAGGTATTATAGTTCCAGTTCCAGGCCATCAAAATTATATTGTCACAGCAACAAAAAACGAATTCGATTTCACAGAAACAAAAACCACACAAAATACTGAGGGGGGAGGCGAGTTTAACGGATTGACAAAAATTATAAATTATTCAAATGGCTTCACCGACTTGTGTTGTGCTCGCATTAAACGCAAAACTGAAACTGAAAAAGTCGAGGTGATCCAAACTTTAAGTGAACTCGGTGAGAATACGAAAGCGTTGGGGAATGAGGTGGAAACCGAGAGCGGCGGAGGAAGATGGGGAGACACAGATAGAGACGGCGAAGAGGAGAGCAAAGGCGGGCAAAACGAACGCAGCGAGAATAAAAAACGCGGCTTGGAAATATATAAAATCGGAGCGAAAATATAGATAGAGAACAGTGCACTGCGAAAAAATAATTAGAAACTTCTAAAAAATTAAGTTTCAATAATTATAGAAAGTGGAAATAGATTTAGAATAATTTCTCTGCTTATTATTTTTAAAAACTTTAATACAATCAATCGATTTTATACATTTTTTAATTAAAAGTAAAGTAATTTTAAGTAATTCTATAAACACTACTAATATTAAGAGCAATTGTGTATGAGATTAGAATAAAGTTAATCTTAAGAGTGACTTACTAATTTTAAAATTGTAATTTGTAGTGTTGGAAAACGTATTAATAAATACTAAAAGTAATATTTTATTAAGTGAAAAAGCAATAAACATTTACTGATATTACTTGGTATTTGTTTAACAGATATTTAATATTGTTAGTATAATTTTAATTTTTGTTTTCCTTTAACCGACTCTTCATTGTTTTTTTTTATCGTGTGACAAACTTAACTTAAACCGAAATCAAAAATATTTCTAGAAAAATACCAACAAAGAAGATGCTAAGCGAGGGGAGACTTAGAAAAATATGATATTGATGACAATGATCTTTACGTTAACTGAATCTTTAATCTTTATTTCTACCGAATTGAAAGGTAAATAACATTCACTTTTACTTAAAGATATTAATCACTTATTGAAGATCACTTGAGATCTCGAGATATTCAGTTAAGATAAATCTATTTACTCAGATCTTGGAAATGCCTTTCAAATTTGATTTGATTTCGCAAATTATTGATTAATGTAAAAAAAAGATCTTATTTAGTATGTAAGCTCATGCATTTATTGGATTCTAATTTAGATTTATATATAACAGTAGGTATAGCCATATATATATTAGATATAATATAATAATATTATATAAAGGCACTAACATCGTCATAAAATCTTCCCTGTTATATCATTTACTTTTAGATTAGCTTAAATTTCCGTACCAGATTTACAAATTGATATTACTAAATTGCAATTCTTATTAGGATTATTACCAGAAAAATATATTATACCATTTTCTAAAACGAACAAAATATAAAGCTTACCAACTGACTCTATAGTAAATATCAACTGAACTTAACCTCCCTATAAAACAAAGAATATCTACCTGTTAATCATATCAAAGTAAGTAGGTAAATTAAATAAAATAAATATATAAACCGATAGATGTCTGTTTCCCTTAAAATCCCCAATTAGACCCCGCTCAACCGCAATTTTTTCACGATTGGCACAGAGCTTAGTCGACGCTGCTCTCGTTTGATTTTCGCACTTGCCGAGCTTAAGTGTTTGTCGCTGTTGTAAAGTGTTTTTTATTTTTATTTATTTTATGTTTTTTCCTCTGGGCCGAGCCTGTTTTTGTGCGGCGCTGTGATGTCATCATTACCGGGAATCGGCGGAGCAATTATACAATATTATACAATCAGGCCAACGCGTCGGGTATTATTGTGGCGTCTGTGCATATATCCCCATTAAAGCGACAGCGGCTTTGTTTTCATTTTCGCCCCTATATCCGTGGCTTTTCGCGGAGGATAAGAGCCGAAATAAATGTATGTATGGACTGACAGATGAAATAAATAAAAAAAAGTGTATTATCGCGCATATAAATCGCAAATTGACAAAGTAAACGCGACTGGCCTTTGCTCTATTAATTTGTGTAAAAATTGATTTTAATAAATAAACAGTTTCAGTCCCAGTCCGAGTCGCCTTCGATTTCGGTTTCGTTGTCGTATTCGGTTCTCAAATGTTTACTCACCGAATCGCCAATCGGGTGACTTTATCAATTTATGTCACAAAGGCCAGAGAGGTCAAACACACAGATAGAGATTTTAGATTCGGTTTTGTTCGCTGTGTCTCTGCTCAGTTTTAATTTGCGGTCCCCCATCTCCTCTCACTGTTTGTTTGGGGTTTGTTTTTTTAATATTATTTTGAGATTTATTAATACAGAAATCTTCAAGGGATTTTCAGTGGTTTTTTGGGTTCGGCTTTTTTGGGCTTGGCCTGCTAATGGATGGGTTGAAGTGGTTGGATTGAATGTCAACTGCGATGAGATCGGGTTTGTTTATTACTCGGCGAGGTTTTTTTTTATTTAACACCCCTGAAGGGCACTTTGGCATGCTGATTTTATGGCTATTTATAGAGGTATATTTAATGGTTTTTATCATTTAATTTACTCAGTTTACAAGGTAGTTTAACGAATAAAAATGAATGTAAAATATGTAAACAAGATATATGTTTAAATATAAATTACTGATTATTTAAACTATAAGCAGCAGTTAAGCCATTATAGAAAATATTTATAATTGCTGATTTATTTCATTGCTAACTGAATTTAAGGTTCCTAACTATATAATTATAGATCTTATGAAATATGATTAAGTGTAATTAATATTGCAGGCCCAAAAGTATGCTGAAATAACCAAAATAATGCATAAAAATAAAGCAGTAAAGATGGTATTGTAATTATTATTTTTCTTAAGTTTTAAGATATAGTTTTTAAGGATTTACCTATTTGTTTATTCTTAAATTAGGGAATAACTAATATAACAACATATTCAAAACAGGGGGAAAGTTCAATTCAACAAACCAATTATTATTACTTTTAAGAAACTAATAAGATTTGTAAATTATATTTATGAATTTTTCCTGTCACTGTTTTTCCAAACCCTCTTTAATATTAATTATTGTATAATATATATCAAACTATATACTATATTTTTAAATATATATTTAAATATTCTTTTTAAAGATTAAGCCCAGCAATAGATCAAAGTTATAATGCAGCCTATATCAATTTGTGTTTAGTTAAATCCTTGATTTCATTTAAAAACATAATCTAATTACAACTCGCAATATCCCAAAGGCGTTTTCTTACATCTAAATGGAATGCACAATGTTTATGATGGCCAGACAATGCGCAAATAATATAATTAATGGAGCACATTTTGTCGCTGAATAGTTATCCTTAGGCGACGGGAATTTACACGGGTCCATATAGAAGCCAATTTATTTGCCGCGCAAATTCGCAAACAAAGTGTCCAGGTATGTGCATATATATACATATATCCTGGTATTTGGTATACATATTTGCAATTGTAATTAAAACCACCTTAATCAAGTGCTCAGTGGGCGGGCGGGCGTGGCAGGTCAAACAAATAATAATTAAGTAACAAAAATACTGCCTTTGGCAAAACAAAAAAATAAATACCAATGTGAAATGATTTAACAATAAAATGCCATAAAACCCCGATCCAGTGGGAGGTGCAATTCATTGAATTTTATTTATTTTTATTATTAAACGTGTAATCAGTGAGAAGTAAACAATTAAAAATGTTGATTTCACGCGCTCGGAGTTCGAATTGTATTTTTATTTCGCGCCTTCCCGCGCTCTGATTTCCCCCGTATGTGTGGGTCCAACCAGGTCTGTGGGTGTGTGTAATTTAAACCAATTAAACACTCACCAAATAAACAAGCAGCACAACAAATTCCAGCATTTCCCGGCCCCTCCACCGCCGCTTTTCCCACCATTTAAGTATGATTTACAAAATGGCTGCGTGCCACAAAAATAAAGCCAACAGAAATGGCAGGACAAAATGAGAACAAAAACAAAAAAAGAACAAGCGAAATGAAATGAAAAAAATGCATCATAAATAAATTTAATACACAAATAAAACTTAACAGAAATGGGTAAACGAGAGACAGGGAAATGGAGGTGAAAACGTTAATCGATGACTGTCCATAAGTGAAAAATATGCGGAAAATGAACAGTGAAGGGCACAAAAGAAACGCGACAATTGTGGAAAGAAACACGAGACCTTTATGAAACTGAAACAGAGTGATCCCATGAGTCAAAGGGATTAAAAAATAAAAAAAGATCCGCTTGAAATGCCATCGCACCAGAAGTGAAAAATATACGGAATTTAATATATTTTAAATGATTATTTTGCTGAATATAGAAAGCGATTACATGCTATTAATTTATCAGATAATTCTAAAATAGTCCATAAATATATCTTGATATTTTTAAAGCAACAAATTATGCAAATTAAACGGTCTTACAATAAATAAAGGTAAATGTAGTAGCTTAATTAGTTTATAATAAAATATGCAACGTTTCTCTAAAAACTGCTTTCTTTTTATTTTAATAAATTGTTTTGGTACTTAATTTATATCTGTCAAATCTGCTTTAAAGGGTCATTACGAATTGTTGATCGCTTTTTATGCCGCCCCTATTATTTAATAGTTAAACACCGACATGCATCCATTTCACCTAATGTGTGTAATAAAAATATTGTATTTTTAATTCGCTTGCTTTTGTGTGTTTGTCATAAATCGATTAATTAATGTTCTGTCCGTGGTTGTTCATTTTCCCTTTTCCCCCCTTTTTTTGTTGCGATGGAAATCTATTTTTTGCGTGAAGTCTCTTTTTCTGTTGGCTCTAATTAAATGTGCAGCATATTTGAAATGTCCGGGACTGCCATTGAAATTAATCGTTTCTGTTTCTCCCCCCACTTTTGTTGCATTATTATTTATACTTTTGCAGTGATTTTTCAGGGAATTTCCCGCCGCAAGGAATCCGAGGGAAACAGAAGTCGACAAAAATATCGACTTGGGCTGTTGCCGCTTGCCGCTTGCCGCTTGCCGCTTGCCCTGTCATAAATCCAGCGACAAAATAAAAATTGCATAAGGAATAAGAATGCGAAAAAAGAAAATGTGAACGGGCAAAGAAAACACACAACACACTCACACAAAAAATTGCAAATAAAATTACGTGAAACAGACGCCGACGACAGCAGTCGGGTAAAAATATATTTTATATATGCATATATAGATCTATATATATATATATGGCCAGGACATTGGGCATACAAACATATATACGTTTATGTATTTTGCATGTCGCCTAACTTATATTTGTTTGTTTCGCTTCTTTTTCCCCATATTTTTGTGCACTTTTTTGTGAAGTTTCGGGATCATTGCATGGCTGAAAAGCAACAGGAAGGGTGGCGGAACGGGGTTGAGAGGACGGTGGGTGTCCTGCAGAAGTTGAGCCTGGCATAAAGTCAATGATGCACAAAACTACGAGCAGCAGCAGTGGCAACAATGAAACGGGTGGAAATCTCCGACAGATGCGGGATAACAGACTGAAAATGCCCTTCAAAGGAATGTGGCCCAAAAGGGTGAAATTCGCGTTCAAAAAAAGAAATAATCCTTCAGGGATTATTAATTATTTCAATAGGGAAGTGTTGATTTTATTTATTAGATTTTCTTAATGATGATCAAGGCATAAAAAACCTGTGTATTCCGACTCTTTAAATATTGAATAAAACACAAATATTTGTATATATTTCTTTCAGAACTTCGCCTTATAATAAGGCCAGATTTCAGAGAAAAGGCAAAATTTGTCCACGAACTCGGGCACGATTGTTATCCGTTTGCAAACGATGGAAGGGTATCCTCCTCAAAGGATATGGCATCTGCATATGAGCAGGAATCCGTGGTCCGTGGAGTAGGGGCGAGTTCCACTCGTGAGCTGTTCTGGGCACGTGCACATTGCGCATACGCCTCATCGCACAAGGGAACGGGAAATTGCTTTATCATATATACATATATATATAGTATATGTGTGTATATAAATATCTGAAAAATATTGTTTAATGCAGCCAACCCAGCCCCCCCCAAAAATGGATCGGGAATCGGGTAACGGTATGGGTTAATGGATTAGTCCTGCGTCCCCGAAGAAGATCCACGCTCCACTGAATGTCAATGTCTGGTCCTTAAGCAATTTTGATCGATGACTTGGTCGCTGGCTCACGCACCAAAACTGATTGACTGACTGCCGGCTACAGCGATTGACTGACTAACTGACTAACTGACTGACTGACTGATGGACGCACAACAGGACTAACAAATGATGTCGACATTCTCTGGCAAGACAAAAGATTCCTGCCATATCTTGAATTATGGTAGAGGCAAAAAACTTTTGCCCCCGATTACTTTACAAAGGCCAGGAAGTGGGTCAATGGATGGCACGCATAGATAAGCAGCAATGTCGAAAGTTTTGATTGAAATTAATAATTTCCAATTGGTATTTTAGGTGGCGGCACTTTCTGCTCAGCTTCCGCCCGGCCCAGAAGTTGTCAATTTAAGGCAAGTCTGTTGCCCAGCAATATATCCACCAGCAGCAGACAGCACTCTGTATCTCTGCTGGCACAGTGGGTCAAGGGAATATAATATTAATAATACTATAAGTTAAGTCACAAAAAAGCAGAGGTTATTAGATATATATTAGGTGTACAGTTAATATTAATTTTCATAGGGTTTCCTCTTGTCACAAGTCTCATAAAATAAATGCTAATATTTTTTGTTCACAAGTCGTGGCAGCTCTTGCCTGTCCCGACTATCTAAACTTAAGTCTAAATATCCTCTCACGCCTGAATTGCTATCTTTCCTCCATTTTGTCGCTGGAGTTGGAGTTGTCGATGTGCCAGGAGCTGCAATGCCAACGGATGGGATGGATGAAAGTTTCCATTGGTTTTGTCTGCTGCGAGGCTGCAGGAGGAGTGGAAAAATCGAGGGGCACGTGGAAAACGAGAATGGGGTTTTTCGGGGGTACAGAGCTCAGTTGTCGCTATAGCCGGATATCGAGTCAGCAATCCTCGCTCTCGGTCTCAGTCTCAGTTTTACTGGCTGCTTTCTGTTGCTCCTGTTTCTGCTGTTGTTGTTTATCGTGACATATTTGCGGGGTGGAAAATGGGGGTGAGGAAAGGGAGTAAACCAGAGAAGCTGCCTGCGGAAGTATGCTTTTCTTTGGCTTGTTTCCTGTTGCCCCGGCTGCGAGCTTCAAACTCGCTCCTCTGTGTTGCAGTTCCACACAAACATCTCCATCTCGATTTCATTTGCCTGCTGCTTAGATGGCAATTCAGGGGGCTAGGTGGCTGGTGTGCTGGGATGCACCACTGTCCGTAGTAGGGCATTGAAAATTTCCAATCAAATTCAGTCAGCGTGAAACCAGAATTTTCGCCCCATCTCGATTCACGCTGCAGTTCTCAAGATCCTTAAGGGGAGGGTGGCGAAACTGCAGAAGCATCGCAGCAACCGCAGGAGCAAAACTTTACCATCCAGCAAACAGCAAAACACTTCAAAAAATGGCGCACTGCATAAATTTCCATTTACATTTTGCCCCCTCTCTCTCCGCTTTTCATCATCGCCCCCACGCCAAAAACTCCACACAAGTGCTGGAAATTGTTTCGTTGCCTACGAATATCGGAAATAAAAGTATAAACAAAACATAAAATGGGGGAGAAGAAATACTACCAATTATAAAGGGATAAACACATGATCAGGTAGGGAAGGATTAAGGCAGCAGACTTTTGAGTTTCTCTTGGAAAAATCCCTGGAAAATGTTTACTCTTAGGAAGTCAAAAGGGGTAACACCGGTGATCTGTAAGAAGGCAAGCCTTTACATTATATTAGTTTACAATTAATTGTTAGCTTTAGATAAATAAATATATGCAAGTTTCTAAATGTTAATCAATTGTTACTGAATATTTATATTGGCTTAAACTTCTACCTGCTAGTTCCATTTCCTTCTAGGAATACTACAATTTTAAGAATACAAACAGATCCCCATTGCTAGGCTTGACTCGCTTGTTCTATTGGCTTTGCCGTTCCCCTTTTCGTGTCAGATTTTCACCCATTTTCCGTGCTTAGTGCTTGCATGTCAGGAAAACTCGCACGCATTCCGTTTGCGGCTGCGAATTGGCCAGCTTAACCCATGAAACCATGACCGGCCATCCACCTGCATGGCCTGCAACTGGCAGATGCTTTGTTCCGGGCTCTTTGCATCTCACAATTGAATTTGCACCGCCTTTCCGTTCGATTGATTGCCCATCTTGAGATTTCGCCCATCTAATTTCGGATGCAAGTGGAAAAATCCGGTTAAAGTCGTGCTGCGTGGCCAACTGTGCGTATGCGCAATCAGGGCAGCACAAAGGGGGAACAAAAAAGGAAAGGGAGAAGGACTCAAATGGAGCAAAAGGAGCAAACGAAACTTAAGCAATGACCATTCATTCTGCGCTGCACTTGCTCCACCGAAAGATGCATTGCAATTGTTTCTCTATTCCGGTGCCTTTTTTATTTCCATCTTCATTTTTTTTTTTGCGTATTTTCCTTTCCTTTTTTTTTAGTTTGTCCTGCGCTGGCAACGATTTTTCTTGCTCTGCTCCTTTGGCGGAGCCATTACTTTTGCTTTAACTTGCACTTAGCCGCTGACAAAGCAGCTGCAACTGGTAGGGGGTCACGAGGGGGCGTGGCAGGGGCAGAGGGAATGTGCATCATTACTCTTGGCACAGGCACGGGCACAGGCGAAATGCGGATGAGTTGACAACTCCAGTGTATTGGCTGCCATTTCTGGCCAGCGCCAGAGAGTGGAGAGACAAATATTGCACATGTCATTCGACGTGAGCGAGTATGATGAGCTGTGGGCGACGAAGGACGAAGGCCATGAGCTGGCACATGCAAGCCACTAAAAAAAAAGAGAAAGAGGTTAAGCACCTGAGCAGCCAGCAGTCTCTCAAAAACTCATAATTATACATTATCTCAAAAAGAAATGTACAACACAAAGAACAAACAATAAAATACTAAAGTTATAACCCTGATAGCTACTTGATTTACAAAGATCCTTGACTGGTTCGCCTCTGATGGGTATGAAATCAATCAGAGGGCTTGAGGGAATCTCGCCAGAAATTCCATTAGTAGCATCTGTTTCTGGTGAAGCATATTTCAGGCTAGATTTACCGATAGTAGTGGCATGCCACTCGCCTCTCTCTCGCCGCATCCTCCTCGCCACGCAGCGATTGCCTTCTGAATTGACAACTCCGAGAAGACGACGACTTTGGGCTATGACTTATTCATGTCAACCGCTGACAAACGGCGTCGAGCTGCAGATGAAGCCCAGAGAAGGCCGGGATCGAGAGGAGGAGGAAGAGTCGGGTGGGATATATATACATTCATATATATGTAGAATGCTTGCAGGTATATATATATACACCTTCCTTCAATCAGAAGCAGATATGGGTGGCGGCTTGGGGTGCCAGGAATCACTTTTCCCAATGCCATTTGGCGTTGGCATACTAATGAACTGTCACACGCACAAAACCGCCTCAGTCTGCCTTAGAGGTTTTTGAGGTGATGTCCTGTCGCCCTCACTTTCCGCTACTCTGTCTCCCAGCACCCCGTTTCCCTTCTATTCTCTCAAGTGCCCATATATCTTTCAGGCAGTTGGGCGCTTAAATTACAGTAAATCACAGCCAAACAAATTGAATTTTAAGTTGGCCATAGAAAAACCGCAATGCAGCCGCCTTCTGCAAGGAAAATCACTTGAGTGGTCGGTGGAAAATCGAGGCGGAATGGGGTGGGGGGAGACAGGGAAGAACAGGAGCCAACAGAAGTCCTTGCCAAAATGACGAAGCAGTCTCTCGTCCCTCTCTCTATCTCCCTCTCTATCCCGCCCAGGTGTCTTTCATCTTCATCTTATTGTATTTTTGAGGCAGTTTCCAGACCGCCTCCCTACCCCCTCCCCGGTCCGCTTTTCCACCCACAACAGACATTAGGCTGACAAACAATGCGGCCATCTTCTACCCCCTTTTCCTGGCGGCGTGTTTTGGCCAGATTGATGTCAGCCAGCCAACACTTGAAATTGCAGCCCGAAAGAAAAGGAAGCTGGGCGCCGTCGAGGAAAACGCAGGAGCCGGAAAAGCAGCACTTGGCTATGCAAAAAAAAACACAAGAAAACAAAAGCAGGAAGAAGCACAAAAAAAAAACAAACACGTTGCAAAAATGCAAAGGAGCAAACTCGAACCGGAAGCGGAAGAGGCTCTGATTTTGACGCTGGTCCAGGTGACTAAGTGAAATTATAGAAGAAATTATGCAGCTTCTCGGCACACAGGCTCTGTCAGAGGGTTAACTATGGTTTACGGAATATAAATAAAGCGGATATTTAAGGGATTAAGAAATACAAATAAATAATATAGGGAAAATAATAAAGTATCTAAGAATATTCAATGTTGTTTATGAATTAAATGGAACATATGTATTCCAGCTTGTCTAATATTGTAAATTAACTTTTCCATTAAAAATAAATCTTAAAACCCCAAAATAAAATAATATTATTTTTAAAGCAGTCTTCAAACATTCCAAATAAGTGAAGACTTGTCCCAAAGAGCTTAGGGAATTTCCAGCGAGGACCTTTCGATCCTGCTGCACCCACTCGGGGTGCATACTTCCTTATGCCTGTTTTTTTTTGTTGTCCTTCCGCCGCCATGGGTGGCGTTGACTAACGAACACTATCAGTTAAATCTTGAAATTGCACTTGGCAAGCGTTCAACATGCCGCACCTTCTTTTGGCCAGGTCCACTACCATGGAAAATTCCCCCTTGCCCGCCCACGCTTGGAAAATTCCTCACCTCAGCCCAGTCACTCGCACCGCAGTGGCGTGGTTGACATGCAAACGTGCAGGTCCTCTAGCCAGGACACCACTTAGCCAAACTGTCCAGGTGAGCAGGAAGATGAGCCAGAGAGCTGGCTGGCTGGCTGGTTGGCTGACTGAAGGGGGCGGCATTCCAAATTGCTTCGCATTACACGCCGTTCAAGGCGCGAAGGATGCTCCGGATCCCTTTTGTGCCTCCACAATTTTCATTTCATTCTTGGGAGCTCTTCTTCGTTTTTTTAACTGCTCGCCGCAGATGCTATCAATATTTATCTTACACAAAAAAACAAAGAAAAAAAAACAGGAAAAATGCCCGGCCTCACTGCCACAATATTTTTCCTCAAGATTTCATATCATTTATCAGGCTCGACGACAAATTTGTCATTCTGAATCTGTCAATTTCTGCTTTATTAATATTATACGAGTATATGAGGCCAGCCAGGCGGCCACGCCCCTTTCGCCTCCGTTAGGGGATTTTCACTTACAGAGATTTGATGAACCCACAAAGGACATCCACATCCACACGCCACGGTTCCCTTCCCGTTGATAGCTGAACGGCGGCGGCTGCTGCGGTGGGCGAGGCTGTCAGGCGGCTGACTTGCGTTGACAGTTGTCTCAGTCTCAGTCTCAGTCTCAGATTCAGTTTCAGATCCACTTCTCACGTGTGCCACACATATAGCCACCTGAGTGGGCGGGCAGGATATCCGGCAGGAGACCCACTTTCGCTGGAGATGAAATGATGGCAGGAGGTCGAAGGCACGCCGATTTATTGCCTCCTTCCACAATGTTCGCATAATTCAGCAGATGAGTTTTTAGTTGACAGCCGGGGGCGGTGATGCCAGAAGGGGGGCGTGGCCCTGGGACGCCCAACAAATTTAGGCCTAAACTAATTGAGTTGGTTGAGCTACAAGACACAGTAAACTGTCTCGGGAGACCAGAGTTTGGTTATAAATCAAGGCAGCCCCTCACAGGTGATTTTACTAGGAATTAACTGAGGTTTTTCCTGGAAAATCAAGTAAGAAATATAATATTTAATATACAAATATATTGGAATTATATTTATATATATTTAAAAATTGCTATACATTTCTGGATAGGGATCGAAGCTTTTGGGAATCTTCTTTGCTCTTTTATTTCTGTTTTGAATCTCCTTCTCCGTGGCCACTGTAGCTAAACCTCGCTGACATTTTTAAATTATGCAAATTGCCAAACGATTCCTAATCAAATCGAGCAGAGAGCTGTGAGAAATATAATGCCATAAACAGACTTCTTGGCACGGCATAATTTCGCCCCTTACCTGAGTGTGTGTGTGTGTTTAAGGGAGCGTAAAAAGCCTGAGGGGTGTGACGACGACGACGACGCAACACAAAAAAAATTCCAAACGTTTACGCCTGTGAATTTTATTGATGGCATAAATAACAAAATAAAAAGGGACAGACACCGGAGACGTTAATGGCAGGTGGGGCAGTGCATATGGCAGAGCCACCCTCTCTGATTGGGGCCAGCTGCTGGCAGGACATGGCCTAATCTGGCCCATAGGGCAGCATCCTGCCCAGCCCTTTGTCCTATGTCCTGCGCATATCAATTTCTTGTCTTGAATTGACATTGCCGTCGTCGTTGTCGCCGCCTCAACTTTCTCCCTAATAACATAAACATGCCGCACACATTAGGCCTGTCTTGTCCCGAGTCCTGCGTCCAGCGTCCTTCCATCCTCGACCCTCGTCCCTTTTGGCCGCCGCCTGCTCCGCCTTTTTCGGTCATAAACCAATCAAAAAATAATTCAATGAATTTTTATTGCCGAATTATGTTAAAAGTGATTTGAATGCGACAAATGCGAGGGCCATTCCGGGGCAGATAATGATGATGATGGTGAAATGGAGGGGAAAACGAGGAGACTGAGGCCAGAGAGGAAAATAGTGAAAATAAAAGGAATAAAGGCGGCTGGATCAGTATTCCCTATAAGGAATGCATTTATATTAATTCCTTTCCATGAAAATATAAATATAAAGAAAGAGAATAGAGAGCACAGGAAAATTGTGAAAATAAAGGAAATAAAGATGAAAGTATATAGACAGCTGGATCATTATTCCTTGTAGGGCATGCATTTATATTAATTTCTTGTCTTGAAATAATAAATTAATTATTAAATTAAGTGTTACCATCAACTGTCGCATCCCCAACATCCGTTTAAATGAAAATCCTCCGATTTGCGAGTTACTTTCTGCCTTATTCACACATATATCCTTCAGGCATCCCTTGCCATTTATGGCTGAAACTTTGAATGTGCATTTCAGTTGCAAGATTTCCAGCAGCCAATTAAATTTTGGAAACTGACTGACGGAAAAGAGCTGCCAAGGCAAACACCTCAAGCTACTTCCCCTCTGCCTTCTCATGGTGAGTGTATCATTAACAAACGCACACAAAAAACGACGAGGCAAAGGGCGAAGAACAACTACAACTAGGTATAATAGTTTACCATGGGGAGTGGGGCAAATATTTTTGGTTTTGGCAAAAAGTTGTGCCGCTTGTTATTTTCTTCGTTGTTTTGGCAACAACTTTGCTGTTGACAGTTGGCAGTGCCTGCGTCCTGTCTTATCCTGGCCGCCCGTCTCCCTCGCGCGCTGCTTACATATTTTCATGAACTAAAGCGAAGCTTGTGCAAATTAATTTAAGCGCCGCATGCAAAGAGCTCGCACGCAAAGCAGACTCTTCTTCGCACCTTGTCGTCGGTGCACCTCACTCACCCCACGCACTTGTCCGCCCCTTTCATCACTCCCGGGTCTGCCTCATGAAGTGAGTGTGTGGAAATAGAGTGCGTGACACGACAACAAAATGCTTAAATGGGAGATCAGATGAGGTGACAATGTAGGCCTCAAATCTAAGGGATCTAATCTGCTGCTTATTTTAATTTCCCATTCAATTTGCTGTAATAATAGTTAAATGCGTATTTGTTGAGATAATTGGGCTAACCAGCTGCACGTGTGACTTCATTTCTATATTTGTTAGTAGCTCTTTTATATACGGATATTTAAATTAATATTTAGGTGATTAATTTATCAAATTTGCACAGTCTTATCAAGCTTACAGCTCGCCTAAGTTGCAGACAATAAGTAATTTATAAATAAATTATATAAGGTATACAGAAAACCAATAAAACAACTGGAAATCGATATGTTTTACGATAAGTTTATGTGGCACTTTGTCAGTGAGGATAGAAACCGGCCCTTAACGATATTTATTTGTTTACCTTTATAATAATTCATAAAACGAACTGTTGAAATTTGATTAAGTGCTTAATTAATATAGAGCTTGTGTAATATAATTATAATGTATTAAGATCCGTTTCTTGTCGCCTTTCTTCGAGTTTTGTATAGCAAGAATTAGCAACAAATCGCATCAAGTTCTGTTTTCTTTTAATACTGTACAAAATTAAGATAAGGCAATCACTTGTATTAAAAATGAAACTATAAGCACACCTCCTTCATGCGATACTCGTTCACTCTCCCCACCCTCTGGCCACATTACGTATACGCACCGTTCAACCTGCTCATCACACGCATCACTGTCTGGTTAACTAAACGGCAGCGAACTGCTTATGCCGCTTGTTGTTGCCACTGACAGGCCACGCCCACTTGCCACGGACACACCACCCCACGGAGGAAGCACGAAAAATCGTAGAATTCGAAAAGTTTTCGCATATTTGCTTAGAAAACTGTCTGCAATAAATCATATGCAGTCGCACCACACCTTGCAACGATGAGGCGGCTGCTGTTTCCGGTCGCTCCCGAGGCTCCACTAAATGGGAAAAGTTCAACTTAATTAGCGTTTTCGCTGAAAAGTTTCCCGTTTCGTTCGCTTTAATTTTTATGGTTTCTGTTCTGTTTGGGGCTTTTTTTTTTGTTGTCTTCTTTTTTTTTGCCAGCAAATCGACAAAATAAAATTGTCAATTGTTGAGACAGACGATGGCAACTAGGGGGAAGGCAAGTGTAAATAACGGTAAAGTTATATATGATGATGGCATGAAAAGTTGAAGGCAGGAAAACAACAAACAGCACAAGGCAAATAAAAATAAGTTTTCGCATCTACCGCCTTTCTTTCTTTCTCTCTCTCTCTCTCGCTTTGGCTACTTTCTGTGCGGTCTCTTTCGCTTTCTATTTTACTTAAACTTGGCCAACAACTTAACACGGCCAACACACCACCATCAGCAGCAGCAGTGTGTGTGTGTGTGCGGCAGTATGTATGTGTTTTGGCGTGTGTTTGTGGCACTTACGCAGGACAATTGCATTTGGGTAACGGAAGCGAAAATTGCTTCAAATGGCTGCAGATCGGAAGTGGAAGTGGAAATGGCCGCCAGGCAAAATCGTTTCCACAGTTCAAGCAACTTGCCACTGCACTATGTGTGTGTGTGCTTCCTTGAGAATGTGTGTGTGTGTGTGTATTTAGCTTGAAAAATAGCTAGAAAAAAAGCCCAAAGGACCTACTTATAGCTTCAAAAGTTACAGCGTAGTTTTAGGGAATAAAATGTATGTAAAATATAATATTAATATAGACCCATTTAGTTGGGGAATATTTTTGAAAATAATATATTTTTCTAGCTAGTTCTTCGCCTCATACACGCTCCCAGTCAATAGCAATTGCAATCCAAACCCTGAAGTTCCCTGCCATGCGAACTTGGGCTAATGTGCCACGTTGTCTGATGTGGCTCCTGTTGGTGTTGCTGTTGCAGTCCTGGGGCTGTTTGCTGGCAGAAGGATGCTTGGCTGGCTGGCTCGATGGCTCGATGGCTGACTGGGGGGCAGCATTATACAGGCTCGCCCAAGCACAAGACACCAAAAACCAACAGTGGCAAGAACAAAATGCAACAAGAACTGGGCAGTGTAGCTGGAGCTGTGCAGCCGGAGAGAAAAATCAAATAAATAAACATTCATGTGAAGGAATGTTGCATGCAACGCAACACACACACACACACAGAAGCACACAAAGCCCCACGAGTTTGCCCCATTGTCCAAAGAAACGAAGGCGAAGGCAGTGGCAGCAAAGTTTTCTTCTTTTCGTTTTTTTTTTTGTTGTTGTTGCCGCAAGGCTGGTTCAAATGTTTTATAGGTGATAGAAAAATATTTTGCGAACGTGATGAGAATTTATCGTTTGGCCATCGCAGGCAGCATCAAATGGACTAAGCAAAAAACCGAGTATCGACAACAAATCAACGGCAACAACAGCAATAAGGACTGCCGGCAGAGGACTCGGGCAAAATATGGCATCCTTGGTCCCAGGCAACGCCAAACGCTTAAATAAACTGACTGTAAATGATATGAGGTTGCCGCCTGGCTGCTTCCTCGAGGCCTGCGCTGAAGGAATAAGGCACTCGAGTTGGACTGACTTCCGGCCAAGATGAACTCCGAGCCCGGATGTTGTCGCCGCTTGCAATTTTTCCGACTGCCGAGAAACTCTCACTCTCTTACGCCGCCAGAAAGTGTTCTTAAACGTTGAGAAGGATGTGAAGGATATCTAGATGGATGCCTTTTATATTTATTTGTAACTTAATTAGTGTAAAATCCTTTTTATAGAATGAAATAATAAATAAATACTTATAGGTAATAGTATTTATATCTTTATTTATTAGTTTATCTTTTAGGTAGTATCTTTTCCCTCGGTGCACTGCCTGTCCACTATCTCCTGAGTGACGTCTGCCCGGAGCCTCAAGTTCAGCTCACCATTGACGGGTTAATTAATTTCAATTGAGTTTTCCTTTTCGCCGCCTTTACCAGCCTCTCCTCGCCTAGAGAGTGCTGGTAAGAAAACCCTGGATCGGTTGGCCCGCCCAATAATGAGCAGGTGAAGGAGCCACAGATTCCGGCTAAGTCGTTATAGCCCGAGTACGTCATTAGACACAACTTTTAGTTGCATTTCCCGTTGCTGCCTCCGTCTCCGATCTAATGTCTGCGGCTATCCTTTGGCAATTAATTCCAGTTACGAGTTGCCAGTATCTTTACTCTTCGATCTACGAATTAATATTCATTTGTCTTCGTAGAGAAAGGCGAAGGCAGAGCCAGTTTGAAGACAAAACGATTCTGGGCCAAGGACTGACACATTTGAAGAACTTAACAAACCGTAAGAAATGAACATTAAACAGGATGTGGACGGAGCTGCTCCTCGGGCGGCTCCTGCTGCTATCTTTGATTGTATTCCTGCTCGAAGGGGTCCTTTTATTGGGCGGGATTCGGTGTGTGTGAAGGTCGCTGGCAGGTCAACGTCTCAGCCAGCAATTCAAATAAAGTCCTCGACAGCAGTGAACCTTTACAAATTGAAACGATGATCCTTCTGGGGACAAGACGACACATTTTTGACACTTGCGGTGAAGGGGGCGTGGCACCAAAGGGGGCCGGCAATGGCAATGGAGGCGGGCATGTTGTTGACTTTTTGTTATTTGTTCGCTTGTTAACTTTAAACGCTGTAAATGGCTTTGAAAACTGCCAGGACACAGTTCGAGATACAGGAAGATGCTGGCGGGCAGAAGGGGATAACAGCTTAGAGATGGGCAACTCAGTGCGAATATATTTGTGACAAAAAATCGAGGCGTTACTTGGTCTTGCTTGGTTTTATTTTCCAATAAAACTTCACCCTTTGAAATGTTCCTAAATAGGTTTAATAGTTTTTAATACACTGTCTTGGTTAATTTTTTGTATTTAGCTAACTGAGGTCCGTCGTGACTCACGACCCTTCAAGTTCGACCATCGCCTGGCGGGTGCTTCGCAATGTTTTGTCCCAACCAACAAATTGGACACAAATAAAAATGCTATTGACACAGTTTGTCAAAATGCCAAACTGTCCTTTGTCCTCCTGGGGTTTGTTCACCCCTCCCTCCCTTTGTTTGTGTGTGTGTGTCCAATGTGTTTTGTGTTTGGCCATCGAAATAAGCTTGATAGAGTTGTTATGGCTGCTGCCATTTGTGCTCATCGCTGTTGATTTGTTTTGGCTCCTCTAGGGGCCACACCAGCGAGTCCTTCTTCTCTCCCGTTTCGGGTTAAAAGGGGCCAAAAGAAATGTCCCGAGTCCAGTCGAGTGTATTAAATGTTTGCTCAAAAAGCCAGCCTCCGCCCTCCGCCTCAGCTGTGTGACAATGACGAAGTGTTGACAAATGTGTTAAGGGATTTGCGGTCGGCTGGACCAGTGGACGGTGACCATCGATGATTGCCGAGTCTATTGCTTTTGATTTCGCTTTAAAACAGCAACTGTGATCCACATTCTTGGCCATTTTCCCAGCCATTATCCACAAGCGAGTTGGTAATAGAAATATACTCAAGGCCTTGATTGGTACAGTTTTAAATTTGTTTTTTAAATAATATTTTACTAGGTACTAGAGGTTCTAAAAAGATAAAATGTAAATACTCCTTAAATATGAATGAAATGGAATTTAGGGAAGCTGCTGTTGCCATGGCTTTTACGTTTTGATATTGATTGGGTCTACTTCCTAGGAATTCTATCTACCCTTTGATGGAATTATTTTATATTTCTTTTACTTCCTTACTTGGTATGAGGGAAGACTTTAAGCTTGTATTTGGCGATGTGACCACCTGAGAAATATTACATACACCGATGTCCGAGAGTCCTGATGTCCTGATGTCCGGAAAAGGCCTGGCACATTTTCCGTGGCCATTGGCCAAAACTGTATTTAACGCTCAACAAAGGACGCATTAAGTGTCCTGACGCTGCTGGCACAATGGATGGAGGAGCGCCGGAGAATCGGGAACAGGAGACGAATCCTGAATTGGACAGAAAAGGCGGCGACGGTGGAGGACAAGGTCTGCCTGCATTGAATTGCATTTAATGCATGGCCAACATAATTTTAATGAGTTTTTGCTCTTAATCCGTTTGCAAGATGTTGTCAATGAGCCTGCGGCTCCTGTTCCCATTTCCCCCAGCTCCCCCGCCGCTTTTTCCCCCGGTTTTTTGTCCTGCCTTTCTTTTTTTTTCGTTCCTTTTTTTTTGTGTGAAATTCCTTCATAATGCCCTGCCAACGGCCTGTCAGCGTATGAGTATGAGTGCATTTGTACACTGAAAATTATGAAATTGCCAAGAGAATTCCAACAAAAGGGAACTCTTTTTATATTCGTTACGAAATATTACAAAAATAAGCAACTTTCCAGCTTTTAGTGATATTTTTCACCCTGTTTGTTTCGGTGTACGAGCATGTGCCCATGTTTTCTTTCTATCTGCGCTGCAACAATTTCCCTTGTGGCCCCCGGCACCGCCGCTCCGTTTGTTATAATTTTCCGCTCTTTGCAGCATTTTAATTTGATTCCAGCCACAAGGACTGTCAGCATTTTCCTACACTCTCTCACAGTTCTTTATGATTTAACCAGTGGAAAATCATTGAAGGGTATATGCAGTAGTCGCAGTTTGACGTAAAGATTTTCCCGTGTGACACTTTTTTCGCCATTCGTTTCGTTTTGTGTCTATTATTTCGTTCCGCTCTTGGGCATTTGCAGCTTTTAATCTCGGGATTGTCCCTTTCCATTCCATACCTGGCCCATATAAGAACTTGAGGTTGAACGCAAGCCTAAGCCAGTAGATCTGAGCCGAATGCCGGAATTGAAATGATTGAAATGCCAATTAACCAATACATTTTGCTCTGGCAATTTCCCCGACCCCTTGTTCGGTGTGCACTGGGCGGTGAGGAATTCCCCATCGAGCCAAATACGCAATCAAAGCGCATTTAGGGCAATGCTAAGAATTTTTGGCCATAACATCGGGCCTTCAGGAGGCAGCCAGGAACGCCCCAGATCCTTGGTGGCTTGCGGTTGCCCGGCATCGAAATCAAAAGCAGCGCCCAAGGAATGCAAAGTCGACGGGAGGTTACCCCTTTATTGATATTTATTTAATGCGATTAAATAAGGAAACACGGAAAGGAAAGTGTTGCACTCTCCATTGTTATAATAATTACAATGCAAAGAATAGTATCAAGTAAATAATAATGCAACAAACAATATGTAATTAAACTCATAGATTTAATAGCATTAACCTGGAAAGCCGAACCTTGTTGCCAGCGCTTTACCGACTAAGTTTGTCTAGTTTTGTAAACTTTTCTATCTTTAATAATAAATAAATAAATAATAATACTTACAATATAATAGTAGAAAGGTTATAAGTCCCTCTCAGCAGCATTCTCATTCTTAACTTTACTAACTTAACATTATATATACTATGGTAATAAGTATTTAATTTTCAAGTGAAACTAATTATTTTATTTCGACAATTCCTTAATCAATACTTAATACCTTAAACTATACTTAATATTCTCACCTTAAACGTAATAATTTTACCTACTTTAATATACATTTAATTAAAATTTAAATAAAATAATCAAAGGCTGCTTTTTGGCAACTTAATATTAGAAGAAAATATTATTAAATTGAAATTTGCAGCAAAGAGATCCATCCACCCATATCCTTATAACAGATTTTAAGAGAGAATAATTTCCTTCAGAAAAAAACAAAGAGCGTTATCAGTTCCATTAAAATGTAAAAAAAAAGAATAATATAATATATAAGAAAAATTATAAAAATAACCTACACTGCTCACAAATCCACCCTCTTCCATCTGGGAATACCGGGTGTTATCAGGGCCCGCTAAATACACGGGAAAAGAGTCTGGAAAAGTGTTGCATACTTCACGGGGCAGCGCGGAAAATGTAAAATATTTTCAATTAATTCGTCGTCGCTGGCCGCTGCCGCTGCCACTGCCGCTGCCACAGTTTCAATTTCATTCCCCAAAATTTGGCAAAAAATTAGAATATTTTCATTTGAATCTGTCTCGCTTTCATCTCGACTTCCCGCCGGCCACCGGGGAAACCCCTTTTCCATGGCTTTCATTTAATTTTGGCCGCCTCTTGTTTGTGCAACACTTGAGCGGACCGAGAAGCCGCCGGTGGCGCCACCCTACCCCCTCATACCCAACCAGATTTTCTGATTTCCCTCAGACGGCCGTCGTCGTCTGGCGGGGAAAACTAATAACTTTCTCCTTGGCTTTTCCGGTTTTTGTTTATTCATGAGTTTGATTTCTGTGGCCGGCCAAGACTTTTGTAACTTTTTGAGCCGCTCAGGTGAAAGTTGGGTCAGGTGAAAAGGGGTGGCGACAATCAGCAGCCGGGAAGCCTATTGGGGCCAGCAAAACGCATAATTATTTTATTTGTATTCGTTCGGGTTCGGTTTAATAAACATATTCCTGTAATTTCTTTTCAACCCTTAATTTTTTGTACATTTTGTGTCCTTTTTTCTAATTTATTCCATTGGTGTTTGTTTAGCAATGATTATGAAAAGGTTGGGTTTTGGCAATTAATAAAGTAAGGAAGGACGAAAGATTACAAAGCAAATTATAAACTTTTTCCTGACAATCTATATATTTTACTGAATTTATATTGAATATTGTTACTGAAAACAAAGTAAGACCTCGAATTACGCCATATTTATTTGGTTCGATCCTATATCTCCCACTTGGCACTTTGTTCTCTGGGAATTTGCTGCAACTTGTAAAAGGATTTCTATTATTCCACATTGCCGGCATCCTGTCGATGGTGAAAATGTTTGCTGCTCTTTTAGGGCTTAGCCGGGGAATCCCCCAAGTGGATATATCGGAATGGCCGCGCTGCACTCTGCAAATCCCATCTGCCAGGCCACATGTATATATCAGTATATATTTGCATGACAGGGACAGCAGGAAGGAAAGATAATAGACAGTGAGAGAGGGATAGAGAGAGAGAGAGATGGCCAGCACAGAAGCGGGCATTACACAAAGGCCTTTGGCCGATAATGGAGCTTATCTTAGCGCGGATAACGCCAGCATAAAGCCGTAGGCAAATACACAATTTGGTGGGCCAACAAGCAGGCTTTTCCGATCTACATACGAATATTTATAAATATATTTATAAGCGTATGTGCTGCCATTTACACAGAGAGAGAAATAAAGAGCAGTATCATAAGAAATATATTAGGTTATTCGTAAAATGGGATAAACTCTTTATGATAATTAATATAACAATATTTTGAATTGCTTAGATTTTATTTATTTGATTATGATAAGTTATAAATTGAAATACATTTAATTGTTGCTCATTCTAAATAGTTTTTTATTATATATTTTATAAGGAAATTAATTGAAGTAGTTTAAAACATTTAAAACTTAAATTAATATATACTTATGATAATTGGGAGAGGTTCAGGGCTCTGCAAAACCCTAAAAAGTTATCAAACAATATTTAAACAAATTTTACTTATTAAAAGAACAAAATTTACACAAAATTCGGTACCTAAAAGATTTAATTTCAGACTTTAAGTGTTATAAAAACCCTTTTCTGTTCACCCTACTTACATACATAACTTCTGTATTTATATGCCTAACTTTTCAGTCTGTTATTTCTCCAAGTGCACACAGGTGGGTGTGCCACATGGCTCTAGGTGTGTGTATGTGTGTGTGTGCTGGGAAAATTGTATTATGTGCGGCATAAATTCGCATCGTCTGCCATTTGTGCGAACGACATCGACATCATTGACATTCATTGGATTTGGTGGCCATTCGCACCTGATGCTGACTACCTGTGTATCCGTAGCCCCTGTTTGCCGCCAGTCCCTGCATCCCCCCATCATCCTACCAGACCCACCCCTGTGGCACAAAGTGTTTTATGGTTATTCAAATGCGGCCAGTCGACGCGACCCCATAACCGTAAAATGATTTGCCAGCCAGGACAGGTGAAATTGGGGATGAGATGAGGGCTAAGGACAGGTCCTGCAGGACCCGGGGCAGGCGGCAGGCCACTCATTATGCGCTGCCGCTTTATGGCGCCCCAAATCTCTGCTACGAAAATTGTATTAAAATTTTATTATGTCAGCGGCGGGGGAGAGGGAGAGATAGCCGGGCGCCCAACATATGCCAAATGCTGTAAAGCGAGACAAAAGGTTAGTCAACGAAATTGAAATGGCAATCATAATGGCAAGTCAAGCAAGTCGGGCGTCCTAACTTTAAGGGTTTCGCACATTGAACTCGGCAATTAACCTGGCTTAAATGGCAGGCCTCAAATTAAGGCCCGAATCCCGGAATACTAAACCGAAATCCACTTGATTCCCTCTTCCCCTTCTCGGTTTTCGTTTTGCTTTTTTTATGCCCTTAGTAGGCGTTGTGTGTTTCTTTTTAAAACACTTCCCCTGGACACTCTATTAAAATGTAATTATTCATTGCTAGGCCGTTGCCACTTTGCACCTGACACAGACACAGACACACAGCTTTTCCGGGGAACGCCTGGCCACACCCCACACCCCACACCCCACCCCTTTGTTGGGGCGGTAAAAGCCGCTGCCGCTGCTGTTTAGCATAAAGAATCCCTTAAAATAATTACAGTTTTCAAAACTGTTTTGGCGCCCTGCCCTGCTCCTGGCCTGTCATCGAGCTTGTTGTGTACAAATTTTTAGTGCCTTGTTCGTCGCGTTGCTTTGGCATTTATTAGCTGCCAGGGAGGGGTCGGGGGCGCGGGGTGAGGCCAGAGGTGAGAGGTCGCCGTGGTGTCAAGAGGGGGGGTTGCAAGACGGCAGGCTAGCTGCCTGGCTGCCAGGCAGGCAACAACAAGTGAAATAAAATGTAAAACAAAGGCAAACAACGAGCTTGGCCATATTTTTAATACGCCGCCCCCTCTTGAGAGTGTGCCACTCCCCCCACCACTGGCCATGCATTAAATTAAATGATGTGAAAATAATGTTGGTGTTTGTGTTTTTCCAACGGCGGCAAAAAAAAAAGAGAAGAAAAAAAACAGAACGGAAAAGCGCGCCAAGGCAGCAAATGTGCAAATAATTCGAAATAAAGTGTAACCAAAGGCAAATGGCCAGGCGACTGTGGGGTGTCCTGGGAAGCCAGACAGACAGCCACATTAATTACACACACACACACACCCTCGACACACACACTCAGCCGCCTACACACTGAAATAATTTAACGCACATTACTCAAATGCAAAATAAGCTGTTTGCAGTTTGTACCTCACTTCCTCCTTTTCGTCCTGCTCCTGCCAGAGTTCCTTTTTTATTTTCTCAGCCTCCTGGGAGAAGCTGCTTCTTTGCTCGGCATTAGCATTAAATTTATTTCGATTCATCTATGTCGCCCTGGCACCAAAAAAAATAAGAATAATTTCGAGTTTTAAAGCTGTTTTTAACAAATAAAAGGAAAGCCCTTGAAAGGGCACAAGTTTAAATAATTTAAAGAAATATTTAAAACTTCTACGACGTTGTTACATGAATATAAACACCTCAAGTACTTCGCTTATTAAGTTTTTAAAGAGTTACATATTTTTAAATGGATTTTTTCATTGTTTTTATTGTATTTCTTATTTTAGGGATTTTCAAACCTCTCATAGGGTCTCATAGATAGGCAAAAAACACCAATAAAGCAATCCTGATTATGTTTTGTATTATTTTAAATTACAAATTATGCTAGTAATAATTTTCGTTACAATTAAATAGATCCACTTAATATTTGTGCATATATTTTACCTCATATTTAACGGTATCAATACAAAATTATATATTTTTTCGTTAAGCTGTGCAAACCTTCATAAAATATCCCACTTTACCCACTGTGCCCTGGCATTGGCCACCATATTAGACCGCAGCATTAGCCAAACAACAAGGGCCGGAACAACAAAAACGGTTAGCTGAGCAAGCAAGTAAGCAAATTATCATATCAACGCCGTAAAACAAAACAATGGTGACGAGCAACCGGGGGAATGGGGTCCGGGAAAACCTTTAAAAGATGTGAAAATGATGCGGCCAAAAGTTCGCACGCAGCCCCGAAAATTTAAATAAATCTTAAATGAAATTCACGACAAATGGCATGCAAATTTGTCTGTGGGGGGTGGCGAAAGGGGATGTAGTGGCCATAGGAAGTGGGCATGGTGGGAATATGGCAGTGGGGCGGGAGGGTTAGTCCGTCCGGCCACCCGAAAAACCGGAGATGGCCGATGGGGTCGTGTCCCTGGCATTGTGGAATTTTTCAGGTGAATGCCTTAGCAGCACCGGGCTAAACAAGCTCCTGGGACAAAGGTCGCCAACAAAAAAAAACAACAAAAACGGAAGGAAGGGAGTCTAACAAATCACCTGGCATTAGGCGGAGGCCTACCTGTGGCCTACCCTCACTTCCACTTCCACTCTCCCTCTACCAACTCGGCGACCTTCACCGGACATTCGTGCCTAATTTCATGAGCTAGCGAAGGACAGATTGCCGCATCATTAGGAAGAACGCAGCAAAAACGGAGGGTGGATGGATGTCCTCTGATTTAGCAGGGGATTGAAGGACCAAATACCCCATTATTTACACATTCGCAGCAATGAAGACATACGTCCCAAGATGAGTTAATTACTACATATTGGGTTAACGCCGCAAATATCAGTATCATAAACACAAATAATGGGGATGCAACAGGATGAACACTCTCGATTATATGTATGTATATATATATAGTGTATATTTTAATTATTGCACTCTTACAGCTGCATGTTGGCTTACTCGGATAACCCACCATCAATTGGCTGTGTGTCCTGCTGCTGGAATTATCCTGTCTGGAGTCGTTGTCTCCCCGGTGGAATTCCATCATTAATATCGGAACGAGCACGACTGCGACTCTGACGTTGCTGGAAAATAAAATATGGCCAAAAGTGCAGCGTGTCAGGCACTCCTCCTGTCAGGGGGGTGGGTGTTTCAGAAGGAACAAAAAATACAGAAGGGTGGAAAGAGGTTGGTAGAAAAAGCCAGAGTCCAGGCAGCCAGCACTCAACATGCTCTCGGCGACAGAACGGGAAAGCATCTTTAAGATGCAACCGAGAACGTCCTGCTGACCACTTGGCAAACTGTCACTTGCCCCGTCTCGTGCCCCGCACTCTTCCACCTCTTTTCCACCATATCACCCTCCCCGCCCAGCTGACCAACTGTCTCCGAGTTTGCCTGGCAGGTTGATTTTTTCTAGGACGATGCATTTTTTATTGGTTACATCGTTAGACCAGTGAAATATGTGTGTTAGCCACAGCCATTGTGGGTAAATATCCGTCTGTTTCAGGCCAAGGTAGCCAAATACGAAAGGAATGTTTGCCACCATCTTCTCTTATGTTTTCCCAGTAAGAGTTTTCATAATTTAAAAGTTACCACTAACTCAAGGCTCTGATTAGTTTCTATTAGAATTAAGAACCTTTAAAGCTAGCTTGCATTCGAGTTAAGCATCTGAGATACCTGCGAGATCGCTTAGGAACTTGCTCAAGAAAATGATTTGGAAATATCCCTTAAAAAAGTCTTTTGTTAAAGTCGAAATGTGTCAGAGATCGCAGGCTAAGAGAAAGTTTATTGCCGACATTCTTCTTAACTTGTAGTCGCCAAAGAAGCCGGGATAAATGAAGCTGCTTGTGCAGTTGCCAATATAATCCAATCACAGTGCGCCAGGGCTGATTGTTTCCGAAACTAATTACCTTCCGGTCCGGGGGTCGGCTTTACGACTAAAGCTAAGGAGTTGCAACAATCGGCATTAGTTCGGGCATAAACTCGGGTTTACGACTGCGACAGGATTAAAGTGCGGACCTGAACCTCCGGGCATAATAATAAATTTCATCAAGTCACCAAGTTTCGTAATATGCCACACGTATGTCATTAATCTTCAGTTTTGAGCTAAATTTGATGAATTAGTGGCCAATGGACGAACAAAACAGGCCGCTGGCAGCGAACGTAGTAGCAGGAGCTGGGAGCAGGGAGCAGGGAGCGGGATGCTGACAGGATGGACAGGAGCAGGACTCAAGCTGGACAGCTTAGACAGACGGAGCAGGCATTAAGTTCGCCTGGCAGCTGACGACAGGCAGCCAGCAGCCCGGCGATGCCCGGCCAGGATATCAATAAAGCCGGGCCCACCGAAAGCCCATAAGACATCTTAGAAGGCACACATATGAGCCCAGTGCTAGGGTGGTCCTGCCAAAGCTAATATATTCATATGTTCAAATAGTTAGTTGTTCAACATGAAGGATATATTATGTAAATACTTGACAGTATTCAAAATACTTCAGTTTATAAATATTTCAACAATTATTTTCGCTCCCGAAAGCATGCTACATTGTAGTTCGTTGTGGTAATTAGTTAGAGCATACTTTTAGGCATATTGAATAATATTTTCAACAATTACGCCAATAAATCCTCAAAATTATAAAATAAATAGATAATTACAACTTTCTTTGTATCTAGCTGTGAATATTTATTTATACGTTGAAGTTCCTGAAGATAGTAAAAGGAAAAACACGGTGTATTAATGATGTTTGGGTCCACCCGAGTACACACACACACTTCCGCTGACGCTCACACACCCGCACACGCACACTTGACATGTCCTGCCTTTGATTTGGGTTCAGCACTCTCATCCTCGGCCTCGTGCCTACTCCCCCGCACTCCCCGAAGGAGAGAGAGAGAGCCAAAGAAGTTTAACTAAAATAATAAAAGTCAAACTGTGTACAAACAGCTTTGGCCTTAACGACATGTGTGCCTGTGCCTGTGTCGGTGCCTGTGTCGGTGCCGGTGCGTGTGCCAGTGTGCGTGGGAGTGTGAGCGTGTGTGTGCGTCTGGATAAAGTTTCATCAAAGAAAAGTTAGTCCTGGGTCTTCGTGGTGTTGGTGTATATTTCAGTGTGCGTGTTGCGTTTAATTGATATGCTAATGAGTGAAGTGAAAGCTCTCGATTTGTTTTCTCACTGGCTTTGTTTGCCTTTTATTTGGCGTCAAACAATTAGCCAGAAGAAAGTCGAGATGAAAAGCGTTCTGGGGATCTTTTATTGGAAACTACGAATGCCTTAATCCGTGGAAAAATACTAATTAAATGCAATGAATATATATTATAAGCTCAATACATAATTACAAGCAGTTAAAGTTAGTTAAAAAATATGTAAGCATATCTCTAATTACCGTTGAGTATATATTATTCCTGTATAGGTTACAACTGGCATTCATTTACTGATCTTTCTATGGACATTTATGACTTTTCTCTATTATCCTCCTTGGCTACCAGCCAGACCCTTATTCGCCATTGTGGCCAGCGCTTAGCAATTTTCTCCGCCAACACTAAGCCAACCCACTTTAACACCGCCAACATTTTCATAATTAATTCTCATGCAAGTAATTAAAAATGCCAACGGCTCGCATTGTCGTGGCTAGTTTTTTGTTGTTCTTGTTGTTTTTCTTTTTTTTTTAGCCACCGTTGTGTTGGCTGTGATTGCAATGCAAATAATAGCAGCGGGAAATTAATTACGCGCTCGCATAGTCGACAAATGTAAAAATGCTTACAAAGAAACAACAACGAACACGGAAAACCCCCATCTAGGACTGGGCAAAAGCGGAAAAATCCCGGCGAAATAGAACAAACAATTGCATTTTCCTGCGGTATGCTACGGGTAAATCCCCAACACACAGCTGTGTGTCTATGAGTGAGTATGAAAAATCTAAGGTAAGTTTTTTACTCACTTTTTTCTAGCGGTAAAGCAATGCGAAATTAGTTAATTTGTCATATAAACCAAAGGTCCTAGTTGCATATTATTATTAATATATCTCTAGGCTTAAGAAGGAGACAAAATGTTGAGAATTATGTTTAAGAATACCTCGAAATTTGTAAGGAAAACATAAATTAAATATTGAAACATAAAAACACCTTTAAAGTTATTTGCAACCATTAGATATTCATGTTTATTTATTTTTCTTAAGGCTTTACTAGTTTTTCAACTATTTTGTTAAGTATTTTAGGGTAATCTTTATTTATTATTTTACAAACTAACATTTTGACTTATAAATATTTAATAAACTGTTGTAACTATATGTTTCCTTTATCATATAACCCAAAGTCCTCAAGTCTAGTCCCCAGTTCATCTTCTCCGCTTTCCTCCCCCCAAAAAAAAAAACCTTCCCAAATATATGAGAATTTCAAAACCATTTCGCCTGTCGTTAGATAATAAACTGGAATTCTTCATTGTCCGCCAGTGGCTGCAGGCGAGGAGAAAGGAACAGACAAAAAAAAAAGAATAACGAACGAAATGATAAAGGGTTAAGGGAAAGATGGCGGTGAGGGGCTAGAGAGAAATGGCTGCCATTAACATTTGCCGTTTGCCGTTAACATTTCATTTAGCCGGCAAACGTTTTCTTTCTTTCATTTCCTATTTGGCCGCCGCTTATTCTCCTCTTTCTCGGCATTTGTTTTTTTTTGTTTTCTTTTTTTGCCAAACATTTTAATTATGAGCGCACTTTTCAGCATCCTTTCGGCGCCCTTTTGTTTTTATTGTAAAACAAACGAAATGAACAAAGTCATATGTGAACCCGACAAATGCGAGGGGGGCTTTGGGGGGGGTGGGCAAAAGAAAAGAGGCTTCCGAGAGGGGGTTAAAGGAAGGGCGGGACGGTGGGCGTTGCGATCGCCAAATGAAAAGCGTACCAAATGGACATGTGGCCCGCGCATTTTGCGGTTTTTTTTTCCCCATCGTGCGGGGAGTAAAACGCGGAGGGCAAGGGTCAAAAGTCATAGGAGAAGGAGCAGTCTAAGCCAAAAGAAAAGGCCAACTGCTGCTGCTGCTGATGATGACGATGGCGATGGCAATGATGGCCATGATGCTGGCCGCATTGTTGGCCAGCGGTAAAATACAGAATATACGCGTCAGAGATGGCAAACTAATGGCTGACATAGCTGCCCACACAGAGCACCTAAGGGCATCCTTTACCTTTAAAGAAATTAGTCTTGTCTCTAAGATCTGCACGGACAGATGGACACACGGACATGGCTAGATCGACTAGGCTGCTGATGCTGATCAAGATTCCTCCAAAATATGAATGATTACAAATAAAACAAAAATAAATGAAGATATTTATTTAATTAATATAATTAATAATAAACACAAATAAAAATAATTCTCATTCTAATTATATTAGAATATAATATCATATAATTAAATAATTGCATATGTAGAATTATTATCATTCGTTTTATATTTATGTAATATTTTGTATATATTGTTGGTTATTATTTAAGGGCTTCCTTTTATATCTAAATAAAGATCAATAAATTCCTTTTATATCTAAAATTAATTCCGATTAATTCCCTTCGATAGTTCACGCTGCCATCTCTAAGCCAAATGCATTGTTTGCCGGCTTGCCAGTGTCTATGTGTGCGCTTGTGTGTGTGACATGTTAACGACGGCGCTCAAATGACTTTTGTGCGGTTTAAAACCAAACCCCAGAACCCCTCTCCTCCAAGACCCCCAGACCCCACACCCCTCCACACCACGGACCCCCCAGACGAACCATCATCGCCGCCATCGTCGTCATTGCCATGGCCTCGCTTTTCCTTGTTCGCTGCAGTATTTTTCAATTTTATGGTTTCCAGATGAAGTGCGTTCGACCGTAAGTAAATGCCGGGGAAACCCCCTTTTTTTTAGCTAACGCCCCTCCCATCCCCTTCCACGTCAGCTGCAGCTGTCATTGTTTAGCTTTTTGCCCTCTTGCAGCGGCGAAAACAACGACAAAAACGAGGGAATCCCCTTCCGCTTTCTCTCTGTGTGGGCCACACGCATAAAGTTGCAGTTTTCTTTTTTATTTTCAGTTCGGTTATTTTTTCGTTGCCTTTTTTGGGGCGAGACTGCTTAGCCATTGGACTGACCAATTTTTTTCTTTTTTGGGGCTACTGTTTGCCATTTTTTCAGTTTCAGCAGTTTGGCTGACCGAATCGTTATGAGTTATGTGTGAGGCGAAGGGGAAGGATGCGGAGGAACAACAAAGGGGGTGAGTGGGGTGGATGGGGTGGATGGGGGCAGTGCCAGGTGAGCGGGAAGATTGAAACTAACTGAATTGCCCAAGCGGCTGTGAACATTTCGTTTTAATTAAGAGGCCACTCCGGCCAAAGAGAAAAGGAGCAAACAACTAAAAAAAAAAACTAAAACAAAAAAAATCAAGAACGTAGAAAAAACCGAGTAGAACGGAGAGAAACGGATACAAGGGGTTGGGGTTTTTTTTTTTGTGCCCGGAAAGTTTTGGGGGTTAGTTCCAGTTGATCCGTCAACTAATTGAAGCCAACTTTCAGGCTTCGCTGGCCAAAATGGACGGCAGGAAAAAAGTTGCCGCTTATTTATTTATGGAAAATATTTAGCTGCAAAATAAATTAAATCGAATTCATTAAATACTTGAACAAACAGTGTTTATGCCAAATACATATTAATCCCGCTGGCTGTGTTCCGCTACACTGGAATCAAGCAATGCAAATAAACCTTAAAATGAAACTGTATGCAATAAAAATATATTCAAAGGTATGGACGAGGATTTTACAATTTAAATTTACTTAAATTTAAAGTAAAAAACCCCACTTTTAAAATGATTTAAATCACATTTTTTGCGACTGTTTCAACTTATTTCATATGCTAATCCCTTTCGAGTAGTTTTGCTCTTTCCATTGGCATTATCTATATTTTTTTTTTTTGCTACTTGTTACCACGGCAGGTCGGCTTAGCCTTTGTGAACCCAGATGAACCCCCGGCTACCTGACCACACCTGTCGCCATTTGCGGTTCGCTGTAAATGCATTTTTAATGCATTTCATCCCGTTTGCAGTTTTGTAGTTGCTAAAAGCAAATGCACATTTAAATAAAATTTTATAGTTATGTCTATTTAAATGGAGAGAATGGTGGGACAGCATAATTCGCAATTTAAATAAATCACAGTCAGAGCCAGAGCTGGTCATAAAAATCGCTGTGTTTGGCCAAATGCAATAAGAGCCAAGTTTTCTAAGGCGATGTCCGGCGAGTCGCTTCCATGCATCAGAGTTGACACTTTTTTTGTTGCAGAATTTCGCTATTGCTTTTTGGGTGAGTGGCAACAGAAATGGCATAACATAAACCAAATGGAATGGCAAGAAGCTGAAGGGACGAAGGGAACTGCTGGGACCTAAAATAGAACAAGAAAGAGTCCCAACTTTTACAGACAGTCAGTTATTATGGCAAAAAGGAAAGAAACTCTTCAATAACCGCATATTCATCGCGGTAATATCACAATAAATAAATAGATAGTTAGCCAAAAGTTATAGGGAACAAGAATATAATTAAATACTTTATCTAGTTGTTAATTCCAAAGGTGAATAAATAAATCAAATATCCCATGATGTTGTATCTCAGGTTATCCAATGGTGCGATCCCTAACAACAGCATCTTATAATTACCAAAGCCAGGTAAATACAGGTATGGGAAATCCCCCGAGACCCACCTCCCTTAGCCTCCTTCTGCGCTCAGTTCGCCCTTTGTCAGCCTTTAACACGTTGACATCTCACGGGGCTGCTGCTCAGTTTGCGTTTTCTCGCTGTCAAGCTGCCTCCTGTTATTTGTTGCAATTTAAGTGACTTGGAATTGCAATTTATTGTTACCGCCCTGAAGGGGAAAATCAGCCAGTACACCCTTTCCATTCCCCTGTCTCCCTTTTGGCCGCCTTCCTTTCCTTTTTTGGGCTGGGAAATAAACAAGCTGCGAAACGTGGAGGAGCCAGAGAAATATGAGAATTTAGTGTAATGTTGTTTTTATTGCAACTTCATGTGCGGAATGTGTATCAGGGCATTAAAGTGTTGTTGCATACACTTAGCCACCACCCAGGATGGGCAGGAATGGCGGAAAAGTCAAGAAAACTTTCCCTGAAGGACGATCAAGTGAGGATTTCCGTCTTGGGTAGCGAGGGTTTCATGGATTTCCTCACGGAATTCTTTATTTAATGGTTGATAAATCATGGAGCCACGGGTCCCATTGTTACGTACTCAAGTTGATTTTTTTATTTGAATATTATGGAAATTTAAGCAGCCAGAGACAATTTTTAAATCTGTTTTATGGGTAACATAGTGTTAAATAGTATTTATTTTCTTTTATAATACTTTTTATTGTAGAAAAGGATCAAGTAAAATACATATAAATAATTAAGAACAGATTAAATGGTAAAATTTTCTTACAATTGCAATAATTAAACAAATAAAACACTACTTTTACATACAAAATGACAATTCTTATCCTAAGAAATAAAGCAACTCCCTGAAAGAGGACTTCAACTTCCTTGTAATGTCAACTAAAGAAGAAAAATCACTTCTATTATGACGGCAAGACGTATATAATGCGTGGGACAGTCGAATTTTGATTGTCCTGCCAAGTCCATTGTCCCTTTCTTTGCGCCTGAGATGCGATATTGTAAATTTCTTTATATTTGTCAAGCCAATTGAAAAGTTTGCCGCAACTTTGTGTTGATTTAACACCCCTCCTACGCACCCACACACACACAGACACGCATAAGGCAACAAAGTCACTGGACAGTCAGAGTGTCCTTCCATCAAAGGAGAGAAGACTGGCCCAAGGTCCCCCGGGGGGTTGGGGTCAAGAAAAACTTTCGCTGGATGGGACATAAATAAGGAATTGTATGGTAAATGGCCGGCAAGGAAAACAACGTGGAATAAAGCCGACACAAGTCGGGGAATTATTTCAAAGGACGAAGAACTGAAACAATGGGCAGGAGACGGTGGCAGGGGACGCGGACAGGGGACGGGCAGCGGATGGGCAGGGGTGCCAAGTGACCACACAGTGATTTACGCTCATGAAATTGAGTTGTGACGCAAATTATTTATGAACAAAGCGCACACACAGGAATAACAAGCGCGGAGCAAACGAGAATTGTAATGTCCCGAAATCCAGGACAATATGCAGTTTGCGGAATCGGTATCGAAGTCCTTCCCCAGAGAAATGTCCCTTCTGCGGACAGCTTAGAGCCGAGAGCTCCTAGCTGCGAGCTGCTAGCTGCGAGCTGCGAGCTCAGAGCTCGAACCAGGAGCCAACTTTTCCTCCGAAAATAATTTATTAGCGGCAAACGAGCAAAAGTTTTATGAAAATTCAAAAAACACAAGAACACAACAACAGCAAATAAAAAAAAGAACGAGAAGAGAACACAATCGAAACAAAGGCCAAACAAGTGGAAGTGGAAGTTGAAGTTGAGGTGGCGCAACTTGATGAAGTAGCTCCGACGCCCAACATTTGGGCCAACATTTCATTGTCAGCCGAGTTTGCGGAATCGTGTGCTTTGTTTAATATTTTCAGACTCTGTCAAAAAGTTCGGGGCGCCTGGAATTCGAGTGAGCAAATTTATTTACTATCATGTCCGCCAATGAGCCGGCAAGCAGGAATTTTCGGGGCATTTCAGCTATTTAAGTAGGCAAGTACAAATATCTATAAATGCAAGCAGCAAAAAAATATATTTTCCATAATTCACTAAGCTTAAATAAAAGCTTATCGGCATTTGCATGAAAAATTCTATAACTATTAATATTAATTAAAGTTGAAAGTTCTCAGAAACATTGGCTTTAAATTCCTAAAAATGTATGAATCAGTATAGACTTGTCCAGCAAGAAAACTATATTATTTAAATAATTAAAGCGACCTTCTCCAAAATAAAGCAGAACTTAGGTTTAAGTTCTGGTGCTATCCTCAAAAATGTCCGTCAGTGTGCCAGTCTGTCTGTCCGTCCGTATGTTTGACTGCCCGTCTGTCTGTCCTTAGGCTTCCTTGCAAACTAATCTCTCAGTTTCAAAGCTATCGTGCTGAAATGCTTAGCATAGTCTTATTTCTTTTGCAAAAAGTATAAATGTCGGAACAGACAAAATCGGACTAATATATTACATAGCGGCCATAGAAACGATCGTCCCAAAATGGCATACATTCGCTATTTTTAAAGCTATCCAAATGAAACAACAATATATGTTTTTGTTATTTTTTTATAATAATAGATTTTAGATTCTTTGCATATCGGACTCCTATAGCTATAGGCACTATGGAACTTAATTGACATATTCTGCAAGGGTATAAAACTTTCGGCTCCGCCCAAAATAAGGCTCTCCTTACTTGTTATTTATTGAATTTGGCACACAATTGCACAGGAGCTTATTTACTCCCCCGTCCCGTTCTAGCCCGACTTCCACATTCAATTGCTCCGTATGATATTTATGAAATTTATTCCGTTGTTGTCAAAGTTTTCTTCTACTCGTATTTCTTTCCAAGAAGCGGGACAGAGAGGCATATAGTCAGAGAGTGGAAAGTGGGTTGTGGGGGAAGATAGAGGTGCCAATGACAGTCGCATTACGCATACGCCCCATGCTCCGTTACGTATACGCAGTGCGGACGAACGGTTCGATATCATTAGCATTGGCAAATGCATATGGAGAGCGTCGCTACTTGCCTGTGTGTTTGTGCTTATTTTTAGAGAAAACAATTTCAGTTGCTTAGCAAAGCTGCCACCGCAAAAGCCGACACTCCCGCCGCGCCCCTTTGCCGGCGAAACACTTTGTATGCAAATGAGCAGAATGAAATTTCTCATGATAATATGCCATTAATGAGCAGCATTATTTTCCCCCAAGTGCCCCAGTCCTTGCCTTTTGTGTGTGTGTGCGAGTGTATTGTATGCCAATTAATTGAACATCGCTTAATGCGAAATATATACATATAATAATTGCAATAATTAAAACCCGTTTTGCAATCAGCCATGCAGGGCAATGGGAGAAATGTCCGAGAATCAATTGCTCATCCATTCTCGTTCGATTTCAACAATTCCGAGAAAGCTAAGGCTAAATAGTTGGCATTTATTGTACGAGAGAATACAGCTAAGCGAGTCTTTGCTATTGATATCAATATCCTAGCGCATCTAGGACTTCTGTTTTATCGGCCGGATGAGCATGCGAACGTAGCTGAGGGATCCGTTGGGGCCCGGCACGAAGCCCTTCCACAGGATGCCCTTGTAGAAGCCAATCTCCTGGCCATACTTCGACTGAAATGTGCCAAACAGGTTGCTGCAAAGGGCCACAATTTAAGCTTATTATTAATGATTGGACAAACTTTAAATGCCAGAGTCATTGAATGAAGCTGACAAAGTTGGAAACATCAAGTTTAAGGCTGCAGATGACTCACCTCTCTACACACTCCCGTCCATACCACCATGCTCCCGCATGGGTCCTGGCACAGTTCTGACCATTGTCGTCGTTGTCCTGATCAAAGGTGGTGAACTTCTTGCCGGCATGGTAGCGCAACGAGTCACCGGCATCGCCCTTGTAGGCACCCAGCACGTACAGCAGATACTTCTCCGACTCGCTGCCAATGCTGAAGTGATCGTATATGGCGAAGCGTTTCTCCCCGCTCTTGTTTTTCATGATCACCAGCAGCTCATGGTGCTCGCTATTGGTCAGGCGGTGCAGCTTTTCCAGGCCAATGAAGAACTCCGTGGTGAGAGACCCAAAGCCGGACTTGTAATTCTCCCAATCGCGATTAAAGTCCTCGCTGCCATCGTACCTGTAGGCGATCACCAGCCAGCCGCCATTCCGCTCCTTCTGGTCACAGCTGACAAAGAAGGGATCCATGTCCTGGGCGATTTTAATCCTTACCTGGCCGTGCTTCTCGTTGTAGCAGTTCTTGGGTATGTCGTCGGTGGGTGCTACCGGCGGCAGGTTCTGCAGTATGGCAGGCAACGGACGGAGTCTGTGTGGGAAGTACATAAATAAGTATATAATTTTTCTATATATATTTAAAGCTTACAATCTGGTTTCCAGGGGAACTCCATTTCCCTGCATTTTGTACTCCTCAATGAGCTGCTGCAACTCACTCAATTCCGTTCGCAGAGTTTGCAACTCATCAGTCATAAATTGAATGCTAAAAGATTCGAGAAATACTTTAATTTAATTCGAATCTTTTCAATGTCCACTTACCGGGCAGCCAGAGCACCCAATGTGCTCGCAGGGCAACTTCCCGAAACCTTAAGTGAAGGAATACAAATTAAAAAGCATTTTCTTTGCCTCATAAAACCTTACCCACGTTTTCAGTTAACAGGAATGGCTCCGCGGAATTTCTCGTTATTACGGAAAAAGGTTTTTCCGTGGAATTCGTGGTGGTGGTACTGAGGCAGGCCAGGGCCATAACGAGCGTTTCCAGTGCCATGCTGATTCCTACAAGCAACTTGGTATACTATATATATGCATCGATTCCAGCCACAATCCGTGCTAGCGACTGCAATGCAGCTGCAACTGCTTGTCTGGGCAACTGACTGGGTAAGTTAGCTCTCTGGCCTATCAATAACTAGCTGCTAGTTGGTCAGAGATGCTCCCAGTAACACTTAAGTGAAGCGATCACTGTTGTCATTTAGCTTAAATAAGATATAAGTGGTTCCACAGTACTTAGTAGTTCCATAATTAATTCTCTGTCTCTTATATGTTTAGGCTAATTTCCAATGTGATGTGTTTTGGTGCAAAGGTTCTGTATTTTCTCCCTGTGCATCATTCCGTGTTATTTATAATCGATCACTGATTGAGAAAGCACTGCCCAACACTTGCCAACTGTGCTTAGCATACTTGTTTTCATTGCGATGAACAATTGAACGTGAAAAGCTAATCCCCCCCGAATGACCTTTGGCAGTCGCGTTCTCATTCGCGTTCGCACTGCGCCTCCGAGCGGCTGTTAGTTAGTCAGTGCGGTTAGCTTAGTCAGTTACTTAGTTACCTAGTTACTGGACAGTGGAAAAATGTCGGGGATGCTGCAGCTGGACGCCCTGGTCATGGCAATGGCCTGTCTTTCTACCACGCAAACGGACCTGGGCGGCGGTCTGATGGTGCCGCCCTCCCTGGAAAATGTGGTGAGTTTTCCACTACAAACATATATATCCAATGAGTTTATATATATGAGCTTATTATATACAATATATTTATTAATTTCAAACAAATAACAAAAAGAAAACATAATAAAAGACCAATTTTCCACACCTAAAGTTCACATTTCCGATGCTTAGGAAAGTACAAAAGTCGGGGACTCACAGCACCAAATCGCTTGAGTTGTATTAATGATTTGACAAGATCCAGTTGGAATATAATAATATCTAAACAGCCTTTACCTTAGGTATATATTTTATTATCAACAATTCTCTTCAGAGCTCCACCAGCTGCCCCGTTTCTTCCGTGAGTGGCCTCTCCACTCGCATCCAATCCCTGGGCAAGGAAATAGCCAGTGTCAAGGAGCAGATTGGCAGCTTACAGGAGCAATTGGCGGATCTAAGGAGGACAGGAGGCCCGCCAGTGGTGGCCCTAGCCTCGCCCACCTTGGGCTCCCGCTTGTGAGTACTGACCCGGCGCACAGTGGTTCGCTTGCTCAAAACAAAAAAATAAAAAGCTTTAAATATTTTTAGTAATTAAATTTTTCAAGTTACGCCTTTCAAAAGTTGCATAATTAATTGGTTAAACATTAAGATGTAGTTGTATATTGTATAAATCTATTATATATAAATAGATGCGTAAAAAATATAGTCATTTTTCCTATATAATTAAGATCTTAAATTTGTTCTTTAAAACAGAAACAACTGCATTTAAATTTGCCTTATCAGACCCTTTTTTTTACCTTGCTTTAAGTACTGAAGAACTCTATAACTTTGAAAAGCGATTATAAATATTTTAAAAAAATGTTGCAATCTAAAAACTTAATGTTTTTAATAGCTTGATCAATTCCCAATTGAAGTGTATCAAAAGTTTTCCACAATTCAACTAGTTTTTGTTGAAAAACGAACCACTGTGGGGCGGCCATGCCTGCAATTCCTAAGTAATAATTCGTAGACCTTTCGATATCGCCAGCCTGGATGTGCAGCCCCAACTGCTGGCCACGGGCATTGTCTCGGCCGCCTCAGCCACGCCTGAGAACTGTCTGAAGCAACAGCACGGAGTGGTCCGAATCCGACCCAGCCCCAATGCGGAGCCCTTCTTTGTGTTCTGCGATCAGAAGGTGAGGAACGGCGGCTGGACATTGGTGGTGAATCGCAAGGACGGCAGCGAGGACTTCAATCGGAAATGGGCGGACTACAAGATCGGCTTCGGGCCACTGACCAATGAGTTCTTCATTGGCCTGGACAAGCTCCATCAGATCACCAGCAGCGACAACTACGAGCTGCTTGTCCAGCTGCAGAACCGAAAGCAGGAGCTGCGCTTCGCTCTCTACGATCACTTCAGCATCGGCAGCGAGTCGGAGCAGTATCGGCTGAATGTCCTGGGGAAGTACCAGGGCGACGCCGCCGATGCCCTGCGCCAGCACACTGGCAAAAAGTTCAGCGCCCAGGATCGGGACAATGATGAGAGCGAGGAGAACTGCGCAGCTGTGCAGTCGGGTGCCTTTTGGTATGGCAGCAGCTGTAACCTCAGGTGGGTGGAAACTAACACGATATTTCCCTATATTTATATCGAATAATTTGATGAATTTACAGCAATCCCTTTGGCTTGTATCAGCGCCTGCTCGAACGAGATGTGGATGGGTTCAAGGGCATTCTGTGGCGCGGGTTTCTCGACGGACCCAAAGGATCGCTAAAAATAGTTCGCATGATGGTGCGACCGCGCGGTGCTTCATAAATAAATATTGTATATTTCATTGGAGACACCAGTCACATTTTAACAAAAACAAACACACCCATCTGGTTAAAAATACAAGTAAGGTTTGGAAAAAACAAAAAAAAAAGTAACTTTTTAGGTAATTTAGAAAATAAATTCGGCTTAGATTTCGTTGAGCTTGTCAGCCGCCTCTTCGGTGGTGGTTGTTGTGGTGGTGCGAACAGTGGTGGTGGTGGTGGGATCCTCGGAGCCCTTGACCACCAGGGCATCTCCGAAAACGGGCTTGAAGAAGAGCACGAAGCGGGAGTAGCGACGGGCCGAGTTCTGGGCGGGAAAGCGGGTCAGGAAAGGCAGTTGATACAGTTTTTAAAATATAAATTAAAATATATATGCGATGCCTTACCAGGATCAGGCGGGACAGCGACTTGGAGATATTGGTGACCGTCAGCAGGGATTTGTTGAGCAGCTCCGAGGGCAGCTCCAAGGAGGCATCGCTCTGGATCTCGGCGGCGTCGCTTAGATCCTTGCCACCCGCCCGGCGACGCCTCTGGCCGTGGCTCTGCTGGATAAATAGATATAAGTCGGGTGAGTAATCAGAGATGGCCTGAGGTGATTAAGCAGAGCAGTCAGCAGAGAGAGCCCCCGAAATCCAAAACATATCCAAGATCCAAGGTCCAAAGACCCCACCTCAAGGGCAAGGCCATTAATAAAACCAGGTGTGGAGTGGGTTTTTTTTTCTTTTCTATTTTCGGTTTTATTCGTTTTTTTCTTGTATGTTTCTTCATCTTTTTTTTTTCTTCTTTTCTTTGTGATCGTGTGGACTTGTATATTTATATTTATATATATGCCGAATATTTACAAACATGATACTTAACTAGGGTGTAAACAAAAAAAAGGGTTGGGAGCGAGGGGAGTTCAACAAAGACTCTGATGGATTGGATGGATATAAGAAGAGGTCAACGATAAATTACAGGCTCCAGCCGGAAGTAGCTCTCATTTCGTGGCCGTCGCTGGATCGCTGGATCCTTGGATCCCTGTATCCCTGCACTGCATTCCCCAGAGTAGCCTAATAGCCCGCCTCGTCCGAGTCCGGGGCGGGTGTCGTGACGCCGGCAAGTCCGCCGGTACCGCCCGATGAACCCTGCAGGATCGGTCCCGAAAAGCTAAGGAACTTGGACACCACATTGCCCAGGCCAGCATTGGGGTTACCATTTCCAGAGGAGGATCCACTAAAGGCGGTGATGGTGGTCAGCACGCCGGTGGTGAGATCGTTAGCTATGTTCCCCAGCGAACGGATCTTCGGCGAGACGACGGCTGTGATCAGGGTCTGGAAGTCCTTGATGGGCACCGGTGACTTGATGTCCCACTGCTTGTTCTTCTCGATGTTGGCCCGATCCAGCTGCTCGATCACTCGCGTCTTGGTGTCCAGGAAGTTGTCGATTTTCTGCATTTAATTTAATTATTTTTTTTTTACCTCCGATCTATATAAAGGATTTGTTTGATCTACTCACGCCAAAGACGAAGCCGAGCACGGCGTTCTTGGCCTCGAACGTGGCATCGGGCAGTTTTCTTTTGTTGCGCTCTTGGCCAACTAACACCTCCTGGAAAAGGGAATCGATATGAAGGATATGCACCAAAATGCGTCTCATCTTGGTACTTTAAACGCCAAGGAACGAGTTGAGTTTTGCATTTTAAAAATCCAAATTCGTTCTCAACAAGTTCGTAATTGTGCAGAAATAAGGTCTCTTTATTCTTTTAACATAAAGTTGGCTTTCAAACAGGATTCAAATACCGAATAAATATTTTAGTTTCTTCATAAAATGTTGCATTCACTCCTTTCACAAACTGGTATTGAATGTGCACATAAATATAGCTATTCTCTGTGGAAATCTGATGATTAAAAAATGTTGTCAACACACTCTTGTGTCATACTAATCCGACATTGCCTTGTTATTAATTCATGGACTCCTGGCCGCCGCCTCGACGATCGCCAAGTATATATATTAATTTTTTCCAGTCATGTCTTCAATCTTGCCTAATTGCCGATCCGGCATTTGGGCTCTTGTCTGGCATTAATCGATTGGATTCTTTGCCTAATTACACCTGGTGCGACTGAGACTGCAGCTGAGATAAACTTCAAGTTTAATTGCCGCCAAAGAGCTGGTCAAAAACTGAAAAAAAAGGCACTCGACACTCGGGGCCAGTTAGACTTGACCCAATTTTCGGGGCTGACCGAAGAAAAAACACTCGTACATAAGTAATTATATCACTTGTGCCGCCGCCGGAGGGACCTTCGCTCATTCTAAGCCGCTGTCTATAGCCTGATAGCTGATACAAATAAATATATAAATTATAGCGATATATACTGGTATGGACTGGTGCTACTAGCACTTTCGGTCAGCGGTCACTTAAAATTCACCTCGGCATTTTGGCCTGGCCCGAAAGCATGCGATATGTATGCACCTCGGTATCGGCTACCAAAATCCACTCATTTCTAACCAAGACGCATAGTCCCCAAAGGTGAGGGTATCGGAATCGAACGGAACTGCACTCGATAACCTGCAATTAAACGACTATTTCATGCCATTTGTTTGGTTTACTTTGCATAGTTGGGTTTAACCCATGAAACAGGCGTGCTAAAGTCATGGCTATATTTCTCTGATAGGTAGAATTGGTAGGAACAAGACAGGTAGATAAAGGGGTCTTGTAAAAGCTATCAAAGAATTATGTATCCTTTTAAGTAACCAATTCTCAGAGTTTATTGAGAAACAAGTCATGAGAAAGCTAAGCTACAATATGGAATTAAGTAGTTATCAAAATTGTATTGGAATAGATCGAGATCCTAACTTAACAATTTATGGATTGTGCGTACGAAAACCATACATTCGTACTCTAGAATATATCCTAGTATATTGTTCTGTGGGGGTTATGAATTGAGAACCCAATTGTTTGGCAACTTTTTGACTAATGTCATTGCAACCTTAATAAGTAACAAAAGAAACGACAAGGTAAACCAAGTAAATGCAAAACGTTTAGCTGAGATTTGCCTGTTGCCTGTTGCCTTCAACCCACAGATTTTGATCACAACTAATATCTCTGAAATTATGCAACTCATTCGGGCGAGGGTAACTCGGCAATTTGGGTTCATTGTTCTGCCATTCTCCCACTTGAGGGGTTTGTCGAGATCTTTTCAGATTGCCTAACTCAAGCCCACACTTTGTCATATTTTCGGCGTGTGTATTTCTGAAAACCTAAAACAACTGGGCGATTTATTAGTTTAACAAAACGCTAAACACATTACGCTATACCCTCGCGTTTTTCGCCTTTTGTTTTTGGCCATTTGAAGTGACAAACAAAAAACGTGAGCTATGATTTATATAGAGCAAAATCAGGTCAGTTGCTCAGCGGCAAAGGGAAGGGTCTCCAGTTTAGCGGAAAGCTTATAAAATGGTTTTTGTTGGTAAGGAAAATTTCCAGTTACCAGGAAGTAAAGAAATACTTATTTTCGGCTACTCACGGACCAAGCCTTTTATGATAAAAACTATAAAAATGTGATTTTATCACCCAAGTAATTTTGAGTATATACACAAGGAAATGTCTTTCAGTTGGCACTGCCCAGAGCTTTCTGGCTTTAAGCATTAATTTCTTGGCGCAATTTATAGTTTTTCCCAATTTTCACTACAAAGTGTTGGATCAACAACAGCCAACAAGGCGCGCGAGGGGGAGAAATAAATAAAAAAAAATAAAATATTAACCAACTGTTGGAGGCGCGGAAATGTTTCACAATTTGTGCGAATAAGAGAAGTGATGAGCCGCGAAGAGACAGCCCCACGCCCCCCTATATTCCCCTCTCTCACTTGGCCATCTCTCTTTTTTTTTTACACCGAGGCGTTGGCTTTGGTCGCTCGGTTTCTTGGCTTTCGGTTTTTGGTTTTCGGTTTTCGGTTTTCGGTTTTTGGCTCTTGGATTGGTTTGGTTTTGAAATGTTAACGTAGGTCGTTAACAAGTTTTTGTCGCCATCAAGGTCGTCTGCTGTTCGAATGGCCAACGAATTTTCGGAATCGATTGCTTTAGCTTCATTTTTTCGGCCGAGTTTTATCTGTCGACGACTCCGGCGATTTGCATATGGCCAGAAGTCGGTTCAATGCACCAAATCGCTAAGCTCGGCTTAGCTGCAAAATTAGCAGCTTGCACACAAGTGAAGGGGAAAAGACTTGGCGGGAAAGAAAAGCCTCAGAAATGTGGGCAGTCGCCGTGGCAGGGAGCGGGCGCAAGGAGACAATCAAGTTTTCAGACTTCCTTGTTGGATATATATTTTCTTTACGTTTGGCTCTCTCTCTCTCTCTCTCTGTGGGTTTTTTGAAAATAAGGGATTTCCCGAGGGGGGCTTTACCTCGACATTGATGGGATTCAGGTCCGGCTCACTGCTGTCCTGCAGCGCGGACTCCAGCTCGGCGTTGAGCTGCTGGGGAGCTGGGGCGCAGATCGATAACGATAGCATGGCCGATAGCACGGCCAGCAGCAATAGGACTCGGCTCTGGGAACACTTCATCATTGTTGTCTTTGTGGGTAGACTCTCTGCAAAAGGAAAACGGGGGCAATTTATTAATTTCAACGGCAAAAACTGTGTCCAATCAAATTCTTTCTTTCTTAATTTTTCTTAATTATTTTGTCTTTATTTTTCTTCTTTGAAAACAACACAAACTTTAAGCTCGAGCGAACAGCGAACGGGGTGTACCAAAAAAAAAAAAGACGGCGCAAAATGGATCGAAGTTTGGGTTTTTGTTGTCTGGGAGCCGCCGCCAGATACGCGATACTAGCACGTTCACTAACTTTAAGCAAATGACTGCGGACGAAAGTTACTTCAATGATTTAGCAGTGGCCAAAAAATCGGTTACACATGCGCAGAGCTTTTCGGCGTCGCTGCCGCCGCCGCCGCAGTCGGCGGCGCTGTCGGCGCCTTGCATTCACGCGTCCACAGACCAAGCGGTCCACCAAAAAAAATCCCCCAAGCACCGCAAATTGAATTTTATTGCCGTCCGAATCGTGGATTCGGCGGATCGCTGGAATCGCTTGGATCGCATGGATTCAGCGGATTTCTTTGAGTGGACGCCGCTGTCGACGCCGACGCTGGCTGTGACAGCGAGTGGAGCGTTACGACGACTGCGCAGCCCAAAGCCCCGAACACGTTTTGAGCGAAAAAAAACCGAACGGAAAGCGCTCAATAAAGTGCAAAACCCGCCGCCGACGCCGCCGCCGCCGCCGTCGCTGCCGCTGCCAGAGATGTTAAGTCATTTTGTTGTTTTTGTTATGTTTTTACTCGTTAATGGTGTTTCTGCAATGCGCTTTTAATTTGTACTCTTTGGCTTTCAATTAAGGCATACGCGCACACACACACACTCTAATACACACACCGACAAAGTCGGTCATACGCGGCGTATGCGCAACGTGCATTCTCAAGCACTTTTTCGGGGGGAATTGTCGTGACTGTGGAGTGCCTTACATAAGGGTTAGCAGCCCAAAATCTGCATAGTATCCTCAAGTCTCGCAAGGATAAGGGCCCAACTTCATTTTCATTTTTGGGAAAATGTCTATAAGGGCTGCTAAATAATACAAAATGCTTGAAAATGTATTCCTTGGCTTGGAAAACACTTCAATATGACTCCACACCAGCCTATAAATGGCAATTAAGTGAAGTCTCGCCTCTAGTCTCGCACGGATAAGGGCCTAACTTCATTATCTTTTTGGGAAAATAACTACACGGGCTGCTAAATAATATTAAATATGTGAAAATGTATTCCATGGCTTGGAAAACACTTCAATATCACTCCACATCAGCCTATAGAAGGCAATTAAGTGAAGTAAAGAGCAAGGTGGCGAAGCCGCCATCCTTGACCCTAACATTGACTTAGAATTCAGAACAAAAAACCAACTTGAGTCCAAGTGCCTATGTAAAGTCTCATGTTAATGCGCTTTTTTCTTAATAGATTAATAATCAGCATAAATTATACGCATTTATGTACCAGTACCAATTGCAGGCTAGAAGCAACAAATAATAATAAACAAGCTAAGAAATAAAAAAAAGTAAAGAGCGCGGAGTAAGGAAAATTTAATCAAGTCGCTCGCCTTCGGACTACAGAGGGAGACCGATAAATTGGAGTCAAAGTGCGCGTATCGAATTCAGAAACTTAATAACTGGAATTGCAGTTGCACTGCACTCCACAATCTGATCCGATCCGATCCGATTCGATTCGATTCGATTCGATTCGATATATGGCCGCCGGACTTTTGCTGCATGGATAATTATTCAATTCGGCAGGCCGAGTTCTGAATTCTGAACAATTAACTAAATAAATCGCTTGCAATTTCCATTGCATAAAATTCGATTGGCTAATCAATCAATTTTGTGATTAAAATTGAATTAAAATTGCTGCGCACCAGAATGAGATCATCTTGAACTTTAGTATTTGCATGTTTATTATGATTTTCTCATGATTGATTTGGGCAAGTCTTTACCATTTTCTTGTTGCAGAAATAAATATTTATGTAAACATGATTAATTAATAATGTTTTTAGGCAAAAGAGTTACCGCTTTAATGTGAAAATTTCTTAAAATCAATGTTGCACAAAAACTAAATCAACTTAAACTTTATTCATTTGAACTCTCTTTACATTTTAATCCTTGGAGCCTGTTTAAAATCGGATTCTTTGTCATTTTAAGTACCATGTTAATCCATTTAATTAAAATCCTTGAGTATAACTGCCGCTACTGGCAGCCCTTCACTGTCACTGTCAGCTAGGTAGGTCGTGACTTGACGCCTTTCTACTTAACCCCTGGCCGCCACTTAACCCGTTTTAACCCGTCTTCGCCTGATTGCAAATCTGGGCAATTTGCTTATCAATGTTGCGGTATAAAATCAACGCCTCGGCCAAGGTCACGCGGCTGCAAAACGGGACCGAGACCATAACAAAACATAATCCTTAATTGACGCGCAAAGGTGCTCTGGCGCACCTTGTCCCACTGGTATTTCTTTATTTTTTTTTTAATTTCTTTCCATTTTTGTGTAACGCTTATGGCCCAGATAAAGCAAAATTAATGCGCGGATCCGTTGGAGTGACAAATAAAATAAAATGTTAAAAATTTCAGCAACCGCAAACAGCTAAAGCCAAAGGCAAAGACAAAAACCCAAAAACCGAAATGCAAAGTGCAGGCCCAACTGGCAGCGCTTTTGTGGGTCACAAGGTCGAAAGATGGCTTCTGTCCAGCTCGATCTGACCATCCGTCCTCGCAGAACCTGTGCCCAGTACACGACCGACTACCTCTTACTTTTATTTCTGTTTTATTTTCTGGCCTTAGCTAAACGAACTTTCAATTTTCCTGTCGCCGCCAATGAGATGCGTCTTCGCAAAGCCCTTGAGGCGGCTGTTGGAGAATTAAAGCCACATTCTGGCCTATTTTGCGGGATCAGTTGGGTTTCTAAAAATGCAATAAAATATGCATAATGTCTTACTCTTAGCTAGATGTATTTCATATTTGTTGTGAGTACAATGGAAGTTGTGTTGCAATCAATCAACGATGTCATGTTCGTGATTTAAGTGTAGCTTGGAAAAGAGCTGACCGTCGGTTGTTCTGCCTTATTTGGCAGCTCAATTAGCAAATTATCCGTGAAAATTCAATTGCAGTTGCTCGGAGGCTGTGGCGCCTCAATTAGAACACCGTAATTACTGGTTAGACCCTCAATCAGTCAGTCACTCAAGCAGTCAACCTGTCCATCGTCTGTTACGAGCGCGTGTCATAATGTTTATGACAGAAAAAAAAAAACAGAAAAAACAGACAGGCCTGCACTTTGTCTTTGTTTCTTGTTTATTTCTTATCCAAGCCAATCTAGCAGAAACATGCCTCACATTTTGCTGGCCATTTCGGCCGTTTTTGGCCTGGCCAAGACCCAAAAGCGCCCCAAATCCTTGCCCAGCGATCTGACCTGTTGAGCCCCGGGTGAGCTGGCTTGTTTCTTTTTTTTTTTTTTTGGTACCAGATCTTCATCGCGTTTCCAGTTAACGTTTCTGTTTCGGTTTCAGCCGCGCTTCGTTTTAGCTTAGTTTCTGTTTCTGGCGATGCGTCGTGCAAAATGTCAGGGGGCGAAATAGTGGGGCAGACACATTAAATTCGTAATAACCAGTGGCGACTTTGTTCCTCTGGAGATTCTTGCACTTGCTCTAAGGACTAGAAGGACTACAAATGCTCAAGAATAAGATGGTCTATTCTTTGAGATGGTAGCTTTTACTGAAGTATTTTTAAAAATACTTGCAATGCCTTAATTTGGAGTCTTCAAAACGCTTACATTTCAACTAGTTGACATCCCTAGCTGGTACCCTTTTCCGCTATATGTCAGGGCATAATTTGGCATTGCCCAACGGAGTTGGGGGTTTGTTACGCAACGGTTGTCATTATGCATTATGCGCTGCTGGCTTTTTACTCTCGGATCGGCTTGCTTCGGTTTGGTTCGGTTGGGCCGCGGCATTAATGTCACCAGCTCATCGCTGTTCTGGCCACGATGACTGGGCTAAGTGCACGCAGAAAAAACAGGTCCAACTAACTCTAAGGCCCGCAGTAACTCCGGCTACGAGTACGAGTACAAGTAACTTTATGAGTTAAAAAGTTACAGGCCATAACCATTAACATACCCGGCTTTCATGGGGGCTTCGTTAGGCGGCCAACGAGGCTCGTTAATCCGGAGGAAAACAAGCCATCTGCCACTCGATTCCATTTGCCACATATACCAAATATATATAATTATGGATATATGTATATATATGTATATGGATGCAATGGGACTCTAATGAAGTGTTGATGGCTTTGCGCAAGTCTTTTACTATACGAATGCGTTTCGCCTTTAACCCAAGGAGGTGTATGGCCAAAAAAGCGAAAGGAAACCCCAAGAAAACGTTGGGAAAACTCCCAAGAAAAATATGATAAGCGAATGCCAGTAAAATATCGTTAGAAAAATTGCATTTCAGTGGCCTCAAATAGTTTACGGAAATTAATGTTAAGAGGAACACTTTGGAGAATCTTTTCCCTTGAATTGATTTTATTTTTCAATAATCCCTAAAGCTTCACTTGTAATCTTTTCACGAATATTTATTATTTAATGGCTAAGCCATAAATGCACCAATAGGCCATGAAAATCCCACAAAATCCCACAAAAATCAACTGCATGATCTCCTAATAAACTCAAAAACGATTTGCTTAATCGAAAAAAAAAACAAAACTAATTTCGCTTGAACTTAGCTCGGTTTGTAAGCCAATTCTTTACATCAAGAGCGGTTTTATGTTGTGCCCAATCGCCGGGGCGAATTTAATTGGAAAAGGCGTTGCCAGCTGGCCATTCTCCACCGAACATTGTTCTTGGCCGGGCCAAAGTGAGTCGTTTAATTCGGCACAAAGGTTGATAGCGATTCTGGCCGCTGATTCTAATTACGACTCGAATTCAGACAGTTCTAAGTCGGTGTCAGGTGGCGTTTATTTGTTTGTTCAGCCATTAAAGTAATTATGGTATTAATAAATCTAGCCGCTGGCTGCCAACGAAGGTCGCCCCGCAATACTAACATTTAGCTTAGGCTTATTTATTTTTTTTGTTTTTTGAAAGGCATTTCGAATCCGATCAGCTTGCTCAATTGCCGTGCAGAACTTAGTGTTTGTTAAATGAGCCGTAAATTGGAAATCACTTTGTGCAGTTCTCCGAAGAAGCTTGCGCAATTTCCACTCAAATCCCCATAGTTATGCAGGCTGCCTTTGGTAGTAAAACCATATTTAGTGGCTGGAAAGAAACCCATCCGAACAGTAAACAGTCATTCATGAGCCCGCATCAATTTAAATGTGTGAAAATTGGAATAATACAAGATGTGCTTCGGATACGGACTTTAACGCTCATAATTGAAACATAAACTTGGATCTCGGATCAGAAATTTCACGGGATTTGCATAATAAGCGAGGCAATAAATTCCGGACCAAAAGGGGGCATTGTTTTATGGGCAATTTTGATAAGTTCGGATCTCAGCTGTTGGCTCTCGGGTTGCCCCAATCGATTTGCATAACTGTTGCTGTGCCTCCCGATCGCATCCGACAAATCGGGGCATTCATTACGAAAATGAACGCATCCAGCGGCGTCTGGTCAATAAACTTATTGACCGACTTAGATATGACACCTGCACATATATATATATATATATATGTATATATATCTGCCTGCAAAGACGCCCCCTCGCCGGTTTGCCTTCAACGCGTCCAGCTCGCTGCTCCACTTTCATGGCGTTTACTTTCGCTTTCTGTTTTTTTTCAGTTTTCTGTTTTATTGCTGTTATTTTTCAGTATTTCTTGTGTCTGTCCCTCTCTCGTTGATATTTTCGATTTTGGCCGCAGCTCTCATCGCCGCTTTGTTGTGGCTTATGGGCATCGACTTATGGCTTATGGCCCAGAGCGTTGACGGCTGCTGGGCTGAGTTTTGGCCCGAAGCTTATCTGGCTTGAGCCATCGCCTCTGATGGGCGACCTTGAGACCGTTACCGGTTTCTTCGGGCCAGGCCAGGCCAGTCTTGCATGAGTTTTTCAAGTTGCATATTTGTTTTTTTTCTCGTAAGCTTCGACTCTCTGTCCATCCTCAATCGCATTCGAAGCTAGGGGTCAGACGAACGTCACATCAATGGGTTACCACCAGGTAGTTAACCCCGAAAAATCCGAGAAATTTTCCATTTCCGAATAAGGGAAAATAGCAGAGTCTGAGTCTGAATCGGAGGGAATTTTCGTGGCATGCTCTGGGAATAAATATTATTTGTTGCGGTTCTTTTTCTTTTGTCTTAAATAATGTTATATTTTCAAATTGTAAAGCTATTAGAAACTTGAAAGCATTTTTCGATGCTTAAAACATTGAATAAAATATTGCTTATCATTCTTTGTTTTTTAATAATCTCATCTCATTTTTTAGGTTATACTAATAAATAAAGCCTTAAACAGTTTAAAACCTACTTTCTTTGTTCATAATAATACTGGAATATTTTTTATTTATCTGTTAATTGCTTACAAATTAATATAAAGTATATAAAACTCGCTAAAAACATACACTGCCCTCATAAAAGAATAATAAAACTCTCCCTTTTATACACGGATTACAAATACATCAATTTGTTAAGTGTCTCTGGTTTTTGTTAATTGATTTATGAAGCAATTAACGCATTCGTGTCTTCTTCGCGATGTTGCCAAATTTCGGTAGCCAGCGCCGATTAATGAACGATCGCTAATCGACGAGCTCGCCCCCCTTGCCCACCCTGGCCGCTCTCTGGCACTTTCCCCATTCCCTCCCTCGGCACCGACAGACGTGCAGGTGTTGGCTTGTTTTGGGGATAGACCTGACCTATGGCCAGCATTTCGAGTTGAGGCTTAGCCCAGTTAGCAAGTTCGTTGCCTAAGTCTTTTGTTTGGCACACATTGGCAGCTGGGATTTTCGGTCCTCTTCCCAGTTTTTTAAATTTATTTTTTGCTTTTTAACAGCACTATGCATATGAAATACAGTGAGGGCTCAATAAAGTGAAACAATTAGCCCCTTAAACTTGTTGTTTGCAGGTATACTCCCTAACTTCTTAAGCTTCTTATTTTTGTAACACATTTAAAAGAAAGAACGAATTAACTAGTTTCTTATTTCGAGGGCCCACTGTATGCCAGCACAACTCACCAGATATACAAAATAAAGATGCGGCTTGCCAAACTTAATTGCAATGCGAACTTTTAACCACAAAACACAACACTCTTAAGCGCCCAAATATATAATTGAGTTCATTAACAATTTCAAAATGCAAATAAACCAGCGCAGCGCAGACACAGCAAACATAAAAACAAATAAAAAACAATAAACCGAAACTCAAGCTGAGTCGAATTAAAAAAAACGCGACAACTAAACGCGGCCCGCAAAATGTCACTTGGTCTTGTGAAAGATTCACGCATAACTGAAAGCCGACTCTCCGACAGCAAAATGTGCGGCTCCATTTGGCCACTTTGGCGACAGAGATGGCAGGCAAGAGAGCCGGCAAAAGAGAGCCAGAGAAAGCACCGGGTAAAAGCATTTAAATGCAGAAAGAAAGTGACACAAGGCCCGCTCCACTGCCCAAAAACCGAGTACAGTATTTGGAGTCAGTAGGCCCAGAGAAAGGTAATGCGGAAAACACGATCGCAAGAGGCGTTGACTGAGCGAAAGAGAGAAGTGGTGACCGGGAGAAGCCCCCAAAACCAGAGAGAATTTGTGAAATTATATAAATTAAAATAAAGTGGAACACTCATTGCAAGAAAGCCAAGGAAAATAGTTATAATAATTAAATGTGTAAGTTTATGTATTTCATATATATTTCATACTGCATACATTTAATATTTTTATTTCATTTTATTAAGTAAAGACCTAAGACCCAACTACCGGGCTCACCCCTCCATTTGACCCACTCGAAAGCCTGTCTGAAATTTTACCATATGAACCCGCCACAAGTTCACAGCCTGTGGCTTTCAATTAAATGTGGCTTCCGCGACTGAACACTTTCGCATTCCATCGGTCGATCTGCCCCACCGAATCCTTGGGGGAGTGGCTCCACCGGCAGTGGGGCGCCCAGTGAATGCCAGCGGACCTCTTGCATCAGCCGCTGTCCAAGCCGGGTTACGCCATTTGATTTAGGGCCTCTTTTACGCTTTCTTAGCTGCCCAAGTGACCAACACAAGACGTCTTCTCCGCATTTCTTTTACTTTGTTTAATTATTTATTACAAGCTAGCAAAAAAAAAAATAAAAAACAAGGGGGCTCTAGCCCCAACAATTAACGTAACTCTATGCTGCACCGAAAACACACACGAAACAAAGAAATATTTATGCAATCCGGATGGGGATCACATTTACATCCTAATTTTCTCGTGGGTGGTCTCTAGAATGGCTGAAAATCGTGGTTGTGAGGCGACCAGGATCGATGGTGATCCGCCGGCTTGGCATGGTGGCCACTGCTGCTGCTGGCAAGGATGCCCTTAACGGCGCCCGAAGCACCGCCGGAGGCTCCCAGGCCGGCGTTCAGTATCAGACCCAGGGCATTGCTCACCAGGTGCGAGGCCACCTGCTTAACGAATCCCCCGGAATCAAAGTGACTGGCCGCGGCAGCTGCCCAGCCGCCGCCCTCCTTCTTTTTGCGGGGACGTGGCGACAGCTCCGCGCTGCCGTGCCTTTCCTCGGATCCCTCCTCCGAGTTCGGCCGAAACTTGGCCTCCAGAAAGCTGGTGATGAGGTTCTTGGTGAAGGTCAGCGGTTGCGGCGGTCCCTCCTCTTCGGGATCCTAACGGAAACGAGGTGAAAATTGGTAGATTTCCATAAATATCACATGGCCGGAACTCTGCTCTTGGGGTTAGTATCACAGTTAAAGGTTGGGGATTGAGAAAGGCAAAGGTATATAAAAGATAAATACTGCGCTGGCTGCAGCCACCACGGTGCCCAGAAAGTTGCCCAGGAACTGGCCATTGGCGATCTAAAAAGATTAGTAATTAGATTGAAAAATATTATTATATTAATATGTATTATTTATGATATATTTCAGCTATTTCTTACCGCTCCGCCACCTCCAGAAAGCCCATCCAAGGCGGTGCCCACATATTTACCCAGAACTAGGCCGAAGTTCTTGTTGCCGCCGAGAAGTCCCGAAATCAAGGAAGTTGACGTCTGTATCAGGCCCTGAATGTCCAGACCACCAGGCTAATAGATCAATCTCATAAGTACGAGCTCCTTGAGGGGTTAATCGCCGCTTGCACTCACCCCGAATAAAGTGGAAACGACGCCTGTGAGGGCTCCAATCAGAGCACCCACATCCGAGCCGCCTTCGCCCTGGAAAAGATGCAGAACTCAATTTGTTCTGTGGGTAACTTGGCCATAATTTACTAGGACTCACACCGCTCAAGCTGCCAATGAGCCCCACAAGACCGCCGCCACCGCCACCGCCGCCAGCTTCGCCTGCTCCTCCTCCATCAGCGCCGTCACCTTCCATCTCGTCCTCGTCGTTGTCATCTGAGGCCAGCTCCGAAGATCCTGTGCCAGCAGCAGCTTCAGTCTCCTGCTTTTCCGGCTTGGCACTCACACTGGCTTTACCTTTCGCCTTGACTGTAACATTTGTCGACTTCTAGAAGCCATCAGAAGAGGGTTAGGTGAACCAAGTCAGGATTGGGTTAGCTCAGGAATTTTCTCAGGCTTGTCTTTACTTTTTTTTGCGTATTTATTTTTCCGGGTTAGTCACAAGGAGTTTAAGGCGGTTGTTCCACTCACCTTGCCAGCCACTTCCATGTCCTCCAGCTCGGGTGGATCCACCGCCTCTATTTTGAGTTGCCTCGGCGGTCGCTGCTCGAGCATGTTCTCCTGGAAGTCGTCCTGGAAGCGCAAGTCATGAGCCTGGCATTAAAGTAAATTTCTAGAATTTTTGTGGTCGGTTTTCCGATTTCCCCGACGTACCTCTGAGAGAATGGACTTGATAATTCTCATTTCCTGCGGCATTTGCTGCTGTTCCGCCGCCTCCTGCTCTTCTTGCTGCTCCGGCTCTTTATCCTTTTTGACCTGTCTTTTATGTATCACCTTTAGCTTGGCCTTGGCCAGGACACCATCCTCGGAAGCCGATTCCAGTAGATGCTGCAGAGCCCCCTCAATTTTGGCCTCCAATTCGGTCTTCATTTGCGGCACCTGCTTGAGAATATTCTGCCTCAGCTGGCCCAGTCTCTCGCCCAGTCGCGGCTTATCCGTGATATCCGCAGAGAGCTCTTGCTGGTGCAGCTCCTCCTCCTTCTGCCGCTGGGCCATCTCTCTCAGCTCCGCCCGGATCTCGTGGTCATTTTTGGACCGTGACAGCACATCCATCACTCTGGCGAGAATTTCCAGAGCTTGCTGGTCCCGCGACAGCTGATGTTCAATGGCATCGATCTTGGCCAATACCCGATCGCTTTCTGTGAGGTTCGTCTGGTGTACCAGCTCCCTAATGGCCTCCACCAGGTTCTGTTCCATCTGCTCCTCCGCCTGCCGGGCCCCGTTCAGTACTCCGATGCCGGTCAGGGCTCTGAGCTCCTGCCTGGGCAGGACTCTCTCGAGCCTACGGTAAGCGGTGACGGCCCGTAGGTAGTGTGACTGCAGTTCCATTCCCTGAGCTCCGGGCCGACAGTCTGCCAATCCTGAAATCAGGACCAGTCCGAGCAGCAGGAGCAGCGATCGCGGCACTTGCAGGTTCTCCATTGGCCGATCGCAATGAAACTGCGCCCAGGAGGCCACGATGCCGCCTCATATAACATCGTCGTTCCAATCGTTCCGATTGATCCGTCGATGGCACCGTTCACGGTTAGTTGGCTCCGTGATCCTCCCACAAGTCCGCCTCCGCTGGGACTGTGCTGGTGACTTTGTGGTGACTGTGATTGTGCAATCGGTCCATTAACGAAGTATGTGGAGCCGATCAGTGTGGCATTTTTTGGCCCGCTTCTTCATAGGCAAATTTTCCGACATCTTAATTAGGGGGTTGGTCTCTATATCCACAAGCTACTTCAGTTTTCCGACTGTTACAAGCTGACATTACTCAATCAGTGGGTTTTTTTTAGCGATTTAAATATTATATGCCATAAAAAAATTAAATTTTTCCATATCCAGGCTGTGAATCAAAGCAGGCGTAGGCTCTTAATGTCATTAATATTTCACAAATGAAGAAATCTTCGATTGTGGCGGTAAAGAGAGTCGCTGCAAAACCATGGTTTTGCCAAGTCATCAAGGACGGCATTGCCTACATCAGGGCCACCATCTCCTACGGAACCAATTGGGAGGGCTTCAAGCTACACTTTAAAAAGACGAGCACAAAGGTATTGATGGAACGCTGCTGGATCTACGACCTGAAGTGCAGCTAACACCATCGCTAGAACTGCAAGAAATACGCTCAAGATTTAACCTATAAGATATAACCTTAACTGTGTGCAGAAACAATTTTGAAAGGAAAGGTTCTGAGACTTTCCTTGGAGCCGTTGGAGGCCAGCGAGACGTGCCTTAGGTATTTGCTTTCCAACCACAGCTACAGAGTTCGTTGATTGTTCAAACATTTCTTCAGTTTAAATATAAGAAGTTATAATCATGATTTTTTATTTAAATTGTAACAGAACTATTTTACAGCAAGAACAGCTGATTTCTGATGTTATTCTGTTATTCTTTAGTCTTCAGATAAATTCCAAGAAGGTTATGGAACTCAAGTTGATGTACGATAACTTTAGCTGGTAAATATCTTTGACATTCAGACATCTATCAAGCTTTTTGGCTGTGAGGATAGAGATTCTAAGCATAAAATAACAATCTCGATATTATAGAATAATCGGAGGTACATAAGTATACAGTCAGACATATCCAGGACTTCGCAGTTTCCTTGGCAATGTGCAGCGAGCAAATTTACTTTATTTGAATCTACACCTACGAAACTATTGAAAATATAACATCCAGTTTATCCATAGTTTAACTTGTAGCTGTGGGTAATAATCTTTCTGGAGCCAACTTCCTCATAAAATGAAATTCAAGAGATTACGAATGGTCAGAATTATAACAATGCAAAAAAAGTGGTTTCCCTGTCTAAATTATTATGAGTTGTACTTACTATTCTGATAATTTCCTTTTATTTCCACTCTACTAAAGCCTCGGAAGCTCTACAATTACCGGATTTTGAGAATTAGAAGCCATTTCGGTAGCCATTAGATACTCTCTTAATGGGGCCATTTCCCCCTTTTCGACGCCAAAGGTGATTGAAATTAAGGTCTTACATAAAAGCAAAAAAGCCGAAAAATGGGGAAAAAAAATAGAAAAGTGAAGACAGGTGCAGGTGTCGCAGTTATGCGTGACTGTTAATTAGCATCGGCCATTAGATAAATGGCCGAGGGATTGAGCTGGGCCTCGGGGGGTTAGTGACTGCGCCTGAGTCTGGGATTATACTGGGGATTACGTGAATGGAAACTGCATGAGGATGGGGGGACGCGGGTACAAAGCCAGGTAGTCCAAGTCCAAGCCGCAACTCGTCACGCTCGTTTAACCTTTCAAGTGCGCAGAGATCGGCTGGCAAGCGACCAAAGAGGGGTTAAGACAGGGGGTCGGATCGGATCGGATCGGCATGACATAAGCGTTAAACGCAATTCCCACCGTTGAAGCGTGCCTCGCTGGGGTTAACTTAAGCAAACAAACAAAAACGAAAATCTACAGAGAAAAATTAACATCACAAAAAATACAAATACAATTTTTAGAATACAAAAATATTCAATTTTTACTTTTGTTTTATATTTAATGTAAGATATACTTATATAAATTAAAAGCAAATAAAAAAATGCATAAATTTGTTTGTCTTCATTCTCTTTCTAATTATTTCCAACAGTTATAGTTTAAACTAAGTTTTGGCACCACTATAGTAAAAAGAATATCTTTTTCTTTATAGTAACGTTGAAGTTCTGCTTTATATATCGATTTTAGCAACAAATGCATATTTCCTGCCATCCCTGTACCTATAAACAGTTTTAAGTTACCAAAACTGAAGCCATTTAAGAAAAACAATCCAATAATACCTTTTATATTAAGGAATATATATATATACAAAATAATTAACATTATTCGCTTTGGTTTTCAAGATAAATGTTTTATTTTCTTAAGGGAAATAAACTGAAGTACAAAATTTGGCTCTGTGCATCTTATAGGTGCACCTACCCTTAACAAAATATATTAAACAGCCGCCACAATTGTGAAGTACAAGAAACGAGCCAAGACAATAATGATATAATTGTTCACTCTGTGAAAATGTTGTGCCCTTTAATGCTTCGAGTGCCCTCAGATGACTGACGGCTTTTAATTCAGCGAGACAATGGCAATGTTACGATCTGATATTGTCTTAAATATAAGTCACTTGTGGCATTCACGGGGCGATGAGTCAGACTAATTAAGACTCCGAACTTTGGACGATCAAGGGGTCTAGATTTTATAGAAGATTTGAAATAAATTGGTTGTTTTTTAATATGAATCACCAAGCCCTTCTGACATTACCTATTGCAATGAATTACACGCATTTTAAGATGAACAAGTATATTTATTTGACAAGGAATTTATGTTCGAATTTAAATAAAATATGGATTTACTTACAGAAACCCACAAAAATTGATCGCCAAATAATATTAAGCCTTATCTCATTTTCAAATATGATTCAGAAGTGCCTTTAAATATCTGTGTTATTTATTTTTACATGTCCATTCAATGTTTTATAACTAAGGCCATCAGCCGGCGGAGTTGTGTTTAAAAATCATTCAAAATCCCGCGTAAAAGACATGCCAAATAAACACTTGAAATTCGACAGAAACCAAGCATGCTGGAAATGTTCGAAATCCGAGCAATCTTTGCTTTAGCCTTCAACTGGTTTAGCCATTGTCGAAGGCATGTTCATATAGTCATTTCATAGGAATCTGTACACAGTAATAGAAATTTCTTTTAAATCGGACGTTCCGAAAATAGTTAAGTGACACCTTTGTGTGTTTTATTAATAGCATTTTGTTTTTTTTTTTTTCAGTATAATAGCTAGTCTTGTACTATAGCTTAGAGCAAATCGGAGTGCGGGCACCATCGTTGCTGCAGTTAAAGATCGTCATGTCTCGACTTACCGAAGAAATGATAATGACCAAGTCCAAGGATTCCAATATAAGCCGTGTGAAAAGATTGAATTACTGCGGAACTGAACTTAAAGATGTGTCAATAGTTAAGCAAATGCGATCCGTGGAGGTTTTATCACTGAGCGTAAACTGTATCGTCTCGCTGGCGGCCTTCGACGAGTGCTTTAAACTGGAGGAGCTGTATCTGCGCCGGAACAACATCTCCGATTTCAAAGAGATCATCCACCTGCAGCCCCTGCCGGTCCTTCGCTGCCTCTCGCTGGAGGACAATCCCATCGATAAAGCTCCCAACTATCGCTTGCGCATCATACGCGCCCTGCCCAACCTCAAGAAGCTGGACAACGAAGAAATCACTCAGCAGGAGCAGGATCTAGCCATGAGTGGCAATGGCGGGGCCGTTGACAAGGATGAGGTGGACAAGAATGCCAACAATGATCAGCAGGAACTGCACCAAAACCAGCACACACAGGGCACATCGTCGAAGAAGATGACGCAGCATTCCCCGCGGATGAAGCCTCAAGAGATAATGCAGCAACAGCAGGTACTACCAGCGATGCCTCCGAACAGACAGCAACAACAACAGATATCACAACAGATGCCAATGACTCAGAACAGACAGCAACAGCAACAGATATCGCAGCCAATGCAATTCTCCCAGCAAATTCCCCAGCAGCAAAGCTACTCGCAGCAGGAGCAGCAACAGTATCATTACCAGCTGCCGCCGCCACAAAGGCAGCAGCGGCAGCAGCGGCAGCAGCATCAGCAGCTGCACATCCCCAGTCCCATGAACGCGGAGCCCATGCATCCGCCATCGTCCAGGGGCACCTATTCCCACTACGACCGGCCGCTGCGCGCCGAGGAGGTGGATAGATCGGGGGCCGCCTACGCGGAGGTGCGGCCCTCGCAGTTCTCCACAAGATCCTTAGCGCCCCCGATGCGGGAATACTATGATGGTCGCCCCACTGGCTACATGAGCCAGTACCATTACGCCCCATCAGACCATGGCGAATGGGAGGAACAGCAGTTCCGTTACACCCACGACGACAACCCAAGGCATCAGCTCAATCTCTCGCAGCGCCGCTCCGAGCCTGGCTTTCGCCAAGTCTACGTTCGGGAGTACGGCGGCGAGCGTTTCGAGACTTCTCGGTCCACCTTGATGCATCCCAATGCTGCCAACTGGCGCATGGCCAGCAATAGATGCACCAATACGCTGGCCGCCAGCCTGAGCTTGGTAAAGGAACTCGATTACGGCAGCCTGAAGGTGCTGAGCCGCGCTGTCCGCCACCGCATCGCGGACTTGGACAACGAATAATGCAGACAACGTTATTATTAGCTAATCTCGATTAAAAACGATTAGCTAATCTACACTTAACCAAAAAAAAAGAATTAGAAACCAGATCAACGACAGATGCCAGCAGATGGAGTGTGACAAAAATGTGCAGCTTATACTAGTATGTATACCAACATCTAAAGCAAGAAATGAATATTCAGATACCTAACGCATATGGGATTACCCTGAGGATTTATAACTGAGAATTTCTATAATGTCATTCTTTATTTTGCCTATTTTTGCTAGCATTTTGTCAAGGAAATTTTAAAAATGATAATACATACCTCTTTCGGCCACAGAGTTTCAACAATATTATTCTTTTCACTGAGTTTTATTTCGCTTTTTTTAGAGGGGAGGCAGAAACATTCTTAATTGTCTCAACATGTTTCTTTTATTCTATTCGCACAGCGACGAAAAAAAAACCCTTTTGATTGGAAGCCCAGGCGGAAGCGGAAATGGAATCGCGCTAATGAGCCATCGGCACTTGACATTGGACCTGCAGAATAACGATCTCTGGCAATTAGGGTTGTTTATTGACAATTGTCAGAAGCCGAGAAGCGAAAAGGCACTCCAACTTCTCAAATCCAACTTCCAAGATTCGAGGCTCGATTCGACGTTGTTTGCGTTTGTGTGTGTTATTAACACATATCTTTGTGCAATAAATAATAACCTTGCCAAATCGTTTGACTTCGTTTCGCTGCTTGGCAACACACACAGACAACGCGCTGGAGATCGAGGCGGCGAAAGAGACAGCCACTAGTTGCAGTTTGCAGACAACTTTTTGATTTGGATTCCGATTTTTATTAGGTTTGAGCCAGCGACTAGCGCACAGTGGACGGTTTCATCTATTTTTCATTATTTTTCTATTGTTTCTTTAAAAACAATTTTTCCATTCCTACTAGCTATAAATAAAGGAAAAAGAGAAGCTATAAAAACATGTTGTCCATTTGTTCTTGCAAATACCAAATGAGCTCCTTATTTTTCAATAAGTTATTATTTAAGTAGGAGTAAAGGTTCTGATTCCCGTCTTACCCTCAACGAAAACATATTTAATTATATTAGTTAATGGTATATAAGTCTATGAAGTTCATTTCAGCTCGATAACCATAGATATCTAGATAAGTAATTGATGTATTCCTACATCCTAAACCGAAAGGACCTTCGGAATTAAATGCACCGAAAATGGAACTGTGAGACTCGGACCTTTTCGATTCATTTTTTTCATTTCCGTCGGCTGAACTTTGGCTGCTTTTTGAACGGAATTAGAGCATGGCTAAAAAAAAATTTAAAAAAATAAATAAATACGACAAACGGGCAAGCGACAGATCCGTTTGTCTATGAGAAATCGCCAGAGAGTCGGGCCAAACAGATACATAAAAAAATTAACATAATAAATAGCGCCATAAATATTAAAGGCAAACTAGTTGCTGCAATTTATTTTTTTCCCCCTTTTGGCCACAGGCGTCGACTCGATATCGGTCCAGACTTTGAGCGCTTGTTATACAATTGGCTTAGCCCCTGAGCCGCAAACAATGCCCGACAGCAAATCTCAGCCACTTTTAGCCACTTTCGGCTATTCAACGCACTCTTGGCCATCGCCAGAAGTCCTTCGAGTTAATTTCTGCTAATTGGCAGAGTTAAGAAATAGACGGCAATGCCAAAGATACACAGAGATATAGCTTATCCGACATCTGAAGATAAGCAAATAACCAGCGGACTTTGGCATTCAAAGCCAAACTAGTTCAACCGATCGTTATTCTTATATGCTAATTCTGGGATCAAATAAAAGCCAGTGAGCTCATAATAAGCCAACAAGCCAAATGCACTGCAGGCTTAATTATAGCATTTATTTTATAAGCTTAGTTACACTAGCATTAAAATCAATTTTATTTTGCAATAAACGAACATATAATTTGGTATATATGAAGGCCGACATTACAAACAAAAATAGCTCGACCAATTTTCATATATTTATCTAGTGTTCTCAGTTCTGATATCTATTATATTTATTTTGATTATTATGATATGTATATATATATATATAATCTCCAAATATACTGCATAAAATGCAACAATTAAATGAAAAAGGAAGTTCGGAAATTGTTGTGTAATTACAAGCCGCAGACTCAGGATTTTTGTAGTCCAGACTAATGGCACAATTCGCTCGGCTCTCTCGCTTACAATCGCCACTTTGTTTGCGCCAACTCATGGATTTAATTATTTACAGCTCTTTTTCAGCGGTTTCTCATTATTTTTATTTCTGTGCTTTTCGGCCAATCACTCCGATCAAAGCCAGACAGTCTAAATTTAGGCAACAGCCGCCAGAAGGCGACTGCCTGATTGATATCCAGCCACAGAGTCTTGCCAGTCACGGCGACAAAGAGTGGCTTACTTAAGGGATGCACACAAGCATAAGCAAACATTCGAGTTTCTTCTTGAATATTTTCAAATCTAAATATTGATGCAAGAACAATTAAGAGGCCATACTAAAGTAGCTCCAGAGACGTTAAGAAATAAATCCATTTGCACATGAAATCATTCTATTTTAGATCGAATTGAAAATGGTAAATAGTTCCTAACTAACTCATTTTAGGTATATATAATTGCTTTTAATATTTTTGCCATCACTAATTTAAGGTGCTAAGTTGTTGTTTTTATTCAAGCACTGACCTCTCACAATTTGCATGGACTTTTCGGTGTCACAGCAAAATAAAGCTATTAACGAAAAAACAAGTCTGAAAGCAAGCACCCTCGACTTTCAGATACCCGGTGGCGAATGCTTTTGCTTTAAATAAATTAAGTACGAGAGCACAAACACTTTTCAGGTTATGAAATACAAATATTGTCAATAAATTCCAATTTCTATTTAGTAGAAGAATTTTCTCGAATTTCCAAGTCATGAGAAGTCTAGAAGGCAGCGCTTTTTTACTCTTGCAAAAATGTATCTTGTTGAATCCCTACAAAATTCCGCATGGAATTTATTTTGTATTAACTTTTGTTGTATTATTAAATTAAGATAACTGTATTTGGTTTATGAAACCTAGCAGATGTCGAAAAGAATTCTTAGAATCACTATTTAGTATAGAAGTCTTCGCAGGGCATACAAGAAGGAGTGTCAAGGAGGCGACACTTTACTTTTCCCACTTTTCGGAACGAGCTCATATATATTTAGCTATATATATATATATATATATTTTTTTTTTTTTTTATTATTCCTAATTAAATTTTTAAACATTTTTTTATCAGGTAATACATTATTTTCACTTATTTCCTTAAATTGTAATGGGTCTTACTGCTGCCTACACATAAAATATATGTTTTTATATACTTAACATTAACTAATAATAATAATAAGATAGTTTATAGTCACAGATAATATCTTTGCCCGTAATACCCCGATACCCTATGGGTACCGTGTTAAAAAAAAGAAACCTGATCGATATCACGTAATGTTTCGGGGTAAAAAGAGTCTGATAAATCATGACGCTGTCTCACTTTTTCGGCGCCCTTTCCGCTCCCGCCTTTTCACGCCCCAACCAATCGAACTTTTTAATATTATTTTTTTTTCGGTGGCCCACCACGTTTGGTTTGCCAATCAACTGAAAATGACGGCCAAAACCAAAAGCCGCCGCAGCCGCAGAGTTGTTAACATGTTAACTTGGCTTAAATGCATTATGATTTTTTTTGTTTCGGCACACAGAGCTCTTTCCCTGCCGCAATTCGCAAAGTGTTTCAGGGGATAATGCGAAATTTAACGATTTTACGAGCTCATTGGCTGCTGAAAGTGGCCGCCGATATATGTAATATATATATGTTGCCGTGAGTGTTAAATCCATATGGAAAAAATGTATAAGCTGCCAGAGAGGTGAATTTTGTGTAAGACTATACATTGTCTGATAGATATTCTTCTCTTTTCTAAAGGCAGCTATTTATATAAGGGCATCTAGCGTTCACCTTGGACTCCTTACCCAGCTCTGCAGAAAACTCGAGCTGGAACTGACAGTTTCCTTCTCAAGCCCGAAATCAAGTTGTCCGTTTGCATTTGGGGCAATTTGTCGCTGCGGACACTTACAAAAAAAAAAAAAGAAAAAAAACTCTAACTCAAACGCTCACTCGCACTTATTATTAGTAATTGTTTGCAATTAGTCACCGGCGGAGACATAAACCGAACTGAAAACAAATCCCAGACTTTGGCATCCGTTAATTTATGCAAGGCTCCGCCTTTTTGTTGTGGCCAGCGACGTGACAAGAGTCACAGTTCAGCGTTCGATTGATATGAGTCGGAATCGGGGCAAAGTCCGATCCACGGATTCATCATCCAGTCCCAGGGTCTCGGCAATTTGCCGGAGTACTCATAAAATCGGGGAATTAAGTCCGGCAGAATGAGTACGTACGTACGTACGTACTGAGTGCTCTACCTTTAATGGGCCCAAAAAAGCGCTGACAATTAAATCAAAGTCAAAGAAGGGGAAGCCTTATTTAGGCACACTCAGAAAAAGAAAGAGGAATACCAAAAAGGGATTTATAATTAATTGCTAGATTTTTCTATTGGTAATTTGCTTTAGGAATTGCCTAACCTTTATTATCAGGGCTATGAAAACCTTTAACTTGGACCTTAAGCTACGTTTTCTTCTCATGCATACACATATCCTTGATCAGATATAATTAACATATCTCCATAATTATGTCATTTAAGGTGGCCAATTAAGAGAGGCATCGAATGTAGGAGGTAATGCCTGTCTTAGAATGCCTGAGGAAGCTTGCCGCTTGACAGGCTTGTTTTTCCAGTGCACCAACGATGCCCGATGGGGGCCCATGGAGACGCTGGGATCGACATGTCACACTCTGCTCAACGGGCTCCGCACAACCTTGTTATTGTCTATGGCCTGTCATTAAAGCTGCACGGCAACAAACACCGAACAATGGCAACGACATCAGCACCGACACCGGAGCCGACTCCGTCGATGTCTTTACATTTAATTGCACCATTGGGCACACGGTGCACAGAGTGAACTGTCAGTCCTCCAGTTCCCAAAAACCCCGCCAGGCCCGAACCCTACAAGTTGCTCGATTTAAAGTGATGTCAACGTCGCCGCTACAAGAGCCAGAATTAATTGATGCGCCATGAATTGGCGTGTTCAATGGCAGGGACACCAGGCAGACAGCCAGCCAGCCAGCCATGCCGTATGGTCGTACTTCAGGGCAAGAAAGCGAATTAATCGCGGGTCATGGAGTAACATTTGATATGGGCGGTGGTCTTGGGAGGGAAATAAAAAGTGCACACAGTAGCCCTGTCGAGGCTAATGATTCTGAAGAGTACTAGGAAATAAAGGGGTTTGTGTGCTTAAACATTTTACAGACGTCTTGGTTATTAACAACAAAGTATACAAAAATTAAACACAAAAAGCAGATACAGTTTAGTTTGGATTTAATTTGATTATAATAAAAATAAACCAGTACGAAATATTAAGCAAACCCTTTCTCACACAGCTTTCCCTTTAAAAAATCACCGTTTTAATTCTCAATATTTTCAAAGGATGGTAATTGCCATTGGATTCACATCTAAGTCTGTAGGTTAGGGTGTAAAGTGTTGAGGCATCGTTACTTTTGCCAGTTTGGAACAGGCTCAGTCCCACTGTAAGCCGAAGAGAATTTTTAAGTATTTATTTGTATTATTTTATAAACCTAAGATATATTTAATTTTTTTTATTTATTCAATTTATTTAAAGGAAATACGTTTCACAAAACTAATGTTTCCAATTCGAATTTTATATATTAATAGTTACCGAAAAAAGAACAAGATTAATAAGCTGGAAATGTATCTAAATGTGAATTAGAATATATATATTTATTTTTATAAAAAAGGAAATAAGGTAATTAGGAATATTATTATTCTTAAGTAAACATTTAAGCATTAGTCGGCGAATGCGAGTGGAGAATTGTTTACTTTGTCCCGGATTTAAAGGTCTTTGGCGTACAAGTCTTGGGGCAAAAGCTAATCACTGACGCCTTAATGGCACAGAGACGCTGGGGGCGTGGCATCGCCAAGAAGACAGCAACAATAACAAGCATAGAAACAACAACAAAAGCCAGCAGATGGAGACAGCAACAACAACAATGGAGGCAATGGAGGTCCGGCCATTAAAGCTAATTTCGTTGTCATTTTCGATTTGGCAGCTTTTGCAAAAGCGAACGACCCAAGCGGCTGAGACTAATTTCATAATTTTTCTTATATTTTTTTTTTTTATTTTTGTGTTAAACTTTGCTTTGTTTTTGTTTTTTTTCTGTCTGTGTGTGTGTGTGTCTTTATGCATATATGCATATGCTTGTGTGTCAAAATCTAATTCACCTTAAACTGATTTCGAACGCATGCAACTTTTAGTGAGTCTCTCTAGTCGCTAGACAGAGTCACTAACTCACTTGCCGACCGACTGACTGATTTTGGCTCCACTTTTCGCATTCGCTTTTGCATTTAGTTTGGCTGTTGCTGTTGCTGTTGCGAGATACTTTATCTACCAGATCCAGTAGCTCCAGTTGGTACCACGCGGCGTATGCGTAATTTGTGGCCCGCCATGCATGTCTGCCTGCACTTCCACACTTCCACTGTTGGTCGTTAACCCATGGCAACCGCAGATCTTGGGCCCCACTCCCCAACTGGTTACCGGTTATCCTTCAGACGAAGGTGACTCCGGAGAGCCCGGGCCCAGTCGCAAGTCACAAAATAAAAAAAAAAGAAACCTATAGTAAATGAAAGAGCGATGCTCGAACCAATAATCAAATCGAAGCGAAACGAATCGAATCGAATCACGTCGAGAGTCGCATTGAACAGCCGCTTCCGGTTCACACTGTCAGCACAGTGGTTATCTTTTCAGAAATATTATTCCACGAAACCAATGGCAGTAAAACGGAAATAAATTGATCAATCTTAGATCAGAAAATAAGCAGTATTTAAAATAAGAAACAAAGAAAGAAACTAATACCTACACGGTTCATTTTTTAAGTTGAATGCTTGAGGTGTTTGAGGTGCCTTCTAAGCCATCGTTCACTGTACTTTACAAGCTGGAATTCCATTCACTCACGCACTGAAAATCAAAAAACAAAAAAAGAATGTGGTTCACGATGAGCTGATGCTGGTGCTGTGGCTTCTGCTTTAGCTTCTACTTCGGCTTCCTCAGAAGGTCAGCTACGTCTTCATTGGCATCTCAGCCACACAGCTTCTCCATTATCATAATGATCGATCATTCAAGAACGAATTATAACTGTCGCTAACCACAGATCGGCGACATTGTCTTGCGGTTGGTCAGTTTTCAGGCATCACTTTTTTTGTTTTTTTATTTGTGTGTTTTTGTTTATTTTTTGTTCATTCTTTTTCGAGCTTTTGTGCTCGGCCGAAGGTTTTTTGCCTCTGATTATCATCGAGTGGCTTGGCCAAAGTGCATGGCCAGCATGACAGGGCGAATATTTAGTGGGCAACCTTTGGTTCCAGTTTTCGGACACATTTTGGAGCAGGCGATGCCGGAAAGCCCCCAAAAGGTTGCACGGGCCAAAGAATTTTGAGTGGAAATTCAAGTTCAGTGAACTTGTTTGAACTCCCAAAGGGTTAGCAACTTTGGCTAACATTTGAAATTCCGGGGTTAATAATTAAATATTAGTTGTATTACCAATTTTATCATTTTTATTCTTACTTCATCATTTTTATTACACTTAGTTTGAGCTAAAATCAGGCTTTAAATGTTGGTTATTTATTTGCAGTATAAGCCATTTATACTTTTATTTTCTGTTTTCCTGAAGAATTTTCTATATAATTCCGAAAACCCTTTGGCAACTTTCTCAACTAAAAGTGACAAATTTCAAGGGAACAAGTGGTGTAAAGGGTCAGTCAGTAAGTCCTCGGTTCGACTCCTGGCGATGGCAACATTTTGTTTTTATATTGTTTTTTAATGCTTGCACGTTTTTAATTTTTATATTTTCTGGTCTTTCTTTCCTTTTTCATATTATAAATATGTCCTGGCTCTGCTTAATACGAAAACATCTCTAAACCGTATCCAATTGTACGAGAAAAAACCCAGCTAATGACCCTTTAACTGTCAATCAGAAGATACATTTTTTTCCTTTCTAACCACCTTTTCTTTTAACGATAACTTTTAGTTTTTTGAGAGCAAGTATAGGCCAGCTTAAGAATATGTTAATTTGATATGAATCAATCCCACAGGATATAAACATCTGACAGAAATTAAAATACTTGCCTAAAGGCTTATTATTTTGAAAGGGGGGGATGCCTTGCTAATCATATTCTAAATTCCATGATGTCACGACTACCATAAAGCCCACACGACTTTGTAATTATTTTCATAAACTTCCCTTGCAATACCGATTTTTTATTACCCTTTTTGCGAATGCGGAATTGCTGGCCAATCGAATGGAATTGAAATGGAAACCGAACGGCCGATTGTACGACTGGCAAAATGATAATCGATAAGTGCGCCGACGATTAAACGATTATTGCAATCGATCGTGCGGCAGGGAAACCAAAAACAATGGGGATGCGCACAGCTGCAGGAGATTGTGTAAGCCAACGAAAAATACTTAAAATAAAAATAAAAATGGAAATAAAACGGGCTCTAATCCTGGCCACGGCCCACTGACAAACATCCAGCTGACGCGGATTGACAAACTGACAAACTGAAGCTGGCAGTCACGAGGCGGAAACTTTTCGCGTAATAGTGTTGCCCGAAAAAAACAACAACAACAAATTCAAAAACAAGAAGTACAACAAAATGGTGAAAATACATTTAAAAAAAAAACAGAAAAGAAAAGGAAAAGAAAAAAATACGAGTACCACAAAAAAATACATAGAGGAGTAAAAATGATTTTTTTTTTCCACTCAAAAGCGCCTGGTCAAGACGGAGCGACTCAAGACCGACTCGGCTCACTTTCGTTTTCGTTTCGAGCGGTTTTTCAAGAGCGAGACAAGCGGGCGGGGCGGGCGATGAGCGGCGGGGCGGTAGCTGGGGCGCCGCTGCCGACGCCGAGCGTGCTGCCGCCGTCGTCGCCGAGCGCGCTGCCGGCGTCGGACGCGCGCTTTGTCTCGAGCTTTAGTCGCTTGTGTGTGATAAAATCACGTTAGTAATCAATTGCAGGCCCAACAGCCCGGACCACAGAGCACTGAGAGCAGCTACGATCCGCCGATCCAACGATCCACTGATCCACCGATCCACCGATCCACTTGTAGCCACCGCCATCGCCACCATTTTCTTGGGCTGTTCTTTTTTTTTTGTTGGCAACCAACAAAAAAGGCAACCGCCTCGAGTTAAGAAACGCGTATGTATCAACCGTCGTGTGCTAAAAATATATTTAAAAAAACAGAAAACACTAAATGCCAAACAAAACGCGAGGATACACGCCAGCGAAACCAAAACGAAAAACTTAAGCAAAAAACTCAACTCGAAAAAAACGACAAAAACAAAAACTTAAATGCAAAAAAGCACCAAAACTTGAAACATCTTTTTTTTCACCATTTTTTTTACTGTGCCAAAAATAAAAGTCATCCGAATTTTGGTTTGTGAACGAAATGAAACATTAAAAAAAATAAAATAAGCCAATAATCATACGAAAATTGAAGGAAAATTCAACAATAACAAAAACAATAACATCTTTAATGCCGAATAACCAGAAAACCTGACGCGTGTGCTGAACTATTTTCGGTTTTGTCTCATTTCTCATTTGCTGCATTCATTACCTCGTTTCGATTGCCCAATTAATGCGAGTTGGTTAACAGAAAACGTTTTTGATTGCCAATTTCCAAGTTGCGTTTCGAGAGGTCTTTTTCGTGTTCGTTTTCGTGTCGAGTGCTGAAATCGATGGAATGGCGGGGGGTCTGGCTCTGTCAAGGGGGAATTCTAGAATGGAGCCATTAAAGCAGCAGCGAGAATCTTCTCAACGCAAAGCCGGCTTTCAGTTTTGTAGATTTCTTTTTTTCAGTCAGCTTTAAGTCGGTCTTTGGTTTGAAGACTTTTCTAGAATCTTATTTTGTTTTTAACTTCAAGTCCTGCATATTTTTTACTCTCTTCTTGTTGGTTTTATACTTGAAAGAGTTTTAGGAAATTGTCTAAATAGGCAAGCATTTCTGGAAGCTTCCTAGAGACACGAAGCCCAAAAACTTTAAGAGAAATTATCAAAGAACACAATCACCTCTGATTTAATTCTATAAATTAGTTCTATAATGTCTTCCTTACCTAATAGACTCCAGAATTAGTTGGGCATTCACCTAATAGAATTTAAAGTAAAGCTTACAAATTAATTTCCATACCCTAACGATTTTCTAACCCTCAAATTTGTCGCCCTAGACATTACTCATACGCAGCGTGTCCCTGAATGTCAGCTGCTGTTAATTGCAAGTCCCGCCACAGGAAGTGCACTTTAGATCCGCGAATCTAATGTGCCAAGTCACTTGGCTCAGTTTTAGTTTTATTTATTTTTTGAACTGTGCACATGTCACACCCCGCTCGGCTCTCGACTCGATTTCGAAATCGCGCCAAGAAATCCCACTCAAGCCTTGATTATCGCAGTTGTTTTTTTGGGGCTTTGCCTTTTTAATTACGACATGTCCATGTCGGAGCATGCACTCAATGCCAGATGCGGATTTTGTTTTTCTTTTTCTCTCTTTTGATTTTTATGAGTCTTTATGATATTTGTGCAATAACCCAGCCAAGTCGTAATCATCCAAAAAACACCGAGTTCCGTATGCAAAAAAAAAAAAAAGAAATAATATGCTCGAGCTGAATTTGTCAAGTCACGTTGGACTGTCGATCGCTGATCACAAATTACTGATCACTCGCTACTAACAATTGTTAGAAGCCAAATGGATCAACTGGAAGAGGAGAAAGAGCGAGACAGGGACAGATAGAGAGATAGAGAGAGAGAGAGAGAGAGGGCTTGAAAGTAAAAGCAAAAGCTGGAAGATGACATAACACATCTTGGCCATGTTGTTGCCGGTTGCGGTACGCTCTCTCACTCTCACTCTCACTCCCTCTCTCTCTCTCACACACCACACTCTTTCTCTTTTCTGTTGTGGTCGCCTTCGTCTGCTTTTGGCGCTTACGCCCTACTTTGGCACTCTTTTGGGCCCAGTTAAGACCTGGCTCTCCGCTTGACCAGCGCGAGCGGCGAACATTGCATGTTGTGAGCGAAGCTGGTAATTCCCCCCCTTTCACACCACGACATTGCCAAATTGTTGGACTGACTTGACTGATTGCTTGATTGACAGCAAGACAAAGCGGCCAAAACAAAACGGCCGAAAATACACCTTCAAGTTCACTTCTTGCATGCCTCAGCTGAAGATGACTTTGGGAGTTTCCCAGCTTATTCAATTTCTCACAAAAAAAAACTAGTAAAAATTATGCTTAAATCGGTGTATTTACCTGCCATCACTTTAATTTCTCAATATTTATTACGGAGCAAGCAATTATGGGAAATCTACTTAATGTTGTTAAACGTTTTAGAAGGAAATCGTCGAATTTTATAGGTTATTCAATTATTTTCAAAGGTTTTAAAGGGCCTACATGGTATTTTTCTTTATTAATATTAATAATATTTATTGTAGAAAGTTCTCTTGAAATTAATTCCTAACTGCGTAGATATCAGCACTTTGGTGTGACTAATGCCGTGATCAGATGAGCCTGAGTTATTCACAGGAATCCCAGTCAACCCCTAATAACTTGCCACTCAATTGGCAAAGCCTTAACCTTTGAGCCCTCCAATGTCAACGCTGGCATATCAAAGTCTAATAAGACAATTGGCGATACTAAGTGGCAGTTTCCCTTGCTGTGTACTTAGTTTCACTCATTAAAAGATCGCCATTAAAAACGGATTGGGATGACTAATATTTTGTTGACCGAAGAAATCAACCCCTCCTCTCTCTCTTTGCATTTCGAGTTTCGGAACTGAATGCATTTTTCTCACATTTTTGTGTGTAATTACGGATCATGCCTGGCTTTTCGCACCTGCCGCGCTCTGTCTGTCCAACGCATTCAATTTCTTTTCAACCAAAAGCCCAGCTTTGAAAAGCTTGCCATGGAAATTGCACAGCAGAAACGAAAAAAAAATAGAAATAAAAACAAAAACAGACAGGTACCTGAGTACAGGTGAGGTTCGGTTCGCGCCGTCCGCGCTGCCGCTATCCAAACACAAAAAGTGAAAAAAAAAATTACATAATTCTTATTGCCGTGTTTTCTGTTGTGATTTATAAATTGCTGCTGGCCGCTGGCACAGTTGTGTGTGTCCACATACTGCGAGCATTACTCATACGACGTGTTGCCCAAGAAATGTCCAATATTTAAACTTGACCAAAACCGCAGCAGCCATACTTGGCCATATATATATATATTGACAGTTGTCGTTAGCATCCGCATCGGCTGGCGGACCTTGGCTGGGAGAATAGCCAGCAAATCAAACAGAAACCGTCAAAGAAAACCGTCAAAAAGCATAGATGTTAACAAGACCCGAAATCAAACTTGGACATCTTCGATAGCTTGTAGATTTCTTATTTTTTTTATAAGAAGCTCCGCGATAACAGAAGGTCATCGCGCCGACCTTTATCGAATTACCATTAATTAGCATGTGCCCTCTCGTTCCAGCAAACACACGCCCACACACGCCCAGTCCGCTCACAGACACAGAGACATAATGAGGCAGCCGAGCAGACAGCAACTCCTCGCACTCGCCCTCTGCAGCGCCGTCTGCCTGATTAGCGCCGTGCCGCTTCCGCAGCCAGCCGGCAACCAGGAGCTGGATGTCCTGCAAATACCACTGGCCAATGGCAAGGTGAGTCCCGCCCCTAGCCGGATTTATAGTTTCATAAAAAAGCCTTTATTAGCCCAGATATTTACTCAGTTAAATATTATAAAATGGCACTGAAAAATATATAAATAATAAATCACTAACCGGATTTATAGTTTCATAAAGAAGCCAACGTATATTAATAGGCACTACTTATCATTAAAAGACTTCTTAGTAATACTAGCCAGCTTTATTTATTAGCTCAGAGATTTACTTAGTTAAATATTGTAAAATGGCACTTAACATATATTGATATATTCAAGGAATTTTTCATCATAAAAATCTGAGAAATATTACTTCCTTTGTTGACTGTTTCAAGGTGATGACAGAACTGCCACAAAGTCGCACACAATATATACATATAAGCAACTGCAAGCCAATATTAGTTAAAGCGTCTTTTCAGACATTTTTTACAAGCGGGGGTAGCTTAAGGACTTATGCCTCTTAGCCTCACAAAAAAACAAAAACAATACATTTATGGGCAGAGATCACTCGGTTAAAGTAGAGTAACTGCAGCCATGGGAATGTTGTAACTAAATTATGGCATAAAGCAAGTCTTAATTGACGCCATCTCCGGAGGAGTTGGCTGTATGATTAACGGCATCGTAATCGAGTTAATTGCAGTGTTTGAAACTCTGGGAGCGCCCCTCGTTAACATTCAGCTGGCCGGAGAGTAGCGCGTGCTGCCGCCTCAGTTGCCCTTTCGACCATATTTGCTTGACAAATTTGCACTTGGATGAGCCGGTCCATTTGGGGCTAGCATGGGGGGGAGGGAAGCGGCCAAACATGTTGGCCAAAACTTCCTTTTACTTTTCGGTTTCGATTTCGGTGTCGGCTTTTGGCCAATTCGGGTCTCGGGGTCTCTGGGCCCGTCGAAACCTGCGTGACTGGACCAGTTCCAAGGAAGTTGGCACAGTTGTTACCTGTTTCCTTAGCCACCGTTTGCAAGCACACAGCAGCCTCAGCTCAGCTGGGTGTTGGCCTGGCCAAAAGCCCGACTAAAACCGGACTCTCCAGCCGATTGTTGAGCAAGCTGCAGCTCTGTTATTTTATTACTTAATTGCCCAGCTAGGCAGTTCCCCACAATTCCCATTCCCATTCCGATTCCCAGTCCCAGCCCGATATCGATCATCGTCTCTGGCCTATGGATCATTGTATCGCTGCCTGTACCATTGTGCCATTGTGACGGGCAATTAGCACTTCGGGCCAGCCCTCCCCTTTGCTAATTTGTTGGCCAAAAGCTGACCGCGCTGCCTGCTGGCTGGTTAGTTTTTGGCATTGTTTTATGTCACTTAATGGCTTTCACTTTTTTTGTGCAACAAATTTGCACAAATCTCTGGAAAGCTCTATCAAGCCTGCCGAAGAAATCCATCTTAAGCTGACATAAATCTACGAAATAGCCAATAACAGGTAGAAACCTAAGATATTAGCTTAAAAACTCATAAAATATTCATTTTATATACAGAAAGTCTACTAAGTCTTACAGCAATTTTAGCTCAATAAATAATACTAAGTAATTGCGTTTTAAAAACATTTTTACTAACTCGTTATTGTTTCCTAAACTCCTAGACACAATAAGTAAAATTTAAAAGCATTTAAAAATACTCAAGAGAAGCATTAACAAACTATTCTTTGCAACAGAAATAAACGGTAATAAAATGTAATGTTTGTCAATCACAACTGACATAAAATATATAATTTTATGTTGCAATTTAGCATATTTATGTTAGGCATCACAAAAAATTAGCAACATACTAAATTGCTTCAAGTTTATTTGCTTGTCCAGCAACTAACTTATTTAAAAATAATATATTGTAGTAATAGTTACCTGCTAGACCTTAGAGAACTTCCAGCTGCAAATTGTTTTACCCCCAATTATATTACCCAATTAAATGGTGCAATGGTAATTGCTTAATAAAACCATACAAAGATCGCCTAATATCTTGTATAAGTGCATCTTGCCTCAGCCTAAAGCCAATTTAAAGTTGTGATATCATGCCCACATAATACCTTATATATATATATATAGATATATATTAAATGCCGGCACCCACGCAACTTACAATATCATCTTGGAGCATCTGCTGTTGGGGCCGACAAAAATTCCATCCGTAAACGAAGCGAGCATTTGTTATTATCCAATTTGGCTGCGACTGTGGCTGAAACTGGGTCAAAATTTGGCCCACAAAACGCTGATACGTTAATGAAGTCGAAGCCGATTTGTGTATATGATATATATATATATATATATATGCGCGTATAGTTCGACTGAAGCCGCTGATGTTCATCTTGGCGTGTTGACATGCCTTGCGCCATAAATCTTTTAACGGGACGATGACAATGGTGATTGAACAAGCTGGCAAGGAGCGGGAAAAGTCAAGCGGGAAAAAGAAAAAAAAAGCGATATAAAGGAGAGAATCTGAATCTGGGGACAATTTTCTTTTGCTCTCTGGTAGTGCAGGCATGTCAACTGCAATGATATCTCCATTGTTGCCGGCTTTGGGTGGCTCTTTATTTTCTGTTTATTTGTTGCTATTTTAGTTTGCTGTATTTTCCGTCTCGATTCGATACGTTTGTTCGCTGGCGCTTCCTTGGCGCTCCAGCACGTGGTGAAAAATGATATAATAATAAGCAGAAGTGGCTCCACACTCGATCCGAAGACCATTATACTCTTTGTTGCCTGGGATATAGTTCTATTTTATTATTTTAAAGCAAAAGCAAATTTAATATGTTGGGTACATGAGAATAACTTATTTCGTAAAGGAAGAACTCATCCTGAGAAATCCTGATACTTAATTCTGGTCCTCAAAGGTTTTCTTATAAATCAAAAGAATGTATTATTATTTTTCCTCTTTAAATATCTTTTATTATGCGATTTTGTTTATTATTATTAATACTATATATTGACATCTATCTTATTATTTATAAACAATCTAGTCTAATAATGTAAACATGCAGCTTCGGAGCTATTTAAAGTTTTTGGCTGGTATTGTAACGCCCACAACTAGTGGGGACTTGTGATTCCTTGCCAAGTGCCAGACTTTCCGCTTATGTAACCCAGTGGCTCCAGTGGCACCACCTGCTTCACAACCCCCCTTTGTCTGGCTTTCCCAGCTGCACTTCCTCCCTTTGCGCTCTCGTACACATATCACGCATACGCCGCATTGTGCGACAAGTAAAACGTCAATCGCAATTTGTTGTTGTTGTTGCTGCTGCGACTTCAGTTGTATTTTTCTCTTTTTTTTTTTTCTTTTTTGTGGCTGGCAATTTGTTGGTAGTTGCATTTTTGTTAAGTGGCAAACGAGACGCGCTCGCCTTGTCTGTCAAGTCAGTCAGTGGAAGCGAAAGACAATTTATACAGCAGGGAGTCCAACTGCGAGCTGAAACTGTAGCTGAGGGGGGAGAGATCAAATTAAAATGGCCATTAAGATATGCATGTTGTTGTCGATTAGCCAGTGCTTGAGAATAATTAAAGTCGTAGAGCATTATCCAATACCCGATAACCCAATAGTGTGGTCCATTTGATTTATTCATTAACGAATTCCAGTTTCGCCCATTTTTCAATTTTAATTTAATTGTGTCGCGTATTTTTATGAGCCAAGCCAAGCCGAGCCGAACAAGGCCTCAATCGGCCGACAAGTGTGGCTAAAAAAAGCTTAGCCGCTGCCCCCTTTGGCTAAGCACTGGGCGTGGCCTGATATATGTGCGATTAGTATTAGAAATTAATTCAATCTAATCATGACACGCACTGTGGATGAGGTCGCAATTGCAATTAAATTGAGAATTCATTTTTGTCTTAATGGCATGCCAGCGATTAATGCTCTCTAAGCTCGATTTGAAAATTAATTCAATAATTTATGCATCATCCTTGGCGGCAAAAAGTGCATTATATTTGAGGATTCCAAGACCCACAATATGGAATATTAATAGCTTTAAATACTCTTTAAACATATGTAATTTTAAGACGCTTTCTTGGCCCTTTGTTTAGTTTAATATTCTTTTAATATCTGAAGAATATTTATGCTTGGTATAAAATCAACAAGCTATAAATTAAAGGTTTTTAAATTAAATGTATGCAACTCCTTAATGCCACCTAAATATCACTTTTTTGTTTGAATAAAATAGACACAAATATAAAATAAAATATATTAAAGTCAAACGGTTATTTACATTTTTAATTTATGCCTAAGCTGTGAGTTGTTGAATCTAGTTTTTGGCTTCGAGACTAAACACTCTAAATATATATAAATATATATATATATATCTATATATATATCCATACATATAGATGTGTGTGCGCGCTTTACTATGACAGTAATTTGTGGCGTTTTTATTGAGTCCGAGAGTCGCCTTAAGTTGGTTAAGGTCAAGGCAATTGATATGCCCAGCCATGTTAAAAGCGCTTTTAACAATTTGTTTTCTCTCTCTCTCTGTCTCTGTTTTTTATATGTATTTAATTTTATTTCGTTCGTCGCCGCGATTCGCTTCGATTCGATGTATAAGATATTCGATTCTATATAAGCGGCGTCTTCCGCCTTGGCATAAGCTGAAATTCCCAACATACTGCAGACTGCTTAAAATTCACGGCAATTGCTTTAATGACGTTTGCCACGAGGCAGCTTCTGGGCTTGAACTCATTTGAAATTCATTAAGATGTCCCATAAAAACTTAACTTTTGCCTTAAGTAGTTTCTGCCCGCCCCCGAACACCAGCACACCCGCACTGCGTCCTGGGCAATATCCAAACAATTGTCGCACTAAACTGACACTGACAGACAGCTTAAAATATGATGAATACTTCTTGGTGGGAAAGGGGAAACGGTATAGCCAGCGAGTTGGCAACAGTTTGTTGGCCAAACTAGCAAAAGTTTATTTTATGCTCCTCATCATCATAATCATCGCCGTCATCATCGTGTCGCCTCGCTATCGCCATTGCCATCGTAATCATCTTCGCTGCTGACTTCCGCCCTCGTGTAAAAGTCAACTTCCGTCCCCCCCTCGACTTTTGAGTCAATTAAACACTGCAACATCGGGAGGAGCATCAGCGGCAGCATCAGGGACATCAGAAACAGCAGGAACTGAGGCCAACTCCCTGCGGAATAAAAGAAGGGATAAATATACAGGGTCCGGAGGGCTGCCATTCCATTCCGAATCCTTTGCATTTAAGTAGCCCAGAAAGGCATTCCGGAAGAAAGTTTGCCGGCTCGCAAACGTGGCAATTTTAATGGGGGATACCCTGCCAAGGTTAAAAGCACTTGGCAAATGCTTATGGTTGCCAATGGAAATGTTAATTGGAGAGGAAAATTCTTAAATAAAATAATATCACATAAACCGCAGCAGATTAATACATAAATGCACGTAAATATTTAAGTATTTCTTTAGTTGAAAATACAGAATAATAACTTAAAAAAGATTACTACATTTTAATAATTCAATACACCTTTGCCTTGCTATGTAGTTTAAAATATCTGGCTGGGACGTGGTTTCTTTGATTTTGTTGAAAGGCAAACAAAGGTGAACACATACAATATGGGACAAGACAATGGCTATAATAAGTAAAGTACAGACAATAGTAGAATATAGACAATTGCCTCATTAACTGAATTGTTAGAGAGATGATGTATGTGGCATTCAGTACAATAAGTACCTACAGTTGACAAGGCGGATCCAATGGGCACAATAAAAACACAGTTATTGCAATTGATGGTTTCGTTTGTTGTGGGCACAATACTTTTAGATTTGCAAATAGGAAGGGGGGACATAATGTACTTAAACTCCATTTAAAGTAAATCTCACACTTTATCCACAAGTATTTGAAGCTCAGTATTTATTTATGTATTTACTCTGGTTTCTGTTCTCGTTTAGAGTATTACAACTTTCAGTTCCTATCTCGTAATTTGCCCCCTTTTTATTTTTTTGCTGTGCTAAGGAGCCGAGAAAACTTTTCCAATTGTTAAGTGTTGATGCTATATTATTAGATTGTGCTGCTCGGGAGAATGTCTTGGAGTCCCTCGCACCTGGCGGCACCTTGACAATTGTTGCCACCAACTTGCCCTAGTTGCCGCTGCTGTTGTTGTTGCTGCCTAGTGACTCGTGCCGTTGATTGTCCAAAAGTTAGCTGGCAGGGCCTCTCAGTCATCCTCTCAGCCCTCCCACAAAATGCAATTTTAATGCAATTTGAAAATTTATTGTGCAATATTTTGCTTGGCTTAGACGGCTTATTGTTGTTGTTACAGCTTGTTTCAGCCGCCGTTGTTGTAAGTTGTTGTAAATTGCGATTGCCCATTAACGTTAACAACTTTTTGCGAAGTCATTTAGCTTTCGGGGCCGGGTCCCTAGGTACTTTCAAGTGGGGCCAAACCTTTGGCACTTCGGAGAAGCACCACCCACGGAACTGCACCACTGAGCTGCGAAAGGTATCACCCACATAGCCACCTAGCGGCTACTTAAGGCAGCTCAGGCTGAAAAAAATAGAAAATATTCACATTCATATCGATAACATCCGATAACATAATTGATTCTTTCCTTTACTTGATTAACCACAGAAAGTGGGCATAGTTTTAAGACAAAATGGAACCTTTAAAAAGAAAACAAAAACTTACTTGAAATAATATCGATATTAGCTTTAAAATATCAAATATACATTAATATCTTGTACCATTTCTAGTTTGAAAGCTAAAATAACTATGGAAAGGCGAGCGGCAGATAGAAGATCTTTGCTTTTGGCAGCCTCGTGACCACAGAAAATCCAACAGAAAATTACAATTTACACTTGAAACTTGATTACACAAATGACAGAGGCGCCCCCAAAGAGTTAGAGGGGTTAGGAGTTAGCAGGGGTTGCCAGAGGCGACTCATTGTCTAAAGTGAAAGTTTTGTCAATTTGCGGGCACTTTGGGGGCTTTTGTTTTCTTTTTCGTGCGGCGACTACTTCATCTTCCCTGGTATTTCACTGCCAGATTATGCAACAGATGTACGAAATTATATACGACCGCAGAAAACAAAAAACCAAATATATATATATAGATATTTAATTCGCACTTAAAACCAGTCATTCCCCCGCTCGGAAAGTTAACTGGGCTTCAAATGGCTAAGGTCAAGAAGACAGAAATTATTGTCAGAGCGCTTTTATTGCTGTCGCATTCTTGGTTTCCGTAATAAACATTTAAGGGGCGATATTTGAATGCAACAAAAACAAAGTAATTCTAATGATGATACAGCTTAAAGTAAGACAAATCAGGTTTATTAAGCTATTTTTATAGGGACATAAACAATTTGTTAGCTGGTGTTTATTGTTTGACAAAGTGGCAGAAATTATGGCAAGATTGTCTTTAAAATTGTTGTTAATAAATGTAGTTAAAAATGGAATTTATTTCAATAAATATTTAGATGTCATGAAGCAAGAAATCCCACATGTTAAAATTAGTTTCTGTTTACTTATTGTTTTATTTAATGTGTAAATATTCTCTTTGCATTGCAGGAAATCGATGTCCTGACGTTGGGCGCCAAGGATCAGGAGCAAATGATAGCCGATCGCAACAAGCGAACGATTGGACTGCTGCGCGAACTGTTCCCCGACATCACCAAGGTATGACCCCGATCTGAATACATATCTAGTAGTATATATAGAACATGAACCATTAGCGTCCCCGAGCCCCCTCTATTTCTGTATACCTCTCAATATGTCTGCGCCAGCAATAACCAGTCAGACACTTCTAGCCCAGGGTTAGGTCCCCAGAAACATATATACCCCTGACAACATATATATGACGGTGTTATTGAACGTGGCGCCACGCGAAATGTTTTCCTCCTCATCAGGAGATCAATGTGCAGATCAATCGGATAGTGAATAATGTGTTGCAACGCGTCGGGCCCGTGGTTCTGGGCACGGTCCTCAATCCGGCCTTCGATCGGGGCCTCCATCCCCGCCAGCCAGCCAGCGATGACGATAAAGATGATGACAATAAGGAGGGTTTCAAGGATTACGATGGCCCTGCCGAGGAGGACCTGACCCACTTCCAGCCCGACAGCGAGTTCAAGGAGCGCTGAGATCGCAGAGACTTCACTTCTCTCTCTTACATAGCTTAAGGCTTCTTCCTCCCCCCCCACCAAATATTGGCTAATCCCAGAACGGTTTATTGTGGTCCCCATACCCCCCCGACCTCCTCCGAAATGTTGCATGTATTTTCTCGTAGGCTTAGCCAATGCACTCTCAAACCACCTTCAGCATGCCAGCAACACCCAAGTGGCAGAACCGACACCAACACCCACCCATCAGCACAAGAACATAGATACAAATAGAGGAAATTAGGGTCAACAACACACCACACACACAAGCACACACGCAGCCATTGAGTTTCAGCAAAATTGGAAAAAAGAAATCATCGAAAACAGAGTATCCGAAGAAAGCACAAGAAATTATCATCCCAAGAACAGTCATCAACATAAAGCATGAAGCTAAAGTTTAATATATTTATAAAGATATATCATAACAACATTGGCCGAAATCATCATCAAAAAAATGAAAACAAAAAACACCGAATATGGCATTGAGTTTTCAGACCACCAATTGGCCAAGAACAGTCTGCAATCGACCAAAAATACAAAATGCAAAAATAATAATCAACAATAGCATCAGCATCTCATCTGGAAAACGCACCAAAAAGTATCAAAATCAAAAATCACCAGATCCAAAGAACCCATTCAAAAGCCAAACCATATTTTCTGTTGACCTCTCGCTGATCTCTCGCATAGGAAATCGACTCGATAGTCAATCGCATTATAGCCCAGGTGATCCGTGTGGCCGGTCCGGGTGTCCTGAATAGTATATTGGCGGGGAATCGCGGTGGTGCGGCAGGAGGAGCCGGCGGTGGTCGCAGCACAACACCGGCCTCCGACTTTGATGCCGACTTCGATGCGGACTTTGACGAGGACGATGATGTTGCGCCGTCCTCATCATCCAGCAGTCCGACGGCGAGCGGTGTCGTTCGCAGCTCAGGATCACCGCCAGGTAGCGTGGCCAGCAACGAGGTGGAAGGGAGCTCGCGGGTGAAGATCGATCTGCCCACATTTGCGCCGGAATCAGCAGCAGCAGCAGCATCGAAAGGTGACGATAGTCTACTGACAACCACCAAAACCACCACCACCACCACCACCACCACCACTCAGTCAGCAATCCAATCCAGTCCATCATCAATCCCAACAAGTACCAGTCCCAGTCCCAGTAATCCAACGACAACCATCGGTGGCGTTGGTGATTTAACGGATCTACTGGATCCGTTTGTGCAGTTGTTGCCGCGCTCCCTGGAGCCGGCAACAGTCGTTGACCCACCAACTAGTACTACAACTACAACAACGACGACTAGTACAACAACGCCCGCAACAACAACCACTACTACTACCAGCACCACAACTACCGAACCACCCCCAACAGAACCCACCACCACCACCAATCCCACAACCACTTCAACAACCATCCAGTTTCCCACCAACAACAGCATCGAAGAACCACAATTGCTAACCATAATAGCTGATATAAATCGTTTATTAAATTCTACCAATTATTTTATTACAACCAGAGACAATATAACAACAACAACAACGACATCGGCCACCACAATTGACAACAACAACATTACGAAATTATTGCCCGTCTTTGATTGAGAAACAGAAAAGAACTAAAAAAAAAAATACTTAAAAAGAAACCAGAAAAGGCTTAAGGATTTGAAAGAAACATCACAACAACCAGAACAACAATAACAAGAACAACCACACAAGGATCAAGATGAAGAAGTAGATGAGAGCCTCATCAGCATCATAGCATATTTAGAAAAAGCATTTTCCTTAGTTATTTTCACCCAACATTTAAGTCACCAACAAAAATGGGTTCAAATGTGGTTCAGAAGATTATAATTTTGCCTTAACTTCAATTGTTTTCCAAAAGTATACGAGTCTTGTATGTTTTCCACACAAATAAGCTTGTGTGGCTTACATCTTGATTATTTTGAAGTGAAAAAAAAAGCTGCTAATGCATAATTGGTGAACCATTGGTGAACCACCCTTGAATTTCCCTCTGAACCGCTCCTCTGCACATGTATAAATATCATCATTGAACATCATTCCCAAAAACGCCCCCGTAAGGCCCGGCCCCAGCCCCATAGTTCCTCTCCCCACAATGAGAGTTCTCTCCCTACACTCGACCCCATTGTACTCGTATGTAACCCAAAAACCGAACCGAAACACTCTGATGCTAACTAATCTCCCTCCTAATCCCAAACAAAAATTCCCTATATGCACACACGCACACCACCGGGTCCCGAAAATGAATCCAAATTCGAACCTCGATTCGTGGTTGTTGTAGCAAATCGATGAGCAGGCAAACCGCATCATCTCGAAATTGCTGAGGACCCTGGGACCCACTGTCCTGCGTACCGCCATTCAGGGTAACAGCGCGAACGCGGCCAGGACCAGCTTTGATGCCGACTTTGATGACGACGATGACGAGAGCTCCAAGAGCAGCAGCTCCTCCTCGGGCAGCACTACCACCACCACCTCCGGAGACAGTGGCACCCGGGTAACCATCGAGCTGCCCACCTTCGAGCCCGACGATGAGAACGAGATCGATGCGGAGGACAAGGGCAGCTCCAGCTCCAGCTCCAGCACCACCTCCACCACCGAGTCCACCTAGGACTATCGGTGGTAATTAGGCCACAAAAGTGCGTTTCATTTGCTACAACAACTGTGAGATATTGGCAATAACACAGAGATATAATTTCACCAAAATAGATCGTCGATAGTCGATTTTTTTACATCAGCACCAGTTGATGTTTGTCAGATTTTTCGATGACATATCAAAGATGTGACAAAGGTTACCTGGAGTTGAGAAAAAAAAAATGTAAAAGATGACTCTTTGGCACCGATATTGCCGATCTCTGTAAAGAATTTCTGTTCAATTGGCATTTAAATCAATTGGTTTCTCTTTCCCTCAAAATTTCTCCGCGCAGCACTGCAGCAACAAGAACAACAGCCACCCAAACGCACTCTACAGAAATTGAAATAAAATTAAAGGAATACGAAATGAAATGAAAGTGAAGTTCTCATTGAATTGGCATTGTTAACCAACACTTGATTGATTTGAAATTACCTTTAGCACACTGGTTTTCAGCACACATACACAATATCCACCATCTGTCTTTCTCACTCTCTCTATCTTTTACTTGTTTTTCCACCCTGCTCTCTCTCTCTACTCGCTCTCCTGTCCTTTCTCCTTTCTCTCTTCTTGCATCTTAGCCATTTCAAAACTGCATTTCTGCAAATCTATTTTCTTGTAAATCTATCCATTTCCATTTCCCCGTGTAAATCTATCCTGCTATCCCTCATGCGCACCCTCATTCCCACATAGGCTAGTAGGTGTTTTTTAAAAAATAAATATATATTTTACATTTATATTGTATTAGTTGTGTAAGACATTTTTTAATACATTTCCAAATATACCGAAATAATGTTTACCCTCCTGTGACTTTTTGCTCAAGCCAGATTAAATGGGGCTGTATTCGCAAGCGGTCTCGAGATTTCAAAACAATTCTTTCTTAGCCTGGACGTTCGCAACCGATGATGTATTTCTGTATATATCATTATAAATACTTTCTTGCCTACTTCTGGACACCGGCGATGTGTTTTGAAATCTAGGGACAATTGCACAGCCACAATCCCGAATATATGCAATAAACACTCTTGGTGCCCAGACAGACTCGATGACGAAAAATCGAGTTACAAGAAAATCATTAAGCTCATTCGTTCCAAGCAAGTCGATCTTTGCCCGAGAGTGATCTTGCCACGGCTGTACACTCACCACACTCACGAGTGCATTCCCATCGCCAACTATATCTGCTCTCTCATCCCAAGAAAAATATTCAATACTCAGTGTACTCATTTCCGCACTCATTTTCGCCGATTTCGTTCTTCCGCCCCCCGCCGCAGAATAAAGACGCAAAAACAAAAGAGTTGACGAGGATTTCAATCTCATTTTCCGAAATATTCACCCAGCCCCAAGTAAACTATCAAAGGCTTTTCCAATTGTAAATACTCATCGATACTCGAGTATCCTGATACCCGATAACCCATGTGTGGAAAAGCCTTTGCTTTCTACTTATATTGATGATTATTTAGACTTAGCGCTCCTCTGTTTTCCTCTATCTCTCTATTTCTATATTCTCTGCTATCGCGCTCCTTTTGTTTTTCTCTTTTGCTTATTTTTGTATCTTTTTCTCTTTATTTCCATGTTCCATTAAAACCCGATTCGATTTGTGCAATGCAAATAACTCACCAACAAAACAATCAAATCAAATCAATCAAAAACCGAACGACGCTCCACCGATAACTGATAACCGATAACTGATCACCTATAACTGACCGCAAATGTATACAAAAATACATTGAACGCATACAATTTGTGCACGTGCATTTTGTGACTGTCCATTAATCAATCAATCGAAATCGAAATCAAAAACAAATCGATCGACACAACAATCGACCAAAATCGCCTGTGCAAAATCTCGATAACTCCCACCACTAACCACTCCGTCTCCACCTAACCTCACATTCACCCTAACCCCACAACGATGACATAACCTCACCTGTTGAACTCACCACACACTCGAACACTGGAAAACAAAAAACTAAATACAAAAACGCACACAAACACCCCACACAAAATACATGTCGCCGAATCCTGCGCTTGCCTTTTACCCTTTCCCTTCACCCCTCGACCTTGGCTTTTCAATCCCAAAAAAAAAAAAAAAACACCTGCTCCCTACCCTCCACCTTTTCCCTCTTTCCCTCCTTAAATAACACATAATTCGAAATTTCCACAATAAAAAAAAAACAATGCAACAAATGCCCAACAAAACAATAAAAATTGCAAACCAATGACAAAATCCCACAAAAAACCACACCATACGCAAAATGCAAAACCAAAAAAAAAAAAACATACAGAATGGAGCCAGCGATACCCAGATCGACTTGTCCGCCATCAACAAGCAGTTGGAGGAGACGATCCGAGTGGCCAGACAAGTAAAGGAGGCGGAGGCAGCCGCCGCCGCAGTGGCCGCCCAATCCCAGTCATCCTCGTCGTCCTCGCCCATCGCCCAGGCGCCGATTCCCCTGAAGTCCAACGAGCCCATCCAGCTGAGCTTCAACAATGAGCTCCCCAGCGTCTCGACCTCCGCCGGCGTGGGAGCCAGTGATGTTAAGGCCCTGAGTACCAACGACCTGCAGCTCTCGGAATCCAAGTCACCGGCCATCGATGAGCTGACCCTCGACTCTGCGGAGGAGACCGCTGAGCTGGATGACCGCAACAAGAGGTAAGTGGGTTACACCATAGACCAATAGAGACATTTATAAGTTATTTGGTTACACCTTGTCCCCAAATTCAATCGATTTCTTAGGAATCGCTAGTAATCACTTATTCTAGCTAAAACCTTAATCACAAGACAAGCCCAAACACTCAACTAATCGTACACTTTCCTTCCCTTTTCACCCCTACAACAATTCAACAACAACTCAACAATAATTCAACAACAACAATATCATAACCATACAAATTGGATACAAAATAAATCACTAACTTATAAACAATAAAAACTGAAACAAATAAACGAACAAAATATTGAAATTCAACAACGAATCAAAACATAAAACTCAACAACGACTCAACAACAATCCAATTACAAAACTCACCAAATACTTGCTTGGAATGGCCAACCAATAGTAATTTGTTCAAAAGGTTCCTTAACTTCGGCGGAGCTGGTCTGGCCGGTGGCTCCAGCGGCGGTGGTGCAGGCGGCTCGCCCAGCGGCAATGCCCTCGGAGCTGGCGGCTCTGGCAACTTCCTGCTGGACGTGGTCAGGGTGAGTACCTCTCACTGGTCTGGTCTCTATCTTGGTCCCTTACTTAATCCATCTTGGTATCCGTTGGCCAACAGCTCTTCTCGGGCAGTGTGCAGACCCAGCAGGGCGACGAAGCGGCCAACTCTGTGGGCGGCGGAGCCAGCATCACCAGCGGCAGCCTGGGCGGCGACGGAGATGCGGATGCCGACAGCACTCGCACCGCTGACGGATACACCGAGGGCATTCCCGGCCCAGTGACGCGCCTTGTGGTGCTGGCCAATCGCGGCCTGGCCAATCTGGTCCAGGACTTGATACTGGTGAGTAGCTAGCAGATCTGTCTAGGATTCTATGATGATGATGATGGTGTTCTCTCTTCCAGCGCGTGGCGGCCACCAGCGAGAAGTTCGTGAACTTCAAGGCCAAGCTGATAACGGCGCTGATCTAAGGTCAGGGGTCAGCATGGCCGCGTCCTCGCCCGAATTAGTCAAGTCACTCAACTGTACAGAGTCAAATGCAGCAGATCCCCCCTTTCTCTCTGTTTCTATCTATCTATCTCGCTCCACCCCGCCTCTGTCTCAGTCTCTGTTCGCCACCCCTATTCACACACACACACACAACCCACAACCCACTCACCCACACGGAGACAATTGTGTTGTGCATCATTCGATCAAAGAAAATTTCCTGGCAATGTCAACATTTTTTTTCTCTCAAATTTTTAGCAAATTTTTTTATTACAAATGTGTAATTAGTTAAGAAACAAACAAACAAAAAACAAACATAACATAAAATTGTAAGCGAAATTTACAAAGAGAAAAAAAAAAGAAGAGGAGAACAAACAAAAAGAAGTGCTGAGTATCAGTCAAAGAATTTTATTTATATATCAATAAAAATCGAAAAGCATCACAAAAAAAATAAAGAAAAATATCAACAAACGTATGGAAACAACAACATAATTATGTATAAAGTATATAGAAGAAGAGAAACGCCTGATACCCCCTATACCTATCTCTATTGCCTATATCTCGGCTTTTGTAAATATTTTGCTATTTGCAATTTTCCTCACCACTTTTCCTGATCTTTTTCCCCCCAATTCTATGACCTTTTTTTTGTGTATATTTTGTGTTCTATTAAAAAAATCATGACTGTGGTGTTTTATTTACTATTATTTTTAATTATTTTAAACGAAAACGATACGAAGACGATGAGGAAGAATGCGAAGATGATGAGGATGTTGATGAAGAACACAAGCCAAGTTTCTATTTAGAAGAAATGTAAACGAGCTTAAACAATTATTTTTTTTTATATAAATACATTGCTGTTGTTGGTCACAGAGCCCCACAAAAACAAACAAACACACACAGCCAAGCATACTCCATATAACACCAATTATATATATTTAGATCCGTTCTTGTTCGACCTTCCTGTGCCCCATCTGGATTTGTTTGTAACTCCCACACTCCCTCTACACCTAAGCGTATTGTGTTTTTCTCACTATGATGATTTTTTTCTAGCCTAGCTAAGTGAAAAACTTTCGACAAAATGTGTATAAAATAAAAGCAAAATCATTTTTAATTTTAATGTGGCATTTTTTACTTGACTTTTCGGGTGGGAAATGAAACAAGAAATAAGACCAAATAAGACCAAAGTAAGCTTTAATTTTGTATATCCTTGTAGCCTAGAGGTAGGAGCATTATAGCATCCAGGAAGCAGGGGATTTCTTTGGATTTTTAGGATTCAAAGATTGATGCAGGATCGATATTTTCTTGTCTTCTTTGGCATGCAGAATAGTCCTAATTGTTGTCAGATACTCGATTATACTTGCTATTGGCTTGATGTTGGTTTCTAAGTAAAGTTTTATATTCACAGACGTTTGCAAGACAGAGTTAATTAGAGTTATTATTAGCTTTACTATTGTTATGAGTTACTGGTAAACATTTAATTATGTTTAATGATTTCTGTAGCGATTTTGTAATAATTTTTTTGAATTTGTAGACCCGGAATAGTTAGTTCCTTAATCATTGCAGATTGTGTTGCAGCAAGAACCTTGTGTTTTCCGGTAGATGTAAATGTGTTTATATTTTGTTATTGAAAGCGATGCTCCTGCATTTCTCCCAAGTCTTAAACATGGCATTTTCTTTATCACAAACCATTTTGCTTACATATTGTTGCAATTACAAATGGAATAAGTAAATTGCTCAAGTCAATGGCGAAACCATTCACTCTTTGGCTCACGCCACATAATTAATGTTTAATAATTCAATAACTGCACGCACATTGCCAGTGACTGCAAAATATTTGCAGTCCATTGTGGATGCGAAATGTTTCTGGGCAATTAAAAACAAAAAGAAAAGAAAAAACGATTTGCAAATAATAGTTGTAGAAATTTCCAGGCGCGTACGCCCCCGCCGCTGGCTCGCTTTTAAAAATATCTGGATTATCCATCTCGGGGCACATTCCGCACACAAATGCGTTGCACGGCCGGGCAAGTGGATTAATGACTAACTGACTGACTGACTGACTGACTGACTCACTGAGGGAATGCACGAGTGAACGCATGCGCGGCATGTGTGCGGTCCAGAAGGGCGTAAAGGGACAGGGGCGGTGGCAGGGGCAGGCAAAGGTCAGGGGCGAGGACTAAGTGCCACTTCCGTTTTCCACAAACAAACAAATTGGCCCAACAAATCACCCAAACGGACGAACGAAGTCAAGCACTTATCCTTGGATTTTCAGGCACTTGATGCACAATTAATATCGCACAGATGCCCGTCCCTGTCCGCCGGAGAATGGAGAATTTACCAGCAGCAGCAGCATCGTAGAATCCAGAGCAACCAGCAGCAAGCCAGCGCTCTTTGTTTTGACAAGTGCGCACAGGCAGTTTCCCCATCTTCACGCACAATTTGTCGTCACTTGGCGATGACTTAATTCATTTAGCAGCGCCGAGTTCGGAGCGTAGCAGCGGCGAACTGGACCAGCGCCGGCTCGAGCTCTCCGCTCGCTCATTCGATCGGCGATCGTGGCGGTTAACGGATGGCGGCCTCATCCAACTATATCCTGGCAGCCTTTGTCCACGACAGCAACAGCAGCGGCGGCAGTGCCAGCGGCAGTGGAGCGGCCGCCGACTCCGAGGATTCGCAGGTGGGCGGGCAAAGGAATCCAGCGGGTCAGGTTAGTGCCTCCGGCAAGAGAAGGCGACCGCCGCGCCAGAAGATCAACGCCAGAGAGCGATACAGGACCTTCAAGTAAAATATACTGAGTTCTTTAATTATTTATGATTTAATTTTATATTGACATTAATTTGATCTTTAAACAAACATAAATAAAACTTTTCACACCCTATTATCCCATTTTTACAGCGTGAATGCCGCCTACGAAGCTCTGCGCAGCTTAATTCCCACCGAGCCCATGAACCGCAAGCTCTCGAAAATCGAGATTATCCGCCTGGCCGGCAGCTATATTACGCACCTCGACAGCACCCTGCAAACAGGTGAGTTTGGGCAGTTGTAGGCCCATAAAATCATTAAATTAATATAATTTTTTGCTTACTTTCCCGCTGCAAATATAAAAAAGGAACCGATGGCCAGCCCTGTTTGCTGCACAAATACGAAGGCGAAGGTCCCGCCAGGCGCATTGGTATCTGTACCTTTTGTCTGACAACCAAGTGAAATTTCTAACTTCCTCAATACATAGATATTATGCGTATTTTTTAATAATTTAAGTAATTAATTGTCGTATTTATTTTTAGTGAATAATCTTTGAATTAAGCGCGTGCTTGGCAGCGCCATCTATTGTTCATTGTGTAACCTACATTTGCAAGAGGCAGTGCACTGCTTTAAAGTTATCGCTGGAATCCACTGCTTGTTGAAATAAGAGTAAGCTCGTTTTGTGTTTAAAATAATTGTACAAATTAGTTTTACATACGTTTTTTTACATTTAATGACGTGGAATATTTAATAATAAAAGGTTTGCCTTTTTATAATTAGTAAAATGATAATACAATTAACAATGCATTCAAATTTTATTTGGCGGTGTCCAACACTAAACCGCTGCAGCAGCACTACGTGAAACCAGAGTCATTCTTGCCTTCGCCTCTTCTGGTCCCACTATTTGTGTCAAAAATATTTGGCGCAACAGAAAAATAAAGGAAATTCGATTGTACAATTGATCCGACAAGCACGCGCTGACTTCCAGTAAATCGGACACTGGAGCTGCATCTGAAAACTTACCGCAAAGCAAAAAATTCAAGCAGCAGCTGCCGACAAACTGCGACTTGGAGAACCTGGCTAGACGTCGCCTGGATATTCTCTTAGAGCTCGATTTCGGCCAGCTTTATGCCCGGGACACCTTTGTGATGAACAACCACGAGTCCCAGAACTCTGCTATATTCTAATTATTATAAAGAATATGAATATTTTAAATTTAAATGGCCGCTTATGTTTCACTGACACAACTGGCTAGATTTCAGGGCTTCTTGTCCTCGCATGTCATTTAATTATTTAAATTAATAAAATTATTTATTCTGTGTATAAAATGTTTATTTTTATTATTATTAATAATAGAACAATACAATTAAGAAGGTAAATAATTCATTCAAATGTTATTTGGCGCTGTCCAACACTAAACCGCTGCAGCAGCACTTCGTGAAACCAGAGTCATTTTCTCCTTCGCCTCTTCTGGTCCCACTAATTGCGCCAAAACTATTTGGCGCAAAAAAAAAAATATAAGGAAATTCAATAATTAATTTATTTAAATTATTTACCCAAAGCGCGCCCGCCTCGATGGCCACTAAGCGTGTGCTGACGCCCACCAAATCGGACAATGGAGCTGCACCTGGAAACTCACCGCAAAGCAAGAAATTCAAGCAGAAGCTGCAGCTGCCGACGGACGAGGACTTGGAGAACATTGATTGGGGCGACGATGCCGACTTCGATCTGGTGCTGGGCGCCATGGAGTCGACGACGAGCCACAGACTAGACCTCGGCCAGTGGCAACGCTGTGAGGTGATGCTAGTGGAGCCGCTGCCCAAGAGCCAGGAGCTCCGGTTGCAGGTGAAGCGCCTGTCCGGCGGGGATCCAGACACGGCCGTGTGCCTCCTGCAGGCGCCCTGGAATCACATGAGCGTGCAGGCGGGCGACACCGTCTCCCTGCTCGCCAAGTGGGCGCCATCGCTGGGAAGCTATGTGGTGGACAAGGAGCAGGGCTATTGCGTCTCCCATCCGGATTTCCTGATCTCCGGCACCACAGTCACCGGCTCCCTGTTCTGTCGACGTAAGGCGGTGCTGCAAGAGCGTTTCCGTGGCCTGGACTCGGGCAGCTCCATCGTAGGTCACACCAAGAACGCAGCCTAATCCACCAACTAATCCTATTCCCATCCCCCTTGCAGATGGTGATTGGCACGCTGGTGCACGAGCTGCTGCAGAAGGTGCTCCTGCAGCGACTCTCCAGCCGAGCGGACATCCAGTCCGCACTCGCCGAGATGCTGGCCAGCTCCTCTCTGGCCCAGTTGCTCTACGCCAGCAGCCTAGCCCAGGCGGAGATGGAGCTGCAGCTGCTCAAGTTCGTGGATCCCATTGTCAGCTTCGTGGAGCAGTATGTGAAGGGTCGGCCACCGGCTGTCCTGCCGCCCGAGCTCTATCGCGGCCGCATCGAGGAGATCCGCGACATCGAGGAGAACCTATGGGTTCCCCAGCTGGGGCTCAAGGGCAAGGTGGACGTCTCGGTGCGGGTGCGGAATCCCCTGCGCAAGGAGGAGATCATTCCGCTGGAGCTAAAGACGGGCCGGGCCAGCTTCTCCATGGAGCACAAGGGCCAGCTGCTGCTCTATCAGCTGATGCACTCCGTCCAGGGCCGTGACACCAAATCCGGCCTGCTGCTTTACCTCCGGGAGGGCATTATGCGCGAGGTGGCCAGCGGTCGCAACGAGCAGCGGGATCTTGTCCTCCTGCGCAACGATCTGGCCCACTGGCTGACCAGGGAAGTGCCCGTTCCGGCGGCCCGAGAGGATCCTCTGGAACAGTTGCCGCTGCCGGAGCCCATTTACCATCACAGCGCCTGCGGCAACTGTGCCTACAACACCATCTGTGCCAGCTTCGCCCAGCGGGATCCCGATCTCGAGCTGAGTGAGTCGCATCCTCTAAAGAAACTCATGCCGCAGCTGCTGGCGCACCTTAAGGAAAGGGATCAGGCCTATGTGCAGCACTGGTGCGGCCTGTTGGCTTTGGAGGAGCAGCAGAACCGTCAGTCCTCGCAGCTGCGTGCCCTGTGGACCGAGGATCCGCTGAAGCGACAAAAGCAGGGCCGAGCCATTGGCCAGCTGCAGCTGGTGCAGGGTCAAAGGGTGTTGGCAGAGGAGGGACGCTATCGCCAAAGCCTGGAGCTGGCTGCCGAGGCGGACCCTGGCCTGGATCTGAGCCTCAGCGGGGTGAGAAATCCTTACTTATCCCTGGAACGAACGCCTCAAATTCGATTCCCTTTCAGTTCGACCTGGGCGAGTATGTGGTGATCAGTTCCAGCTCTCGCCTAGCCATCGCCTCGGGCTTTATCGTCGCCCTGGCTAGTCGTCGCTTGGATCTTCGCTTGGAGCGCGATCTCGGCCAGCTGTATGCCCGCGAAACCTTTGTAATGGACAAGCACGAGTCCCAGAACTTTGCCACCTTTAATTACACGAATCTGGGACTGCTGCTCTCCGAGGGTGAGCGTTACCAAGAGCTCAGGGATATCATAGTGACCAGGAAACCCCCGGAGCAGCACAAGGTTCTACCCAGGATTATACTGACCAAGGGAGCCGCCATACTGATGCAGCTGAACAGCGTTCAAAAAGCGGCCGCCCTGCGGGCACTGAGCACTAGCAGCCATCTGCTGATCAAGGGACTGCCCGGCACTGGCAAGACCCAGACTTTGGTCTGTCTTGTCAGGCTGCTCCATTTGCTGGGCAAGAGCGTCCTGATCACGGCCCAAACCCACTCGGCGGTGGACAATCTACTCCTGCGCCTGCTGCCCTTCGAATTGCCGCTGCTGAGGCTGGGCTCTAGCGCCCGGATCCATCCCCAGCTGGAGGATATCAGCGAAGCTGCACTCACCAAAAACTGCACCACTGCCGAGGAATTGCAGAAGGTCCTGGAGCAGCCCTCAATTGTGGGCGTGACCTGCCTGGGAGCCGGGCATCCGCTGTTCCAGCATCGGCACTTCGACTACTGCATCGTGGACGAGGCCACGCAGGTAATGCAGCCCACGGTGCTGCGTCCGCTGATTCACTGCGACAAATTCGTGCTCGTTGGCGATCCCGAGCAGCTGCCGCCGGTCATCAGGTCCAAGGAGGCACGCCAACGAGGGGCCGACGAGACGCTGTTCCAGAGGCTGGACTCGGAGCAAGCCACTGCCGTGCTGAGCCTGCAGTATCGGATGAACCGGACCATTACCCGGCTGGCCAATGAGCTCACCTACGGCGGAGATCTGCAGTGTGCTTCCGAAGAGGTGTCCGGAGCGAGTTTGCAGATGAAGACGCTTAGCCCAGCACCAAGGTGGGTGCAGCGGGCTCTGCAAACTCACTTGGAGCAGGCGGTTACCCTGATAAATACCGGAGATTGCTTTGAGCGCTGCCAGGAGTTGGCTGGAGCATCCCAGCGGCTGGGGGAGACCGGCTCCTGCCTCGAACAGAGTTTTAGAGAGCCCGGTGACGAGACTTCGGGATCTCGCACATCGAAGAGAAGGATATCCAAGTACACGAACTACTGCGAGGCCGGCATAGTGATGCACATGCTCAGGCACCTCCTCAAGTCCGGCTTCGAGGCCTCTAGGATTGGAGTGATTGCTCCCTACCGGGCCCAAGTGGAGCTCCTCAAGAAACTGGCCGCCCAGCTGGACTCCCAACTCGAGTGCAACACGGTGGATCAGTTCCAGGGCAGGGACAAGAACCTCATCATATACAGCTGCTCCAAGACGGGCAGGAGGGAGTCCGGCGCCGACATGGAACGGTGTCGGGAAGCGGAGATCCTGGAGGATCAGCGCCGTCTAACGGTGGCCATTACTCGGGCCAAGAACAAGCTCATCCTGCTGGGCGATATCGAGTGCTTGGAGCAGTACGGTCCCTTCCGTCGCCTCTTTAAACACATCCCGGAGAGATGCCGCCTCAAGTTGGACGAAGGTCGCATGGAGTTTGCCTGGCAGAGCATCCAAGAGGATCTGACCAGCCTGATGGAGACCGAGTCGGGCTCTTAGGTATTTACTTATTTTTTTGCTAAACGTTTTTGCCATTTTAATCAATGAATTTATTATTTTTTATCTACATTTTGTTAAAGATTATTTGCCGAAGTGTGCAGGGGTGCCACAGAAATCGTTAAGATTTGAAATCGTTTGACAAAATGATTTTCTTGATTATTTACTTAGAAAATCGAATATAAACTTATTTATCGGAATATTTGCATTCCATTTATAATTGAACATAAATGCTTAGCAACTTCTGTGGCATCCCTGAACAGGTTCTGGCTTGCCAAAATTATATTTTATAGGCAAGTCTTAATTAGAAATTGTATTTACATAAATCACATTTTGTTTTATTTATAAAAATAATCAATTATTGTTATCTTTTACCTAAACTTATTAGGAAATACATGCATTTAAAAAACTGAATATAATTCAGAGTCCTAACTTAGGAATGCCTTCTTAAAATTTGTACATTAGTTATGCGAATTGTAGGATATAAAATATATAGATATATTCATTAAGGAAAAAAGGTAATAAAGCAACAGTCGACTGTGGCATATTCTATTCTGAAAAATTGAGCTTTTATTTCTGTTTATTTATGTATCTCTTCTTTCCGATTATATTTGTCCGATATATCAAACAGAATATAGATGTATCGTCGTTAAAAGATCGATTTATATATCTAATTTCTCATCAAATATCGATAGTGTCGATATAGCTATTATATAGCTATCTATAATAGTTTATAGCTATCTATTATTATCTTTTTTGCTCATCCCTAATCTGGGGAGAGTGCAAGCGAGATGGATAGAAGGTTGCATACCTATTGTCTTATAATTCACGTGTTTATCATCCGATTCCACTCAAGTTAGGAGATAACATCCACACAAGGTTACTTATTATATATCTAGGTAACTTTTTAAGGATTTTAAATACTGAAATATTTACCATTTATTCTAAATGGCTTGTGACTATAATGTTATAGTCTGAATAATACAATAAATCCCATTTCCTTCACTAAATTAAATTGCATTAAGAGCGCTTTGGCTTTTGCAGGATTTTCCGTAATCTTGTTTGCCACAAAACACGGAAAATAAACTATTTTCCCCCCTTTTTGGATTATATAGTAATTCGAACCTCCCGCCCCGCCCACCACTAGCGCATTTCGCCCTCGTCCGTTAACGTGTTTCTGGCTTCCTTCTGGGCTGCACCTTCTTATCTCAATCCCAACCACCTCCCGCGCCAAAGGCGGAAGTTGGGCACCTCGAGGTCTGGGACTGCTCCCTCTGCGTGCCCTGAATATAACATATGCCATGTGCAGAGAGCCCCAAAGGGAGGGATACCTGCAGCGGATGCATTTAACAGCCAGGAGCGAACGTGAGTCATCCTGCAGATGATTATCGGTGTCATTATCGTCGTCATCCGAGCGAGTGTGTGTTACACTCGCACCGGAGTACAGTGTGTTTGCCTTGGCAAATGGTAGTTACCAAATGCGAGATTGATTGCCCTCAGCGGCGAGAAAGGAAAGAGCAGAAAATGAAACAGAAATACAAATAATAAAAAATGAAATCAAACCGAATGAAATTTAATGAAATGAGAAGAGACAGGCCCTGGAAATAAAACAGAAATTCAAGGTTGGGCCAGCACCTCGAAGCGTAACATACTCTTTAAAAATTGTTTTATAATTACAAGTAGTTGTGAAAATATCCATACGAGCTTCTAAATTAAATTTGTACAGGTTTTTCATGTACTACTAATAAATAAATTATGTTCTTTAGTTCCGCTTCAGTTAAGTGATTAATTTATGTGACTTATGACACCTTTTGGGGCTTAAGAATGTTCCACATATATTCAAGGAATATATATTTCTATATTAGCCAGAATAGTTTATTTGAATACATATTTAACTACATTTTTGGCAACTTGAAAATGCTTTTAAAAACTCCCCCCTTTCAAGAGCCCCCAGAGACACCTAAGAAATATATATAAAAAATCGGAGGGGAGCAGAAAGTGAACGAAGAAATCCCATGGGAGGTAGGGAGTGGAGTGCCGAAGAAAGGTAAAAATAACAAAAAAAGACACACAGCAGTAACAGTAACGGAGACAACAACAATAATGGGCATAAGCAAATCGCTTGATAAAATATTTGAAATTCATTTCGCGCCGCCGCTTGGCAGCCGTTGGCATTTCGATGACAGCATTTAATGCCTATTATGTAAACTCTCCATCTCTGGTCCCCAAACAAAGGTCAGCCACGAAATTATTGAGCCCTGTCCCTGTCCCTGGCTCTGGCTCTGGCTCTGGCTCTGAATTGATTTTGAGTTCCGGCCAAACCCAAAATGTGGTTTTTGAAATACCCAAACATCACCCCTTCTCTGGCGTATATATTTATATATGTGTGTGCGCAACAAATTAAGCCCATTAACCATCGCCATCTGCCAAACAACAATAAAAGCTGAAACGCCAACAACATCACCTGTTGCAATATCGAACACACTCTCAAAGATGATCCACAAGAGAGCTTGGGGCATTATCTTAAGACCGCCGCCGCTTCGGGGCGAAACATGTAGCCAACTTTCGGAACTGATTTCTACGGCAAACTTTACATTACTTTCGAGATCCGCATTGCTGTGAGATAGGCTTCAGACTTTAAATAATTGCTAATAAATATTTACAATTTGTTCTTTTATGATGAGCATTATTTAATTAATAATACAGTCTAAGCAGAATCCAATTAATATAAGCTAATAAATCTACTTAATACAAGTAATTTTCTTAAATGCCAAAATAAAGTAAAAGGAAAAGGCAGCCCTAATTGGAAGTTCAAAACAATTGGGGTTAATACTTAAATGGAAGAGTTTATGAAATAGTCCTATGAGTAACCTAATTATTCTTAATCGAACTTTCAATTGAATATTTTTAATGAGTAACATAACAAGGATTAAGCAGCTAATAAATAAATAACAAGCTTCAAGAGTCTTAAGTACAAATACTTACAATTTCTACAAGATTTCAAAGCTCCTTCAAAATAAACTATTAATTTGCATAAATCTATCTTCTGTGAGTATTTAATAATAAAGTTTGATCAACTTATAAGCATGGGGGAATCCCCAATCTATTTTAATTAAAAATAAATAAAGAAACCCATAACTAGCGGACCACCATTAATTGCCCTTTTATTTTACAGAATTTTTGTTGGCATTACACAATGCGGCTGCTGTCGGTCCGCTGCTCCATTCCCTTCAATGCCAATTATGGCCAACAATTATTGACCGATTTCCCTGGCATTTAACGCCAAAACCGCAAAAGTGTGTCCATAATTGATAAGTTTCTTGGCCGCCTGAGAGCATAATTAAAGCGCGCGGCTCCATTATCAGTGTCTGCTTGCGTTGCGTTGCGTTGCTTTGTTTGTTTGTTATTAATTATTGTGTTCAAGAACTCCCTCTCTCTGTCTCGCTGTCTCTCTCTTTCTGGCTATTTACCAGCCGCCTGCTATGCTATGTTAACTGGGCCAAAAGGCAGCTCTGTTGGCGGGCTCTAACAGCGGGCTTTTGCGGCTGCGCAGCAACTTGATTTTGGCCTCTGTTAAGTAGCTTGTTGCTGCCTGCCTGCCTGCCTGGCTGACTGCTGTTGCTGGTTTCTGTTGGCCACGCTTTTTGGCCACCGCACGAATTCAGTGCAGCGGCGACTCTCGAACGGTATTGTTGGCTTAGCGGTAACTCGCCCCTGGCCGTGCATACTTAATTTGCCAAATAGTTTTTCTTGGTTCATAGCAGAGTTTAGTGCTTGCTACCTTCCCGTTTTCCTCCGTACTCGTGGCTTGGAACTTTACTCAGTTTTTCTTTCTGTTTCTGTTTCTGTTTCTGTTTAATAAATCCCAATATACTATTTTTTTGCGTGTCCCGAGTGAATGTGGAAAATGTGCAGATAGTTTTTATTTATTTATTTTTTTTCTTTGAATTTTTGTTGGTATTTTCTGCATCTGCGATATGTGTGGATTATATGTAGATATATGCTTGTATTATTGGGCCAAAATGCGCCGTCGCCGCCGCGCCTGGCCGAAAGTGAAAAACTGAATGCGCAGACGTGTGTAACAGTTTTTACTTTCGGCCTGGTTTTCGGCATCCCCGGCCGCCTGTTGTTGCTGCTGTTTGCTTTTGCTGGAAGGCAGTGGAGCATTTAGCCGCGATCTCTGCAGATTGCATAAAATATAAAATAGAGGCTGCAGCAGCAGCAGCAACAACAGCCCCTGCAACCGCATTTAGCCCAGTTTTCTGAGCAAATATTTTCCAAAAAACTAACGACAAAAAAAAAAAAAAAATCTCACACTAAATCTTAGCGTTATTTTTTCCTCCTCGTCGTTGTCGTCGCGTTTAACTGAAATAATAACAACAACAACGAGAGCAGCAACAACAGCAGCAGCAGCAGCAGCAGCAGCGGCAGCAACAATATTGGCAACAGAAACAGCAGCAGCAGCAGCAACATCTAACCCAAAGGAGCCTTGTATCGCCACCTCGACCAGCAAAAAGCCGCCAAAATGCTTCCGGTAAGTGGTTGCCACAATACTGGCTCGCACTAGTACTCGAACTCGACTCGTATTCGTACTCATACTCCTATCTTTGTGGCACATGAACAAATAAACACCAACAACGCCGACAACTGCAAGCTGAGAAATCATTTTTATTTCGCGTTTTTGCCGCTTTTTTTTTTTTTTTTTGCTGCATTTTGTACGCAATTAGCGCAAATCTGGCCAACAGTCGTAAATATTTAGTCCGGCGATTTCCTGGCCACCAAAACGGGGAACGAATGTAATGGCTGCCAGCCCAAGCAGCAACCTTGGCTAGCTGGAAAGTTGTTATCCTTGCCCAGGGCTCGCAAAATATCAGGAAAGATCTCTAAATCCCACAAGACCAGAAACGAGTTCTCGGTTCTCGCAACTCTGCGACTCTTGGGTCGCCTCTTCGTTCTCAAATCAACTGAATTATTCATCGACTTGATTTCGATTTCGTTTGCCTGGTTTAACTTGATATTAAAAACGTATCTCCGCAAAGCGATTGCATAATTAATGTGTGACACAACGAGCTGGGTGCGAAGAATTCTTGGCCAACACACAACACAAAAATATGCTTCCGACTTTGGATTTCTCAAAAAAATAACATAAAGCCAGCATACGTAATCTTGTGCCGAAAGTAAGAGTTATTTGCTAGTTTTTATTGGGGCTTGGCTAGGTCTTTGTTGCCTCTTCGTTTTTGGGCCTTAATCCGAAACCGCTAGGTGCTTAAAATCAGCTCAAAATCAAGATAAGGCAGTTGAAAAAAAGAAACAACAGCCTATCGGCAGATATACATCTGAATATTAACATATGAATAAGCAAATCATTTTTTTAATGGCCTGTTTTTTGGCTTTATAATTACAGAGATTTCACGTTCTTCTTTATATTTAATAGTCACATCTTAATTCCTTGTTTTTAGGTTTAGTAATTACTGTTATTTGTGTTAAATTATAAAAAGATGCTGCACTAAAAATAAAGGAATGTCTGGGGGCTTAAATCTTGACACCTTTTACGATCGCCTCGGGTCTTATGGGACTTATGCAATGCCAAAACTTTTACCCGATTAACACCTTTGGCAGACCTCGAAGACGTCGGCGATTGCAATTCCCATGCTAATCGAAGCGATCGAGTGCAAAACTTTCAAACACGAACCCAATCCGTTGAGATACATTGCACGCATATTAAAGATGATGGTGCCCGTAGATACATCCCCACAGATACAGCAAACAGCTACAGCTAGAGCTACAGATACGGATAGCTAAAGGCGCAAATAAATACGAGCCACATGCGATGCATAAACTTTTACTCAAACTAAATGGCAATATAAACGAAATCGCAATCGAAATGAGGCTGGAGGGGGATTCGGTTTCTTTTTGGGAAGGGGATTAAGGGGGTGTTGATCATTTTCAGCTTACCTATATACACATCCGCTTGGACCTTCGTCGAGGCATATATCTCCTCTGATCCTATGATATTTCTCCGCAGCGAGTCATGCAAATTTCAGCTGCGCATGCGCAGAAAACTCGTTTAGGAATTGTATTTTTTTACGATCGCTTTTTTTCTGTTTTTGTTAACAATTTTTTGTTGTTGTTGTTGTCGGCCTGAACTTATTTTTGGCCACGTCGTTGGGTCCGCGGGGGCGAAACAAGTTTGGCGACAAGTGCTGGCAGCTCATCTGCCGCCAAGAAACTAACCAGAGAGACTCATCATCTCACCATCATCCTCGTCGTTGTCGTTGTCTATGCTATGGCTGCTTGACGTCAGGTCGCAAAAATGCGTGTGAAGAGGAAATCGGTCGGGGCTTTTGTCTCTTCGAACAGGCGGAAATCGGCCGGGGGCCCAGCCCGAAAATGAGCCAGCGAAAATTGCAAATTCATGCAACATCCCCATGCTGCAGCACGTTGCAACATTGCAAACGCCAACGCAGTCGCACCCAAAGACAATGACAGTGAACTGAGAGTGGAGCTGCGGTAGAGTCAAGTCGATCCCCACTCAATCCCAAGCCCAAACTTGCATCTTCCATATGCAATATGCTTAGATTAAATCAGACGCCCATTCGGGCAACAGATTTCTTTGAATCACCACCGGCTTAATACCCTTTCATATCACTTTCAAGGGCTTAATCCATAATCCATGAAAGGTTTAGTTGTATCAAAGTAAAATAACTAAATTTCTTATGTATGCTTTCATTAAATCTATTCCTTATTTATTTAGTATGTTGTATTCTTGTTTAATATACATAATACTTGTTTAAATTACCCAGCAAATTCATATTATAATGAAGTTGATGTATTTATTTGTTAAAACCTCTTGGTTTACATGAAAATAAGTGCACACACCGGCTAGGTAAAGTACTTCCCATGAAGTTGCATAAATATCGAAGCTCCTTCGTCGCCCTGCCATATATGCTGATGCTTTGCAAATAAGCGATCACAAATATATATAATTTGACCCCCAGAGGTGGCATACGGCTTGGCACATCCGCCTCGCATCCGTGGAGAGGTTTCCAGATTGGCAAATCGTACTCCGATGAAAGTGAAACCCGATGAGAGGAGCGGCATTCGTAAAAACAAAAAAAAAGTGAATGTATCGGCGGCGACCCTGCAGGGGGGAATCGGCGTGATGCGTTTTGGCATTTTATGTACGAGTACATCCAAAAAAAAACCGATTTTATATATTTTCTTAGCTGTACAAATAGTTTCTAAAAATAAATACCATTTAAAAAATTATTCCAAACAAAGTAGAAGCCCAGAAACTCACCATTTCATTTTTGTACTAGTCCCCTTTATATTTTAAAATTAAATAAAAATGTTACTGGCTGAGTTTCCTAGAATTTATGCAAATATTTACAATTTTTTGCATTCAATGACTCAGTTAAAATTTCTCCGCGTGTATATATTATTCAAAAAGCATTATAGAAGCCTCAGCGATGGGGCGGTCTCATTAAGTTACCGGTTTTTGGCTATTAAACCGCATTGGCCTGAAATTCCCGCATTCCCAGTCGCATCCACTGCAATCGCTTTGGTAATTGTATCTGCCAGATACACAGTATCTGAGTAACAGAGTTTCTGAGCCTCGAAATATCGCTGCCTTCAGCCTTCAGCCCCCATTGCAAAATGTGCCTTTATTTTTTGCTGCTGTTGATGTTGTTGTGTCGCCGTCGCTCGTTACGTATGCTGCAGTCCTAGTCGATGGAGGATGGTGGGGCAAGAGGGGTGCCTTATGCAGCGGAACAGCAGTGGGCTAAGAGGGAGAGACATGCTCCAGGGAAGGCCGGGATGATTCAATTCCATGACAACGACAACAGCGCTAACCAGCCATGTCTGGGCCCGTACTTTGGCTCTGATTTGGGAACATGCAAATCATTAACACGCTGACAGGCCAGGGGGTTGGGCTCAGACTCAGAGCTCCCTTTGATATTTGAGTCGAAGTCGACTGGCGACCGTGTTCAGCAGCAACTTTTCATATGTTTCAATCGCTATTTGAGCTATGCCAAGACTTTGTTTGTCAACAAATTCGATAATAGATCTCTCTGTATATATTCTATAGAAATTTGTTCTTTTTAAACGGGTTTCTTAAGCAAATTCTTATCTTTATATTTCTTTAACATAGATTTATTTCTCCCAAAGAATAGACAATTCTTATATTTAATTTGTTAATTTATTTGCTTAAGAGTTTGTCTACATTTAATTTTAAAAACTGCCTTGGAGCTCACCCAACATGTTTGTATTTACATTTAGTTTTAATTATCGTGAGTAACTCGCCAATTAATTTATTATTTCCTTAAACCACTTGGAATGAAGACAAAATAAATAAATACATCAACTCTTTGGCCAATTATAATCCCACAGCCATCTTTTGACCAATTAAAATAAATATGTAGGTAGATTTTCAGTCGAAAATCAGATTCCCACCCTTGAAGCCCAGCCTCTAGGGTTTTCTTATTTTGTGTTTCGCTTCACTTGAAACGTAACTGTAAATTATAAATATATATAACAAAAATACCAAATCAAATATGTATATATATTTACAGACACACTCGCGACTGAAGGTCAACTTGTTTCGCGAGAGCAAGACCGAGAAAAAAAAGCAAAAGTTATAAATTAATTTATTAAGCCAGAGCGCGGACCAAAACCAATTCGAGTTCCACTCTCCGCATTTAAACTCGTTTGCTCACAATAACAAAAATAACAAAAACAACAAAACACTTGCTCAAAATTCCAGAGTCTTGACCAACGGACCAACTGACCCCCAATTGGTATTTAAAAGAATGTGACTGCATTTGCAACAAAAACAAAAATAATATAAAAAAAAATAAAACACACACAGACAGCATAAAGCCCCCAGCGAAAAAATAAATCAAAATGAGGAATGAGGGTGAACAATGGCCACTTTAATTGTCACAAGGATAGTGCTTGAACAAATGGAGTTGGTGACAGAATCCAACAGAAGACTACAGAATTAGAGACTTAATAAATATTAAAAAAGTTTTCATTGTTATTTAAGTGGGAAATATAACCTATGTTTGCTTATATTTTAATAGCCAAGCATTAGTAATATGTTAATATTTTCTATAAAACACATTGGTACCTTACTCTGTGCCTTATTTTTAATATTAAAAACTCAATCTTAAATCAATTTAGCAATTATTCAACCTATTTAAGAGTTTCCATATATTTATTTAGCCAAATATACGAAGATATCACTAGAAATTATATTGAGCTTCTATTAATTTCCTTCTTAGTTTATTTGGAAAATATTTCTATATTTTCTGCAATTACTTTCCAATCAAAATTGATTTTCCTTGCTATAAAGTGCATTAATATTAAGCTTTCAAGACTTTCTAACTTCTTTCCCTAGCATTATTATTAGAAATAAATTTCACCCATTGGCTTACTCTCTAATTTCTATTTCAATTTCAATCAAAAAAGTACAGAGTCATGCTTCGATCTAATTAAGTTCAGGCCGGCTAATCGGATGCCACAATGGCATTATCTTTATGGCTTAACCCCAGATCTACTCCTCCTTAGCCCACTGGTTACACTTCACTCGCTTCACGGCCTCCCAAGAAAAATCATCCAAAATTAGCCAGTGCCCAGCTTTTGACCCCAGCCTCTTTCTCTCCCCACCTTGTTTTGGGATTTTCATCTGCGCCTCAACTTGAACCTGAATGTGCATCACGATTAACTCGCAACTTTTTCGTGTTGCCTTTTTTTTTTTTGGTCGTCTTGTTGCCGGATGCGCGCCAGTCAGCCTTTTTTTTGTGTTGTATTTTTTTGGCTTAATAATTTCGACTGAACGAAATTGAAAGTGGGCAGAAAAACAACGGTTAGAGTTAATACGAAAAAGGTATAAATAAGTTGTATACTAAGCCGTGTTTAAAAGGGCATAAAACTTATATAAGACGGTCCCTCGCCGATCCGAGCTTCTTCCGTTTGGTTTTGGTTTTTTTTTCTTCTTTTATTTGGTTTTCATTGTCTCGATATGACATAATTGGTTCAAATGGGCAAAAGAAATGCTCGCAGCTCTTTTACAACTGTTTAATTTGGCCAAAGGCAGTAAAAAGCAGCGAAGTGGCGGAGCCCAAAATAAAGAAAGAAATAAAAGAGATGAGGTGCTGAATAACACCTACCGTTAGCGTTAGCCCCTGCTAATTTCGCTTGGCTTGCCAATTATCGCTTGGGCCCCCTGATAATTGCAAAGTAAATGCGATGCCGCCGCCCTGCAAGCGCACTCTGTTGTCCAGGGGGAGGGGGAGGGGGGGTTGCCTGGCAGCAACTTTCGATTTCACTTCCAAGTGCCAATTGGGGACCAACTTACGCACCTGAATCACGCACCGAAAGTGTCACTGGCTTGCCAATTTCGTAACAGGCGCTGGTGCTGTTGACCTGCATAAAATTACAAAGATAAATGTGTGAAGATACAGGGGCAAATCTTGTAATATATATATTAGTATATACTCTGCAAACAGGTTGTTATTTTAATATAAATGATAAATATTAAATCAAACTATTAGTTAAATTCTTTTGTATCCTATTTGAGCTCTCAAACTAAAAGAGTTATAAGTATAATTACAGATTCTTATTATAAGTTCTGTTGTACAGGAGTTCTGCTTCATTGCCTCCTTATTATTTATTTAATATTTATTTTAATAAATATAAACATAAATCTTAATAGTGATTCTGTTCTGTTCGTATTTATCTTATTTCTTAAAATATTACTTAAACATTTAGACTGAAGATTAGCGCATATAAGTAAATGATTCTTCTATTCAAATGTTACAAGTAACTATCTCTATATATTTTTACTTCTTTGAATGATTCATAAATAAATAAAACCCGTTTTTTATTTATATAATTTTCCATTATATATAACACTTTTTAGTAGTCATATATTTTAATTATTATCGAACTCTTTAATTAAAATTCTTCGAAATAAAAAAGAAAAAACTCCCTTAGCTAGTAACCTCTTCCACTTCTTTGACTGATAATCTTCGAAATGCACAAATTGAATTAACACATAATTAATTGATTTCCTTTTTCGTTGAATTATATTTTTAATATTATTAGCTCTTTGGATATTATCTTCTTTTCTGCAAAAGCTTTCACTACTGTTTCCGAATTATTTTTGTTACCCACACGATTTGTTTGTGTTTTTTTTTTTCGTTTGACGTAACTGTAAATTGACAAATCGCAGAAATTTCGCTGGCCAATATGATAAATGACAGTAGCAAAAACATTTCACTCAAGTAAGCAAAGACATGGGAGGGAAATGGAGGTCGGGCGAGGAAAAGATACATTGGATTTTCTGGTTTTCGTGTCATGCAAATCCGCTTGTTAATCCTCCGCCGACTTTTCACGGCCAACTCAGGTGTGTACGATCCATACGGTAATTAAGGTGATCAAACACTAATTATGGCATTAGCCTGGCACCTGGCCACACTGCCGCGGCGAAAGTTTATGGCCTAAATGAATATTTGAGCGACAAGACACTTGTTCAAAATTTTCTTTTACATTAATTTAAATTCCGTATATTTCGAGATTTATATTAAGTTTTTAAATGGTTTATTTTTAAGAATTTAAGCTAGTCACACTAATATATGTTAATGTTGGATGAGTTTTACACATTTTCTTTAAAACGTTTTTGTAGAGATTTATGTTTAAATTGCATTTATGCAATTTAAATTTATGTAAAAATTGCTGGCTGCGAAAATATATATTTTCTAATGCATTTTATTTGAAAACTAAACTGATATTTTCTCCAATCAACTTGATTTAATTGAAAATTTCTTCTCTTTGAATTTTATACAAATTTACCTTATAAATTATCTTATTCAATTAGTATTTAATTTGTTTTTTTTTGTGTACATCATTGCTGTTTTGCCGCCTTGACTTTCGCCAAACATCTGTGGCATGATGGCATCCCCCCGACATCGGCTCACTTGCCAATCTTTATCGTCCGGCAATTTGCGTTAATGGTGAAAATTGCACCATTAGCGGCGACAAATGCAGATTGATAAGCGGACAGTGGGCGAAAATAAACGATGGGGACACTAATGGCCATTCCCCGATATCGATGGTATCTTGTTTGTTTTGACCAACACTCGATGATGGAGCGATCCACCTTGAAAACGGAACAAGACTTCAAAGACAAAGCGGCGACAATTGAAATTGTATTTAAATGTTATTCGAAATAAGGTTTGGAAATGGGAATTAAAATTCTATGGCCAAGTTCAGTTCAGTTCCACTGACATTTCACGTTTTGCCCGTCGCGATTTGATTGGATTTCATACGCGTGAGTCAGCCAGCCGGGCGCTCTAAACGGATTAGTTCCAGTTTCTGTTGCGGGTTTATCATAAGCAGCAATCAATGGCTGTATCGCTGGTGAATCATCGCCATCCCGGAAGCTGGACGTGGTCGCAATCCGTTGCTGCGGTCCTGCTGCTTAGACCATTCAGGCCTTAAATTGAATTTTCACGCTGCAGCGTCCGCAGAAAAAAAGAGGAAAATATGTTCAGCAGCTGGAGCAAAAGGAGGACATAAGCTTGATATGGGAAAAGGGTCAAGAAATGTTCGAAATGCACTTTAAGAGTATATTTAGATGATGAAATCTCTTTGGGAATAAGATATTGTATTCACTTCGAACATAAATTCCTAATTAAATATTATTAGGTAATCTTAATAACCATAAATACCTCTTAAATATATATAGTTCTTAAGAACTGTACTCTCCAATTTCCCTATCTCATGACATAATTGAAAACATCACATTAGATATGATGTAGGATCTAGTTAATAAAAGCAACTTGCAGGGAAAAGGGCCAAGTGAGTGGCCAAAAGAGTTGAAAACTTGATTGCATATATGCCCAGCGAGATTCTCATTAAAAGGCAGTCGCAAAATATTTGGCGTGTAATTGGATTTAATGAACTGCCCATTGTTGGGCTGACGTGACGTGACGAAAACAATGCTGCCGAACCATGGTGATGATGATGATGATGATGATGAGTATGGCAATGGCGTTGGGGCTGAAGATGAGAGGCTGATGTTCATGCATGTACATCAAGGCAAGGCAGACAATGGAACAAGCCAAGTGAACTTGAATTCTGCATTTGGCCAAAATGCAAAATGCAAATTTTGACATCGATGCAGGCGGTGTGAGTGAGTGGATATGAGGCTGTAAGTCTGTTAGCTGCTGAATGAATGATTGCCATGAGCATTGACATTGATCGGGGGAAGATTCGAGCCAAAGATGCGAGACTGGTTTAGTACATATTGATGGGGCGAAATGAGATGATATGGTGTGGGGATTTCTATTTTATTGGTGTACCCGGCCTTGACAGGCACTGGCTTTTATATCTTTCAGTGGGGCATACACAAACAGAAAAAGATGAACAGAAAATATTAACAATATTATAAATCAAATAAAGCCTAGGAATATCTTTCGTAATATGTAGTGGGTAAAGTCTAGCGAATCAATAGTCTTCTATAGTCTTCACCTTTTCAACTGCTATTAAAGAAAACATGTTAAATATAGTTAGTTTACACTATATATTAGTAAAAGAAATCAATGATAATAAATTCCTCATTTATTTGGATCTTAGGCTATATTTAAGCTTTTCTTTTTTGAAATCTACGTCCTCCTTAATCAGCTCTCCTATGACCCCTAGTTTTTCTGCGTGCATCTTTTGAAAAGCATTCGTTTTCACAATCAATCGGTAGACAGTTTATGGCTCAATTGTGTGAGAGCTGGAAAACCGCTTCGCAGAGGTTTTTCTTCTTTTTTTTTTTGGCCACCGTTTGCTGACCCATAATGATGCATTGATCCAGCCCGGCCGCAGCGAAAATAAAGATGGACATAATCTCACCCCAACTGCAGCATCCGGCGACATCAACTTTCGCTTTTCTTTACGGTTTCGGTATCGGTTTTGGTTTTTGGTTTTGGGTTTTCGGTGGACTCCTGTCTCTTGTCACGCCAAAAGGCGATTAAGAAAGCCTCAAGGAGCGGAGAGTCCAAGAAACATATATATATTGTAGATATATCGGATGGGGGGCCAACTGGTTCCCTAAGCGGAGTCAATGACTGGGTGACTTCTGCTCCATAATTGGCAAACGCAAAATGCGTCGTTTTTTTTTTTTGTTGTTTTCGTTGTCATTATCTCGATATTTTCTTTTTGGCCCGGTCCAGCTGCTTTTCACTTGGCCAGGCCAAACGCATCGAATCCATTGATGAAAGTTCACAGTCGAGCAGGTGTCATGACCGATAGAGCTCGGCTAGAGATCAAGAGATGGCTTTGAAATAAATGAAGGATGAGTCTAGACCTGTTTTGATTTTTAATTCACTTTATTTGGAACTTAAATCAAATTCTACGCGGTTTTAACTGGGATGCAGGGAGTTTATATATTTCTATGCCAGCATTATTCTTTCTTTTGTCATAAGTTATTATATAAACTCAGCATACAAACTTCTCAAATTAAATTCCGCCCTTTGTTTATATTATTTCAATAGCTTAGCTAAACTTTAAAAGTATTTTTCTAGAACTAAGACCTATTCTGAGCCCGTTTATACCGTTCTGCCGCTGGCCATGATTCCGTTTTGGTCGTGGCCTGGTCTGCTCGGTTGCCTAATTGAAAGTGCCTTGGCTGGGCCAAAGATTCGAGTCCAAATTGTTGGCGAAAGATTCGAGACTGGGAAAAATCTTTCGCACGCTAATCTCGGATGTTGGCCAACAATGCTCAGCTTTCGCACGGCATAAATCCCGACTAAATGCAAGAGTTAAAGCCATCGACTTATCGCCCCGATCTCTGGCATTGTGGCTCCAGCTCTCGGCACACCCAGCACCCTCACAACACCCTCAACACCCACCGCCCACCATATCCACAAGTCAGCACCATCGGTGGTGCTGAGTGGCTCCAAGTACGGCACGGAGTGGCTCAGTGGACAAGTGGCCAAATGGAGTGGCCCGAATTCCCGAAAATGTTCAAATGTCAAAACTTTTGTTTACAAAACTCTTCAGCTGCAGGCACACCCGCCGCTGTGGTGCCTGTGCTGCCTGCAGAAATGCCCCCATCTCAGCCCAGCCCACGGGGCGTATGCGCAACGCAGCTCTTGCCAGACATTGATCTCTTCCTCGGCCGCTTTTGTTTTATTTTGTGGGGCGTTGACATTGCGACGGCATCGGGTACCTTAAAAGACGTGACATGATGTGCGGCACATTCTACGTGCTACGGAAATTTCCAGTCAATGCCAGTCAGTGGAAGGGGGCAGCGAGCGGTAGAGGGGAACGGGAACTGGACGGGATTTTTGGTAGGGAGAGAGGCACTGCATCGGACCGTCTTTGAATTTTAAGTTGCATTTACGTCGAGCTGAACTTTACCACATTTTCTATACACTAGCCAAGGAGTGCTGCTTATCGTGTGAACTATTTGTACATAATACATACAATGATGCTGAAATAAATGTATTTTAACTGCAACTTGCAATAATCAGAGGAAAAGTCATAGCTAACTCTTAAATGTGATCAGTGCCCATGGCTTATGGGATCCTTAAGGGTATTCCACAGCCAGGCTTCCTTTCTGGCTTGTTTCCCTTTCAGCCCAGTCATGCTTTTCGGCTGCGAGTGTGTGAATGAGTGTGTGAATACTGGTGAATGTCGGTGTACCTGCACACCCATCTATATATATTACTATATGTATATATTGCTGTAAGCGTTACAGCGGCAGCTGCAGGCTAAGATTATGAATAACCGGAGCATTATCTGCGGAATTTTTTGGGGCCAAGATTGATGGCCAGCAGACCCACAGCTCACTTAAATATTCACACACGAGACTCTGAGATATTTTTGTAACCAACAAAATATAGTTTTGCCACCGAATTTAAACCCATTTAAAGAGTCTGCGTTTTGTTAGGAACATAAAATACCAACTTTAGCAGTAAATTCCAATGTTATGCCAAAAACTTACAAATAAACACACACACAAAAAATCCAATTAAATATCAAACCATAAAAGCCAGTCCAAACTTAAAAAAAGCTATAAAAATCACACCATATTTATATAAATTTATGAAGTGTTTTAAGTTAATGAGGTGTTTTTTAAATGGCACTCAAACCACATGCTTAACTTTAACATGATTAATTTTGGTAAAATGCAACTATTTGCGGCTACGTTCACTAATACTAATAATAATAATGAGTTAACAGGCAATTATTAATCACATTAATGATTAATTTCAATTGCATACGTCGCCGAGCAGTTAATGTCATTATTTTGGGATGATTTTAAAATGTTTTAGTCAGCTGAAAGCATTTTGTTTTACTTGTCAACATCAGATGTCTTATTAAGTTAGCTTTTTGAGTTATTTGATAATAAATATAAAGTATAAGTATTATTTCTTCCTAAAGCTTTACTAATTTATTATCAGTGACGGAATAAAGGCAACTTCTTAGGTGAAATATTTGTATTATAATTACTTAAGCACAATAAATAATAATAATAAATAAACCAAGAGTGTCAATGGATTTTATTCCCATAGAAAACAAAGCCAAATTAAGTGTGATGTGAGTGACTCACTCTTTGACACATTCTGCTCCATCTAAACTTGATTTAACCCACAAGAACAGCTTTAATTGATAAATATCTTAACCATTTAAGTGCCTTTGATCAATGAGAAATTAATGAACTAGCTAATTATATTTTAAACTGTCTTTGTTTAGACTTTGGTTGAATTTTAATGCGTTGAACAATGCAAATATTTAAGTGAGCTGAGGAAACCCTTCTAGAGCCACTTGATTCATGTCTGTCAGCCAGCAAGACAATCGGTTTTTAATGGGTGAGACAGCTCAAGTATCACATATCGATTTCTTCTCATGATCTGCGTTCTCGAGATCAAAGGCGAACTGCTCTCGATTCGAGCAACTCGACTTGGCAGCGGCGGCGGCGGCGATTTATGTGGCGGTTGCGCTGCTCGATTCAAGGTTAAATCCAGATTTTATGCAAAGCAACTGCAACTGAGAAATTGCAAGTATCTACGCAATATTTCTGCATTTTTTTTTCGAGTTTATATAGTGGATTTTTATGGTACTTTTTCGATTTTTTGTTTGTGTTTGTGCCGCGTAATGCGATGCCTTACGTAAGCAACGGGCTATCCAGCTGCAGTTGCAGCAGCTCGCTCTCGCTCTCGCTCAGGTGTTGCAACTAGTTGTCGTCGCAGCAGCAGCAGCAAACTGCAACTGCAACTGCAGCAGCAACTTGTCCATAAATTGTGCCGCCGCTGGCTGTAAATCCGGCCAAAACGATTCTCAATTTTAGGCGCCCTGCAGCAGCAGCAGCCGTAGCAGCCGCCGTAGCAACATCAAGCTGGCACGACAGCTTGCAACCTGCAACCTGTCCATCCAGGCCAGATTTAGCCTGATTTTAATTGCCAGCCGCTGGTTGCAATTAAGAGAAAAGAAACGGCGAATAAGGCCGGACTGGAAAAGCAGAAACTAAACTGAAACAAATGTGGCATTTGCCTTTAAGTACATGTGTTGCAGGCGCGTGATGTTGCTGCTGCTGCTGCTGTTGCTGCTACTGTTCACTTTGCGTAAAATCGACAAATTTGTCAAAAACATAGACTGGCCAATCAATGCGAATGTGACTGCGACGACGAATGCGAATGCGAATGCGAATGATCATGCGCATTGTACAATCGAAATTGTTGTCATTTCATTTTCATTTAAGTTGCTTAGCCGCTTAGTTGCTCTTTCCCTGCTTATTTTGTTTTTTTGTTTTTTTTTTGGCATGCAATTTTATGTAAGCAGCCGGTGCAGTCGCTGCCATAAAGCAATGTTAGGCAATGCGTAAGCGACCATGTAAATGATGGCTATATATAAATGTAAATTGCCACAGCGTTCCATAAACATTACTTGTTTACCTGTGCGCCGGTCCAATGACCCAATCAATGTCCACACATTTTTATACGGACGAAGCAGCCGCCGGGCTCTTGTCACTGGGTAAATATGCCATTACCCCGATCCACCGATCCACCGGTATCCACCGTCTTTACCACCAGAATGTCTTGAGTGGCTTTTGGCCAAATGGCACACCACCAGCTATGCCGGATATGGATACGGCTGCGATTTACGGCTAAAGGGGAAAGCTTCAAATCGCTCGAGTGTCGATACAAGTGACTTGTATATTGTTAAGTACAGTGCGTTTTCCATTTCCTAATGTTGCTTGAGTTGGATTTGGGTTAAGAACTTGAGAGCAGCTCACTACCCAGCCAATGGACCCTTCTGAAAGGATGCTTTTTACTTTGAGGGGAAATTCTGCATTGGTAAAGCTGCAAATGTGTTGCCTTTTAATGAATTCAGTTATAAATTTATGCTTTTAAAAGGTTTATATGCTCTTGAGCTTTGGAAATATGTCAGCTTTAAATATTTCAATAATTTTATTCTCTTTTGTAAAGTGGAAAATGTTTATTTAGACAAAATTAGAATTTAACTCTCTATTAGCTTATATAAAAGAAATAATACAGTAGAAAGTATCATACAAATCATACAATTTTAAACGTATTCATTTGTTTTGGTGTATTTTATGAATTTTATATAAATATTATATTTGCTTTTACTATAAAAAGATAAATTAAAATTTGTTGAGCTCTTTTGAGAACTTTTATTATCCTCTACTTTATTTTAAACTACTTTTAAGAAAAGAAGTTCTTAAATATAAATATTTTTCTTTAAATTGACTTATGTTTTTACTCAAGAACTTTATTATTTACTCTGTGTACTAAAAAAATAGTCTTGTTTTGCTTTAAAACAAAGTTTGTTGTCTCCTGAATATGCTTTCTATATTTTACTTAGAAATGCCTCATATTAATTATTGTTCTTATTTAAAATATCTCTGCTTAAATAGCTCTATTAAAAAATGTAGCCAGACATATATCAGTGACTTTTTCAGTTCAGATTAGTTTAGATTAGCTTCAAAGATACTACAACACTGTGTTACATTTGAGACTCTCTTCGATTTCACATACTTACTTCCCCTATATGATTTTGTTTATAAATATATAATTGATTTTAGCGAAAAGAAAGTTCCCCCAAAGGCAGGCAGCCGCAATTAGCAAAATTCACTTTTTGTTCGATGGCTCTGGTCATCTCCCGTTCCTACATATATATAATACTATATAGTATATAGTGGAGAGCTCGCTAATTAGTTATGATCCAACCTGTTCCTACAATCTCTGCGCCGGCAGATGTTTTTCGATGGCGATGGTGATGGCGATGGCTATGATGATGCTGATGAGATGAGATATCTTGCACAGCGACTTGACTTGATCAATTTTTGTGATTTCCAGCCACTTTGTTTGCAGCGTGTAAAATTCACTTCGATGAATGAAGCCCAAAAAAAAAAACAACAACAAAAAGGCACAAAAATAAAGAAATAAATATAAGAAAGAAAAAAAAAAACCGGCATAGCTCACACACATACGCACACGCAATCGAAGTCAAGTTTTTGTTGCTGTTCGGTTCGGTTTGGTTTCGGTTCGGATTGCTTATGTAATCTCGTGTTGTTTCTCTTTCGGTTGCTGACCAAAATCCGAAAAAAGATTTGGGCCCATTGTGGCTGCGGCCAGCCAGCGAGCGCTGTTGTAACACTTTGGCATTTTAATATGAAAATCCGTTTGGGATATTTATGAGTGTGACTCAGTTCCCAGTTCTCCTCCTCACACCAATTGTTGAGGCAGCAGCCTTCGTAATACAAATAATACGCGACTAGCTTCCTTGTCGCCCCTCTTATGACACCGAAGCAAGGGGCGTGCCAGCATGTGTGGCATCTGCATCTGATTAGGGCCGATTTGCATATGGCATCCATCTCGTCACATCAGTTCACCTCACCTCACATCGCATCGCTTATGTAAGCCGAGATGATTTGATGGGCGACCTTCATGGGAACCGTTGAGTTCGAGTTCGTGTCTTGGGTCTTTTGTTTCGCCCAGATTTATGCGGACCACCGATCTCCGGTCTCCAAGCAACCTGTCCATCGATGTCACTGTGTCAATGCTGTGTTAATACCGCCCTAGGCGGTCTCCGATCTCATGCTAATCGCCTTGACTTCCGCCTCTCGCCACATAACATCTCGAATTGATATAATTGCCCAAAACGCTTATTGTTCTCCTTCCTCCATTGCAGTTCCGGCGTGGAGCGGCCTGGCAAACGCTCTTCCTGCTCTGCGCTCTCGCCTATTGCATAAACGGTAAGTTTTCGATTATATTTCTAACATAAAAGATATCTATGAGATCTTATATTAGATAGCTATGAAATATAAACCAGAAAATTAGGGAACTTTTTAAATGGAATCAATCTGGTTGCAAATATTAAATGAATTATCTTATATAGCAAAGATTTCCAAGATTGGTTTCATAGATTATATATTTCACATAACTGTGTCTTTGATTAATTCGATTTATTAGAAAAAGTATGTTTAATTCTATCTGAACCCTAAGAAAGTTTGGGTTAATATAGCTTGAACAATTAATTAAGCAAAATATTATTATTTTCACTCAATATTATTCATTTAATTATATTTTAAAAAGCTTCATAAATGCAACTAGTTTATAGCTATTAAAAATAAAACTCTTGGGATATATTTTCCATGTTTTATTGGTTTCTCATATATTTTGTTAATACTTTGTTTTCCTCCTTACTGAATAAACACACTTACTAGTTATTAAAACAAGTTTTAATGGTTCTTAACTCAAGTTACTTTACTGTCATCCATTTAAACCATCTAAAAGTATTCCTCTGTAAGCAATTAAAATTCAATGACTCTCAGAATCAAGTTAATAATATTACGATTGCATTCCATTAATTAATTACAATTCGATGCCGTACAGAGGCCAGCAGCGAGGGTCGCGTGGTCTGCTACTACACAAACTGGAGTGTCTACCGACCGGGCACGGCCAAATTCAATCCGCAGAACATCAATCCCTACCTGTGTACACATTTGGTGTACGCGTTCGGTGGATTCACCAAGGACAACCAGATGAAGCCCTTTGACAAGTACCAGGACATCGAGCAGGGTGAGTAACCCAGACACGCCCCGTCCTTCCGGCGAGTTAATTTCACTCGGCTGCAATTTCCGGTCATATCCACCGCTCCTGTCTGATGTACGCCTTTCATCCAGGTGGCTATGCCAAGTTCACCGGCCTTAAAACGTACAACAAGCAGCTGAAGACCATGATTGCCATCGGCGGCTGGAATGAGGCCAGCTCCAGGTTCTCCCCACTGGTGGCCAGTGGCGACCGTCGTCAGCAGTTCATCAAGAATATCCTGAAGTTCTTACGGCAGAACCACTTCGATGGCATCGACCTCGACTGGGAGTATCCGGCGCATCGTGAGGGCGGCAAATCCCGGGATCGGGACAATTACGCCCAGTTTGTTCAAGAACTGAGGGCCGAGTTCGAGAGAGAGGCGGAGAAGACCGGACGGACGCGCCTGCTCCTGACCATGGCCGTTCCAGCGGGTATCGAGTACATTGACAAGGGCTACGATGTGCCCAAGTTGAACAAGTATCTGGATTGGTTCAATGTGCTGACCTACGACTTCCATTCCTCCCACGAGCCCTCGGTCAACCACCACGCTCCACTTTACTCCCTGGAGGAGGACTCCGAATACAACTACGATGCCGAGTTGAATATTGTAAGTGTCCCCCGCGAATTCGATGGGTATGCCTGGCACTCAGTGTCCTTCTTTTTTGTCTCTTTCAGGACTACTCCATCAAATACTACCTGAAGGCGGGCGCAGATCGCGACAAGCTTGTCCTGGGTATCCCTACATACGGACGATCCTACACGCTGATCAACGAGGAGAGCACGGAGCTGGGAGCACCATCGGAGGGTCCTGGCGAGCAGGGAGATGCCACGCGCGAAAAGGGATACCTGGCCTATTACGAGGTTTGTTCTCGATACTCTTAAATATATTTACAAGTACCTAATCAGCTGTATACTCCCATCAGATCTGTCAGACCCTCAAGGACGACCCAGAGTGGACCGTGGTGCAGCCGAACACCAATGTGATGGGACCCTACGCCTACAGGCGCAACCAGTGGGTCGGTTACGACGACGAGGCCATCGTGCGCAAGAAGGCGGAGTATGTGGTGGCCCAGGGACTGGGTGGCATCATGTTCTGGGCCATTGACAACGATGACTTCCGCGGCACCTGCAACGGCAAGCCCTATCCCCTGATCGAGGCCGCCAAGGAGGCCATGGTGGAGGCATTGGGGTAAGCAAGGAACTATAATTTCTTTCCAAAGAACTATTACTAAGGATTACCCTCCATTCTAGACTGGGCATCAACGAGGTGGCCAAGCCAAGTGGCCCACAGAAACCCTCGCGATCTCGCAGTCGCGACAATGCCAGCACTCGGAACCGCCTGAATGGCAAGACCGAAGCACCAGCCACCTCAAGGAGACCCAGTGGAGCCCGGCGACCAGCCGTAAGCTCCTCCACTAGCACTACTCATGCACCACCGCCGAGCACCACCTTCAAGCTGACCGACGCCGAAGGATCTTCCCTGTATATCGGAGGCAGGGCATCCACGACGCCACCGCCACCGACCACGCCCGATCCGGGCTCGGACTTCAAGTGCGAGGAAGAGGGCTTCTTCCAGCATCCAAGGGACTGCAAGAAGTACTACTGGTGCCTGGATAGCGGACCCTCGGGTCTGGGAATTGTGGCCCACATGTTCACTTGTCCGTCGGGACTGTACTTTAATCCTGCCGCCGATTCCTGTGATTTTGCCCGCAACGTTCCCTGCAAAACCAAAAAGTAAGTGAATGGCACTTCAAAATATTTCGTGGAGACCAAAAATCAATCATTTTCTTTCTTGTAGATCTACGACTGCGGCTCCAGTGACCACTAGTACCTCAACCACCACCACAGCGCGGACGAATCGAGTAACAGCTGCTCCCACGGCCCGTCCAGTCTATCCGCGACCCACCACCAGCACGACGACGACCACCACTACGACAACGCCAGCGACGGTCGAGGAGGATCTGGAATACGAAGAGGACACCGATGAGCTGTCGCCGAGCAAGTCCACCGATGCCGAGGAAGATCCCCAAGTTATCAAGGAGCTGATCGATCTGATTCGCAAGGTGGGCGGTGTGGAGCAGCTGGAAAAGCACCTGCTGCGCAACAAGGACGGTTCCATCACGCTAAAGGAGAACTCAGCCAGTGGCGCCGCCACCACACCCTCTACCATCAGCAAATCTCTGTACGATCGCGTGCTGAGTCGTCCTGGAACCCTGAGTTCCTTCACCCGCAACCGCTTCAAGATCAGCGAAGCCACCGAGACCAGCACAGAGGCCAGTTCTTCGAGTAGCACCTCCAGCGGCACGGCCAACAACTACTCCAAGTACTCTTCTGTTCTGAGGGGCAACAGTCGCCAGGGTCCGCAGAACGAGGGCATTGAAAAGCTTGCCGAGTTCGATGGCTTCCTGAAGGAGCGCAAGCAGTATGTGACCATCAACCGTCACCGATCCGCTGCCCAGGGCAATGAGGACGAGCCCGAAGAACAGCAGGAGGAGGAACAGCAACTGGCCGATGTGGCGACCACAACGCGTCGCCCCTTGAGCTCAGTCACGCCCTCCTATACGAGTCTCAGGCGCACGCGCCCAACCACAGTGGCCCCGGCTTCCGAGCATTCCCAGGAGGATGTGGAGGAGCAAACCCAGACGCCGGTCAAGTCTTATGCCACCTTGAGCCGCACCCGGGGACGTACCACCGCCCAACCATCAGAGGTCACCGAAGCGACGCCCAGTTCGACAACCAATCGGTAAGTGGAATGTTAGGCGTGGCTTTTGTAGCGACAAACATTGATATTTTCCACCGACAGGTACAAGTACTTTGAACGCACGCGACCCACCAAGAGTGCCACCGCCGATGAAGCCGAGGATCCTCTCGAGGAAGAAGAGGAGGAGTACGAGGATGAGGCGCTCAAGGAGCATGTTACGGTACAGAGCAAACAAACAACAAATACACGTAAATATGCGAGCATTGGTCGCAGAACCACAACCACAACAACAGCAACACCAGAAACAACTACAACAACAACAACCGCCGGCACTGAGACTGCCAAGGCCAGCACCACCAACTCCACCAACAAGAACCACTACAACAGCAGCAATAACTACAACAATGTGAAACTGAATAACCTAATACCAACAGAAGAGAGCACCACCAGCACCACTGCAACACCCAGCACCATCCAATCCGAAACCACCACCTCCACTACAACCACCACTAACGAACCCACTGAACCAAATGAAAGCACCACCTCAACCACCACCTCAGTCATTAACAACCTGCATACCACCACACCCACCACACCACTTGTAGGCTCCACTGTCCCAACACCAACCGCCGGCCTCGGCTCAGACTCCCTGCTAGCCACCGAGCTGAGTGAGCCCGCCGATCCCACCCAGCTTCCCCCCAATCCCGACTTAGCCACCACAACGACCTCAACGGAACCTGAACTGGCCAGCACAACGACGACGACACCGACTCCGAAGACCACAACCACAACGACAACAAGCACGGGCAACAGTGAACTGAATGACGTTAACAATGTGGACAGCGAGGACAGTGAGGTAACGAAAACAAAGACACAGTACAGCAACAAGTATGCTACCACCAACCGCCGACGTATTACCACAACAACAACAACGAATAGCAACAGCAACAACAACAATGCAGAAGCTGCGAACGATGCTAGTCCAACAAGAAACGGTTTGAGTAGTTTAAATAGCTTTAGAACCAACCCGGGCAGAAGGCAACCCACCCAAGAACCCAACAACGAACAGACCACCGTCGAACCGAACCCCAGTGTCTCTAGTCCCAGACCATTTGGTTATCCCCGACGTCGCACACGACCCACAGCCAGCACCAGTAGCACAGCACCTCAAGCCGACACTGATAACAATACCAATAACGATAACGTAAACGATAACATAAACGAAACCGATGCCGTTGCGAAGGTAGTGAAGAAGACACGACTATCCCCAGGGGATAGGCCCAAGGTGAGTGCCAGTCTTCCAACAGCAACAACCAAAGCAAGCAACACCAGAACAACAACCTCACTGCACCACCAAGAACCCCAAGTAGAAGTAGCTGGTAACGGTGGCAATAGCTTAAGGCATGAAGTAGTTAGCTCTAGTTTAAGTCAAACCCCAGCCCAGAACCCGAACCCAAACCCGAACCCAAGCCCGAACCACATCGATATCGATGACACCCAGACAAAGACCAAGTACACTTGGCGCGGTGTGCGACGACCCACCCGCGCCCCAGTGGCTCCCAATTCTCTAGCGGGTGACGACAAGGACTCCCGGCGCTTTGCCGGTAAGCAGTTAGACTCTGACCCCGAGGAGGATTCCCAGATCACCACCAAATTCCGCAGTCGTCGCTTAAACTCGGCCGAAGAAGAGTCCGAGGTGGCTCTTGAGAAAGCAACTGAAAGGTCAACGCAATCCCAGGGCTCTCGCAGCTACCAAAGCATCCAACGCACCGGCAGCAAGACCTCCACAGATGACTCTCAGATCCACTACAAGGCCATTACCCGCGACTCTGAAGGAGGCACTCATCTGACCACAGGACGGAGCTCCAGTTTTGTAAGAAACCTCGGTGAAGCACCCAAGCTTCGTATTCACCAGCCCGTGGGCAGGGGTGGTCAGATCGTGGAGACAACCACCGAGGACGAAAATGTGGCAGCTGAGATAATTGATGATGAGAAAAGAGGAGAGACCAAAGCACCCACCGGAGGTGAAAATACGGATGACAGCAACACGGCTACGGAGCAGGAGTCACCAGAAATTGTGACAGAAGCAGTGCAACCACAGCTAGATGCCCTGGAAGTTGCCGAGATCACTACACTCCCTTCAGTAGAGGAAGCTTTACCAAAAGAACAGGAAGATGCAAGCAGCACCTCCGAAGCACCTGTTAGCAGCACGGAATCACCTATTAGCAGCACCACTGAGGAACTTGTAGAATCCAGCAGCAGCTCTGTTCAGCTCAGCGTCGAAGCTTTAGTAGAAGAAACTACAATACAAGCAGCTGAGGAAGCAGAAACCGCTACCGATAGCAACAGCAGCAGCTCAACTGAACCTCCAGCAAGCAGCACCGAATTACCAGAAAGCAGTAGCAGTATGGAAAATCTTCTAGAAGGAAGCACAACTAGTACAGTAAAGCCCACGCGTCGATCCGTGAACCGCTTCAGCTCTACGACAACAACCGCTACACCAGAAACTGTGGCAGAAGGAGAATCAACAACTAATTCATCCCCAAGACGTCGAGTTATCGTGCGCACGAGTACTAGCACAGTTGAGCCAGAAAGTAAAGTGGAGTCATCGAGCACCGAAGCACCAAGACGTCGTTCATTCTTCAGAACTAGCTCCACTGAGGCGACTCCCAGCAGCAGCACTGAAGAAGAACCTCAGACAACGACCACCGAAGCACCCACTCGTCGTTCATTCTTTAGAACTAGCTCCACAGAAACACCAAGCAGCGTCTCTACTGAAGCTGAAATTGAGGCCCAGACAACGACCACCGAAGGCCCAACCCGTCGATCTTTCTTCAGAACTAGTTCAACAGAGGCTTCAAGCACGGCTCCAGCTGAAGACAGTACAAGTACAAGCTCAGCCAGCGATGAAGCCGAAGCGGAGACTACTAGCACGGAAGCCAGTACCACTCGTCGTTCCTTATTCCGCAGCAAGACATCAAGCACAACTGAAGCTACTACCACAAGCACGAGCACAGAAGAACCCGAAGAAAGCAGCACCACCAGGCGTTCCTTCTTCCGAACCAGCAGCGCCACAGAGTCCACGTCAACGTCCACAACTGATGCTGACACTGAAAATAACAGCGAAACGGAGACAACCACTGCTCTACCCAGGCGTCGGGTCATAGTCAGAGGTAGTTTTAGGCCCCAGAAAGAGGGCGATCTCTCCTCTCTCCTGGCGGCAGATGCCAATAAGAGGGGAAGGAACAGCCACAGTACGTCGACCACAGAAGCATATGCAGGCAGCTCAGATGCATCCAAGGAAGAGGAAGCGGTCCCAGAGGAACCACAAACGGCAGAGAAGGTAAGCGCTGGTCGCACTTCGTTAAATGCTGTTCGCAACCGGACCACCACCAAAACCGAGAGCCTGGGCAACGGAGTAACGCGCACTCGCACCACCTATGTGCGCACCCTAGACGCTGGCCAAAAGGTGGTAAAGCGCATCCACACCAAGACCATTGAGGAGAAGCCAGCCGAGTATGAGTACATTGTTGATGAGGTGACTCACCCGCCAGCACCGAGTACCACACCACGCGTGGTCACCCGCAATCGTGGCTCGGTGCGCTTCCAGGGCAACGATCTCTCTTCTCTGCTGGCCCAGGACTTTTCTGCGCGCGGCCACCGCAAAAAGACCCAGACGTCAGAGGCAACGGTGACCAAGACTCGCAGACGACTGCTGAAGAAGCCCAAGGAAACAATCGAGCACGAAGAAGTTGAGGAGTTCGAATACGAGGTGGGCAACGAAGTGGAGCCAGATACACAAGTGAGTTCCACAGCCAGGCCTATAATCAGGAGAACCAGGCCAACGTTTGCAAGTACAACAACCACTACAGAAGAACCAAACGAGATCGAGACGGGCACTCGAAGAGCCAGCTTCGCCTTCAAGAGACCGACAAAGACAACGACAACCACCGAAGAACCTACTACTACCTCCACTGAAGCCAGCCTGACCACCAGGAGAGTGCTCGCCCACAGGAGACCCGTGAGCACGACAACGACCACAACAACTACTACCCAAGCTTCCATTGAGGATGAGTCCACTGAAGATCAATTGGCTGCGGCGAAGCAAAGGTTTGTAAATCGCCTGAAGACCAGCACCACCAAGGCCACAACCACAACCACAGAGGCAACCACAACTGCTGCCAGCGCCACCGAAGAAGACTTGAGTGACCTCAAAGAACAGCTGAGCAATGCCATAAATCGCCTGCAATCGGAGAACAAAGTAGAAAGCCAGGCACCCGCCAAGGGTGGTGAGACTCCCGAAGAAGCAGGCGATGACAAGCTTTCCCTTCCCATTTATCACAGAAGAAAGTACTATCAGTATGTAAAGGATTCTCCGATTACATACATAGACAAATCCCCCGCACCGCCGGACATAGAAAGTGTGACAGTGAATATAAAACAACAAATCCACGATGTCTTTAACGTGAGTGAGAATGAGACACCGATTAACTCTGTAGAGGATGAGGGAGAAAGCGCCGACCATCGCCTGGCGATGGAGCAAGCCAAGGAAATCAATGCCGAGCTCGGTCATTTTTTATTGAAAACCCCCAGGTCAAAGTAGGTCACCTGGGGGCAAAATTAGTCGGATCTGGAGAGGAGACACTCGAAGATGACGAGATAACCGCCGATATAGATGAAGACGAAGATGAAGAGGGTCAAGAAGACAAATTAAAATCACAGCGACAAGGCAAGACATTTAAGACAACACCGCTGACAGTGGCTTCCAGCAATGAAACCTCGAAGATTGTGGACATTTCTGTTCTGGAAGAGAGAGAGCGAAGCGAAGATGAAGCCAGAGCCTTGCGACTCTATACAAGACTAAATCGTACTCGCTTGACCCTCTCGACCAGGCTGCAGGACAAATCCCCTGAGGAAACCCCCGATACAACCACCAGGAGAAGTTACAGCATTCCGCAGCGTTTCCGCAGTCGCTCTACAACGCCTTCAACCACAGAAGGAAGTGAGGAAACGGAGGAAGGGATCAAGGTTGAATCCACTACAAGACGTTCCTATGCCGGTCTTAATAGGCTGAGGGGCAGAGGTACCACCACAACAACGGAGGCAACAGATGAGTCTACAACTGAAGCAACCAAAACCACATCCAGAGGCAGTAGGCAACCGTATGTGGGCATTAGTCGCAGAGGATCAACTACGACCACAACCACCGCAAAGCCGAATGACAACGAAACCGAAGACAGTGATAACGAAGAGGAAGCAACCACTGTAAGCTCGGAGGTCAAGGTTGAAGAAAAACAGACAGAAAAGGCTGAGACCACCGAAACAACTGAAAATAAGGAACCAGAAGAGCCACAAGACAGCACCGAAGAACCCGAATTGGAGGCCCACATAGACGATGACAATGAGATTCCGCTGGAAGAGATAATACCCCTCATTGAAACATCGACAACAAGCGCACCAGCGAGCACAACGACGACTCGCCGTCAACTGGTGATTCGTCGCCGTTTTAATGGCACGACCACAGCTGCCCCAGTGGAAGAGAATCTGGAGAATGAGATCGCAGATCAAGTTGATACGGAGAGTTCGACCCCAAAAGCAGCAACGCCAGCAACAACTTCCAGGCGGCAACTTTTGATACGCCGACGCTTCAATGCGACCGCAACCACGACGACAACAACCGAAAATCCGAGTGCCGACAATGAAATAGATCAAGATGAGGCAACGTCAACCACCACCAGGCGCTCGCTTCTGTCACGTCGCCGCTTCACGCCACCAACGGCATCGACAACCGCTGCCACGAAGGGATCAACGAACCTGGATGAGATTAGCACACGTCGCCCGTACGCGGCCTTGAACCGCTCACGTAATCGCTTCTCCACACCGCGAACAACAACCATCGACGATGCCGATGATAATGATGATGAAGAGAGCGATAGGGAGGCTGAAGAGCAGGTAGCACCACCACGTGCCGGCTTCCTTCAAACGAATCGCCATCGAGCGCTGCAGCGCACTCCCGAGGAGGAGGCGGAGGAGGAGCAGACAGGTGGAGCAGTGCTGGCCCGCAGGCCACCCAACTTTGCTGCTCGCCGCACCACCCCAGCACCGGCAAGAGTTAGCTCCAGCACGCGACGCAATCTGGTGGCCATCAACAGGAATCTCTACCACCGAGCGGAGGAGGATCAGGATGAGGAGGAGGAGCCCGAGGAGGAGTACGATGACAATGAGGAGGCTGAGGAAGAGCCAGAAGATGGTCCCATCATTAGAAGCACCACTGCCCGGTCACGACTTAGTCAACTGCTTGCCAGCAGGCAGAGACAACCACTGAGGACAGTGACCACCGAAAGACATACCGACTCGGACAATGACAATGAGAACTCGAACGATAACGAAGAGGACTCGGAGGAGGACGATGGCTCTGTCGAGGTATCGAACAGTACACGTACCCGTAACCACAGTAATTCCCAGGGGGTTGGCACCACTCTCACTAACACTAACGGTAACATTAATGGCACTACTAACCCAGGCACCGCACTGAATGTAGCTAGTCAACGTAGTAACAGCACCGTAGCCAATTATTTGATTAATCGTTTCAAGTCAAACAGTTACACAAACAACAAAACCAACTACAAACCAGTCACAGTCAAAGCTAATCTTAAGGCAGATAGTCACACCAATGATAACGATGATCGAGACGATAATGATAATGATAATGATACTGATACTGATGATGATAATGATGCTAGTCTAGAGAATGGGGGGGAGAATGTGGCGGAAGAGAAAGCAAGTGGGGCTGGTTTGAATGCCTTAGGTAATGACGTTAATTCTAAACGACGCTTTCAGAATCGTTATCAATTGAGCCGCACCAGAAGCACCACCACCACAACACCAACATCAACATCAACCCCACAGCAGCAGTCCCCGACAGCTACCAACGCCAGACGTTTGGCCTTCGCGGGCCGTCAGCGCGCCCAGGTAACTAAACTAACCCTAGTCGATGAGCAGACTGCCGAGGAGTCCGAGGCCAAGGGACAGCCCCACGAAGCGGTGGCGGATGATATCGTATCCGAAACCGAATCGGAATCAGGGGAAGAGGAGACTGGAACCACCACAACGACCAGCCGGCCAACGCCCAAGCGCATCCGTGTCCTGAAATTCCGCAGACCCCTGAATAGCAATAGCAATAGTTCCACCTTAGATAGCACCACTAATAGCGCCACTGACACTAACCCAGACACCCAGACCACTGCCACACCACCACCACCAACCACCACAAGCAACACCAACACCACCGTCGGCACCAACGGCAAGCGCTTCCGCAAGATTGTGAGGAAGCTGCGACCGGTGGACTCGAGCACCCCCGCCGCCAGCGTGGATAGCTCTGAGGAGCCCACCCGCAAGCCCTTCGTTCCCAGCCACGGCAGATTCGGGGACCAGGATCAGAACGATCTGCTGAATCTTCGCCAGCGGCTCAAGGAGCAGCAGGCCAAGGGCGAGCCCCAGGATGGCGTCATCAGTAGTCGATTCAAGGCCACGGGCCATCGGGACGACCAAGAGAACGTGTCCGATCTGCAAAAGTTGAGGGACAAGGTGAAGGCCGAGCAGGCGCGCGGTGACGGTGACCAGGGCGTGATCAACGATCGTCTGAAGAAGCTGCTGGCGGAAAAGTCCACGGGCACGCGTCAGGGACAAGATTCGACGTCGCCAGCCAGCGATGATGAGTCCTCTTCCGTGGCCTCGCAACGGCCCTTCTTCAAGCGCAAACTGGTGGCCCGTCGACCCTACACACCGTCCTCGACTGGCGGCGGCACCACTAAGGCACCGCTGGCCTTTAGCACGACTCGACCCACGGCCAAGTTTGTGCGCCGCAAGAACGGCAGATTCGATCCCTTCAACTCGAGTGTCCGCAACCGGGGCGAGGGCTTTGTAAGGAGCGATCCTCGAGGCGCCCGCTTACCGGGAGCCGATCGCTTCAAGACACAAGACAACGAGGAGGGCGAAGAAGAGCTGGAGGCCCAGCAGGAGCAGCCTCTACAGAATCAGTTCGGAAGCAGTCTGCGCAGACCTTTTGTGCCGAAAACGCGACCCGTCCTAGATAAATCCAAGCCCCAACAGGGAGATGAAAACGATAGCAGCGATGAGGATGAGGAGGATGACGAGGAGGAGGACTCCGAGGAAGACGGCGATGAAGAGGAGGATGAGGAAGAGGAGGGTGGAGAGAAGAAGACGGCTGGCGGCGAGGAGAAGCCCGCAGAGGACACGAATACCAACAAGCCCAAGTTTAATTCCCTCTACAGACCCAAGGACAACAGAGCGCCGCCCGGCAGTCGTCCCAACTTTGGGGCCACCGGCAGTGCGGCACCCACCGGCTCGGGAAACGTGCCCTTCAATCCCCGCAACCGTCCATCCAGCAGCACCAGCTCCAACACTAACGGCCCGTCCAATCGCTTTGGCAGCACCAAGAGACCCCGAGTGGTCAATAGGCCGCCGGGCGTAGCATCACCCAACCTGACCCTGAAGCCAGTGGCCAGCGATTATGAGCGAACCACTCCCCTGACCCCGCTGAAGCCGGCTCCGTTCATACCCAGCAACACCAGGAGCTACGAGCGGAAGTACTCGGGACCGTCCACCGAGGCGGCGGAGACCGCCAGCGAGAACTCGCTGATCGAGGACCTGAATATTGATGCGCTGAATGCGCGGAACAAGAAGATCTTTGAGACGCACAGCAAGAAGCACACCACTCTGAAGCCCAAGGTGGCCAAGGTGGAGGCGGAGGCGGGAACGGAAGTGGAGACCGGCACAGAAGTGGCCAGCACTGAGGAGGAGACCACCGTCGCCGTCGATCAGGGATTCGTGACCACCACACCCAGTACACCAGCACCATCACCACCACCACCCAGCACACAGATAGACACTGCCACAGCCACAGCCACCACAGACACGCCACCAGAAACTGAAACCGAAACCGAAACCGAAACTGAACCCGTAACCGACACCGTGACAGCGACCAATGCTAATGAAGCCACTTCCGTCAATTCACAGGACCTGCCCCACTCCACAAGCACCACCCAGGCCCCGCCTCCGGCCACCACGCTCCTGCACGTGTTCACCCTGATCGAGGGCGAGGGCGAGAGCGAGGATGAGCAGCCCACGACGAGAAGGCCGGCGGTGAAGCTTCCGCCCACCATCCAGACGGAGGTGGTGCCCAAGCACAAGGTGGTCGAGATCAATCGCATCGTCGAGATCAACTCCAAGCAGGCCAAGGCCGCGCAGCGCAAGTCCAAGGCCAACCAGGACTTTGGCACCCTGCGTGTAGAGTCGCTGCCCCATGTCGAGCAGCTGGGCGAGATCAGTGTGGTGAAGTACGTGCATCTGGTGGATGGCAGCGATATACAGATCAATGATGGACACAGCACTGTCGCCGACTACACGCCCACGGAGCCTACCACCAGTGCCAGTGGGCAGAGCAACTCTCCGCCAGTTAGGAACTCCTTGCCGGAACAGGAAGGCAGCGATCGGGATGGCAAGTCTCTGCTGCCCGAGGTCCTAACCGGTGCTCTGGAAACCTCTACCATCTCGCTGGAGGGCCTCTTTGACTCGGCTCGAAAGGGCAAGCAGCTGAGCAGCAATAGCATCTTCGGTGGAGGAGATACCGTGGAGCAGGAAAGCACCACCATCTTGAGCAGCAGTGCCAGCGCCACGGAGAACGGCGAGAGCACCACCGTGGCACCAACATACGTAAGACCTATAGTACCCCTCCTACGTCCCGAGTCCAATGAGTCCTCGCCGCTGGTCATCTCGATAGCCAACCTCGACCAGGTCATATTGAGCAAGGTGCAGAAGTCGCTGGCCGAGGAGGAGGGCGGCAGCACAACCATTGCGCCCGACTCGAACTCGGCCTTCTCGGTGCGTCAGGCTCAGGTGGTGCAGGCCCCGGTTCCGGCGGGTGACCAAAACCCTTCCGACCAGACACAGACACTGATCACAACCACAACCAGGCCAACGGAGGAAGAAACCACCATCTTTGGCCTTGACACCACCACAGCAAGCACACAGACACAAGACCCCAGCTCCAATGGAGACGCAGACAATGGTCAGATCAAACAAGAAACACTAATTGCCGTGCCAATTGGAGCGGCAATTATCGGCCAGCTTGGTCAAGGCACACAGACTCTAACTGAGACACAGACCCAGCAGACACAGACAACTGGTGGACACCAAGAGATCAGTGGTGGTGGCGCTATTAGCTCCGAGGCTATCAACACAAGCACACAGCAATCACAGACCACAAGCGCAGTTGAGGTGGCTATTGGTGCCTCCACTGGTGGCAACACCCAACTGAACACAAAGACAACCGACACAGTGGAGAGTCAGTCGCAGGCAGTAGTGGGCAGTGGCGCAGCTAGTGGAGCTGTCACCGTGGGCAAAAGTGTTAGTGAGACGGTGAGCTTTAGCTCCGAAACCCATGTGGTGCATCGCAAGAAGATGGGGCGCAAGGGGCGTGGTCGTCGTCTCCGCAAGACGACAACACCGACAGCACCCACAACGACCACTGAGACGCCAAGCACAATCGAGGCCGCCCTCGACACTGCCACCACTGTCATTCCGGTGCCGGAATAGGTCGAATAGAGAGAAGATACACAGCATAGTTAGTTATTTCTAGTCTTAGCCCTTATCCAGTTTTGAGTTTTGAGTTTAGAGTCCTGAGTAGAAGACAGGCTTAACCCCTTGTTGCCGAACCGTAGATAATTGGCTGCGTTGCTTTGGCTTAACAACAACCACAGCGAATATTTAGAACCAACCCTTCGGCTGCTTAAATATGTAATATATAATATATATATTTAATATATATACTTTCAAAATTTCCCAGTGCTGCTGCTGCTTTTCTAGTAATTTGTAATACTCTGCTCTTTTTTTATATATATATTTTTTTTTCATCTTATGTAAATTATTGAACAAATTCGTATTCGTATTCGTATTCTTCGAGCTGCCATACCTAAAACTCCTACACATCTCTTACTCACACACATACGCTCACACACACACAAACACACACACACACAACACCATGCAGATGCGAAAAGTCTTTCCTTGGTTCAACCTCTAGGAAAATCTAGAAACAACAACGACCCACAGTGGATTTAAAAACCAATTTTAACTTGACAAGCTCTAAAAAAAAACCTCTTAATTTGCTTTCTACCAGGCGCAGTTCTTAAGTAAATCTCTCTCTCTATCTCTATCTATATCTTTCTTTATACATTTCCCCTAATAATATTTTTTTTCACTCTTTCAACTTCTCTTTCTTTCCGAGATATTTTAAGTCTAGCTTTAGCTGTAAAATATTTATGCACAACAATAAAATAATGAACAAAAAGAAACAACCTATACAAATTATTATTGCCACAACAGAACACGAACAACCACTCCACTTTCCGTTTCCACTTTCCTCTGGACTACCCTACCCTTCCCCGATGAAAATGTATATAGGAAAACACCAGATTTGGAAAAGTCTTGTACATATATAAATACTTGTATTAAGTCAACTTATATTGTTATTTTTTCAGCATAACTCTTTTTCAGCATTTATTATTTTTGCTTGATAGATTTGATGTATTTTGCTTATAGATTATAATGTAAGAAACAGAACGTAGAGATTTGGTTTGGATTAGCTAACAATTCTTTGTACCATTCTCTAAGAAATACCTTGGCTGATATAGCTTTTTAACTCTAAGAAATAATATTATATAATGTGACAGCTCTGGCGCGTTGCTATCTTTACAAATTAGCTGTCTCGCAAGTCAGGGCTTTGAGCACCACTGTTTTAAAGTCGCAGGCCTTAAATAGTTCTCTTGATATAACAACTCCTCTTAAATGCCAAGGGTTGCCTTACCTCTCCCGTATGATTCTTCTGAAAGATGCAATTATATATGCTTCCCCTTCCCATTCGCTCCTTTGTCGAATGCTCTTTCAAATGTCACTTGTAGAATTGCTTATTATTTGCCCAGTCATCGGCTCGGGCTTCTTTTCTTCTCCGGCGTTAAATGTCAGAGATGCTGCTCAGCCACATATTTTTCCTTTGATGCAATTATTGCCACATGCATGAGAGTGTCTGTATGTGCAGGCTTGTCTGGATAATCGGTTTCAACTTTCGATGAGTCGGCAAGATGTGCAGAGTCGGCGGAAAAATGTCTGCACAAAAACCAAAAAAAAAACACACATCAAATAAAAAGTAAGAAACGAGTTCGGCCAAAACAATTTGCAAATTGCTGGCACAGGGAGAGATACCGCAGCGAGGGTCTGCATACGAGACATGTTTCATAATCGCTATAGCTACAGCTACAGCTACAGCTACATAGTCTCTCCTCGGAACGATAATTGCCAAAAGTCAAATCACGAGCCGCATGGCAAACACGAAAAGCTGACAGGCGACGGGCGACTTCAGTGACTTCAGAAATCAGGTTGACAAAAAGTCGTTAACGGTTGTCGAGATTTTCCTTTCCAAGTGCCCATGAAAAAAAGTGCGGTAAAATGCCCACAAATAAAAAACGCTAACAAAAGCGGACCATAAAAGAAGCCGTAAAAGAAGATCAAAGGTGTTGCACTTAGGGAAACGAGCTTTGTTTATTTTTCTGTTGTTTTTTTGATGGAGATAAAGAGTACACAAGAGGCAAAGTAATAGGGAGTGTTTACACAGAAAAATGAGATTATCGAAATGCGTGGAATGACACACTCCGCACCTTAAGGGGATATGATATCACTTTGAAGAAGAGAAAACCAGTTCATCTTTACTTGAGGTTCAGATATCTACAGATAATAGGAGATTTTCCACACTTTAATATATTATTTTCTCCAATTTCTTGCCAATTATTTGAAAGAGATCCGATTATCTGGCCTTATTTGGCTCTATCCCCTTCGCTTTTATTTAATTTGGCCTTGAAACGGCAGCGCGCCCTTTACAACTGCTGGCTGCAGCTTTCTCTGGTTCGCAGCTTAAGTCTTTCGTTTTGCAACTTTCACAATAATCCCAAGAGAAGCCAGAAAAAATGTAGATAAACAAAACAGAAGACGACGCCCTGCACGCATCATCAGGCTACGAGCTGATGACCACTGGCTCTTGCACAATATTATTTTGATTAAAGCCAAAGCCCAACCAGTTTGCCGAAGAAGAGGCGTCCAAAAATAAAAAAAAAACAGGCCAATCGACTCTGCGCATCTGCCAAAGAGGAGGGGAAACCCGACTAGACAGCGAGAGGGGGGCTTGAGATTATGCAATCACATTGGCATGCAGTTTGTTGGCTTGCCAAATACCAAGCAGAAATACCCGATTCGATCCGCAAATCGAAGAAGCTCGTCATGTTACGCAAGCTCTTCATCTCCACAGCTCATCCCCAAGCCCCCAAAGACGATGCGTATTTCGCCCCAAACCTTTCTGGGTCGTTCCATTGTCTTGATTGGTGGTGGTCTCTGTGACATTGACACCAAAAATCTGCCCAGCGGCAACTCTCTCTCTGTCTTGGGATTGTTTTTCTACAGTCCAAAGTCGGCAAGCAAAAACAAATCCGAATAAAATATGATCTTGAGTCTAAGAAAAATGTTTGTACAATTTATCTGTGAATTGTAGCCACCTCTTACTTGGTATATTGTTGTTTTAACTAGAAATATTAATAGAAACTATAGAAATGTGTTTAAATATTTTAGACTCGACTTTAAATATGTTTTTAATCTTTATCTTACCAATTCAAATCTACAAAAAATTAAAGATTTATTTACCAATCCAATTAACTTAAAAACAATATTTTTAAACATTATTAGAACTTGTTTTTCTTTGAATTTCTAAGGGAAAATATATGAATATAGTTGTAAACAATTGTTTATAATATACAGTCAAGTACATGTCTAGAAGCCGTCCCCGTACGCCGCCACTTTCAATGTCAACAACATTGCGTGGTCAAAGCTAAAACTAGCACAAAATAATGACCACAAGTCAAGCAAATAACTCGTTATGTCCGAGTGTTATTTATTCATATATTTTGCACTCGAACGTCCTTCAATTAAAAAATGCCTGACTGCATTTTTGCGGCTGCTTTTTGCTCCAATTTGCGGTCAAGACTCTGGTGGCAGAGAAAGGGTTTTTGGACAGGCGAAAGTTTCGTATTTTTCTTTTTTTTATGAAGATCACAGTTGAAGGGCATTACTCGTATTACTTAGCCTTTGTTCCCCACACCCCGTAACCCAAACCAAACCCCCGAATCCAGAGAAAACACACAACAACAAACACAACAAGCCAATCTACTAATTTATTTGCTTATGTAGACTACTTAAGTACGTATATTTTATTATATTTTATTTTTTGTATAAAACTAAATATTTGATTTATTTTTGCATTTATTCAATATTAATCTTTGTTGTTCAGCATGAGGGGCGCGCTTTTGAATTGTTGTTGGCTGCACCGCGAGGAAAACGCACGTGAAAAACCACAAAAAAAAGACACAAATCACAGAAACACCAGCCGAGCGAGTTTGCATAAACAAAAAATGAGAAATACCGAAAAGTTTTCAAATTTTTGACATTCCAAAGAAACAAAAATAAAAATTAAAAAAAAAAAAGAAACAAATAAAATCTAAACTGCTTTATCCGCTTCTCTACTTCCATGTACCGTTAAGCAGCCGCGCCAGCCGTCAACTGCCAGCGTCTCGCGTCGTCCAGTGCTCAGCGTACGCCGCCGCATTATCAACTCGCCAGCTTCGGCAGCGGCGCTGGCGTTGACGCCAACTGAGGCTGCCACCACACAGAGCATAGAACCAGCCTCGGCGACCTCCAAGTACGGCCGACTGCGCAGTCGCCCCTCAGCAGCAGCGGCAGCCACAGCGGCCACAACTACAGGGGGAGCAGGAACAACAACAGTGGCGGCAGCAACATCTGCCACTGGCGGCAGAACCAGCAACAGTTACCTGAGCAAGCTGAAAGCCAAGAGCTCGGTAGCAGCAGCAACGGCAGGCGCAGCATCCGGAGAAGCAGCGACGCTGACGCCAGCTACCAGCAGCAGCAGCGGCAGCGGCAGCATTTCCAGCAGCAGCAGCAGCAGCAATGACATCACACAAAAGCAGCACAAGTTCCAGCCAGCCAGCTTTGCGCTGCGCCGCCAATTTCAAACGCGGCGCCTAACAACATTCGCGCCGGCTGCCAATGGCGATGAGAGCGGTGAGTGCACTGAGAAAATCTTCCGAGTAACAAAATAAGATGATATCAGTTAAGAAAAATATATATATCTAGTTATGCTTACAAGAAAAGATTTAGAAAATTTTAAACTATTTTTTTATCATTTTAAATATAAGCTTTTTCTCATTATTTGTAAGTCTGAGGCGATCTAGCCATGTCCGCCTGTCCGTCTTATGTCCGTCTTATGTCCGTTTTATGTCCGCCTGTCCATTTGTTCTTCTGTCCGTCTGTCCGTTTGTTTTTCGGTTTGTCCGTTTGTCCGTCTGGGCGTGTGTCCTTTCTTCGGCCAATTACAGTGGATGAGAGACAAAATCTTAAAACCTATCTATAATGAATTTTAGGATCGAAATTGTCTCTTAATTTTGAAGCCCAAGTTTATGTGTTCATGTCCGTTTGTCCGTCAGTCTATTTGTCCCATTTTCAAGCTATTTAAATAAGCCTAAGTTCTGCGCAGTCACACATAACTCTTAATGTTAAAAAAAAGATATAAATATATAAAATATACAAATATATTGCGCTCAAAGTTGCAATTTCAGCCTATAATCTCAAAATTTTTGACTAACGACTTAATTTAAGTTAAGATTAAAAGAGTTCCTTGAAAATTAAAGGTAGTAAAAACTAAAACTTATTCTTTTTGTTTATGACTTAAGAAATACCTATATGTTTCTTAGTCTTAAGTGTTTTTTTTTATATTTAGATATACCATTAATAATAATAATTAAATTTTATTTAAATTATATTGTCCAAATAATTAACATGATTTAAATTATATTATCCCAATAATTAACATGACCATAGCAATAAATATAAGTTATTACTTGTAGCGTTAGGATATAAATAAATAAAGTCTTTCTGCTACCGCAGCTAATATATAATTCGGAACGGGGCCTGATAGGAGGACTATATATTATATAAATCGTGCAAAAATATCTTCTTGGCATTAAATTTTTACAAGTTTTAAGATTTATTATCATCTAGTTTTCATATAGTTTACAATAGTAATGGTTTTCTCTATTATCTTTAATATTCTTACCTCTTCGCACAGCAACTGAAGTGCCACGCACCCAAAATCCGCTGTTCAAGCGGCGCCTGACACTGATATCCACCACACCGCCGTCTGCCCGCACCACAGTCCTGCCCAGCTCCGCCCTGGATACCACCACCAGCCTCTATCTAAGCGACGACGACGAGGACCAGGTGGCCAAGTCCAGTATACATACGAGCCGCTTCAACCAGATCCCCGAGCAGGTGCGATCCCGCGAGGAATACGACCTGCCATCGCCACCAGCACCAGCAGGAGCAGCAGCAGCACCGCTGCTTAGCAACGCCAACACGACCCACGCCCCGCAGCCAGGACTGCCGGCCATCAGCCAGGGCATCCGTAAGTCCTGTCCTAATCCACTCGAGATTTTTGCCTTAAAAATAATCCAAGGGAATGTGTTACTAGGTCGCCAGCTAATACCACGTCCTCGACGACCGCAGTCCACTACAGCACAGCCAGCGACTCCAACTACTCCCACAGCCTGGTCATCATCCTCCACACTGGCAGGACACTCGGCACCACCGCTGTCACGCCGCCAGCAGAGTCGTCGTCGGCCGCACAAATACATCGAGGTGTACAGTCGTCCGCCTAGCAAGTCTGCCCTGCTCACTGCCACCTCGAGTAGCCAGCTTCTGGAGGATGGTCGGGGACAGGGACTGGGACCGGTGAATCAGGTGGCACAGCGACGGCGAAGCGGCAGCATCGGACCCGCGAAGAGCGATCCCAAGGTCATCGTTCATGGGCGGGGCATCATCGAGTGCCGGGCGCAAGGCAACTTTCCGCATCCGCTCAACTGCAGGAAGTTCATATCCTGCGCACGCTTCGAGGAGACCGGCGGCATCGTTGGCTGGGAGTACACCTGTCCCAAGGGACTAACCTATGACGGCGTTGGCGGGATGTGCACCTGGTCGCCCTCGGATCAGCCCTGCCGGGACTAGACTGATTCCATTACCATAACCATTACCAATACCCAGAACCATTGCCTTACCCCAGATCCATTGCCTTTCCCATTACCATGTTGTAAATGTTTTTTTTTTCCAACTTGTGATTAGTTCCGCTGAGGTCGAATCCGAGACGAGAAGGATGTTGAAGATTGAAGATGAGCAGAGTTGAAATTCTACGTTAATTACTCTTATTTAAGCATAGTGATATCTCAACCCAATTTTTTTGCGCCTGCCAACTCAGCGAGTAAGCGAAATATTGTCTGTAATCTGTAGTTCATCGTTGCCCCTCCGATGCCCCACTCCCATATATATACCGCCATATATATGTGCTGGTTGTGCCGGCTCGGCCGATGTCGTCTGTATGCTATATACCATAATGGATAATATGCTTTCTTTATCAAATAAACATATTGTGTAATCCAAAACGCACTCTGCCCCGCTGTTTAATTGGGTTTGGCCGAGCAATAATGATATAAACTTATTATCTATGTGCTTTAAAGTGCTTTTGGGTTATTTTTTTGTTTTTAAATATGTCTTAAGTTGTTATTTTGTATATAAAACAAATATGTAAGTTACTTCAATCAGGGACTGAAGCCAGGACTTCTGGCTGGTAGTTCTTTCTTTTCTATTTCCTCTTTTGTATCTCATAGATATTATGGACGCATCATGAAGCTTCTACCTTGGAATACCCATCCTTTACGTAAGATCCTTACCCTCCCCTGTACCACAAGAAGCTCTGCAGATGTACGTTTTGGGCTCTCTATCAAAAAGAGTCGTCAGCGTTTATTTGCGAGTTGAATTTTGCGATCTGCTCGTTACAAGTTTTCTAGAAAATGCCAATTCGGTTTGAACTTAGGGACTACTGGTTGCTCCACAGGAAGCGTCGTTGTGTTGAGTGTTCTGGCTGGTTAGCCGGTTATGAGTGCGTGTATCCTATTCGTAGTCCTTGTTGTCCTTGTTCCACGCCTGGTGAACGCCGTGGTAGCTGCTCTGCTTCTGGGCGGGAGCGTTGCGGCCGAAGGGGCTCTTGGGGTTCACCTGCAGGATGTAGTCACCCTCCAGATCGTGGGCGGTATCGATGCCCATGTAGGCGCGCTTGCCGAATCCATCGTTCTGCTTGTACTGCTGCAGGGAGTTGGCGGGGACGGCGGGGAAGCTGCGCTCGTTGCCAGGACGGACCGACTCGGCGAAGTAGCGGGTGGCACGCATGGCGGCCTCCACAACGTTGCTGGCACCGGGAACACCGACGGCGGGTCCATTGGGGTAGAAGTCAACATCACCGGAGCGGATGGGGGTGCCCATGCCGTAGACGGAGGTGTGGATGGCATCGACGAACTCGGCATCACCGCGGGCCAGGCCGGTCAGGGTGTTCTGGCTCTTGGCAACGATATTGGAGGGGTCCAGACCGGTGACGCGACGCAGCTTGTGTCCGGTCAGGCGGGTGAACTCCTGGGCGGCAGCACCGGCAACGTGAGCGCCGACATTCTGGCCAATCAGATGGATGGTCTCGAAGGGCATGTCCAGGTCGTTAACCATCTGCACGATCCACTTGCCGATCTTGGCGCCGGTCTTCTCAATATCGAGCATGGCGTAACGCTTGTAGGTGGTCAGGGTCGAGCCGAGGTCGATCACCTAAAGAGAATCACATGGATTAAGAAGGGGCAGCTCGAATGGGGAGACTAAGGCCACTCACAATGATGTCGCCGGTCTGGCTGTTGCCGTTCTTGGCCTCCTCGCTGGAGTCCTCCTCGCTGCTGGTGCGCTGATTCTTCTTGTCGTTGCTGTCCTCGTAGTCCTGTCCGGCCTTGGCCTGCTGGCGCTGCTGCTGCAGGTTGTAGCGCTGCATGTAGGCCGACACCAGCTTGCGGGTGGCCTTCTGGACGGTCTCGGTGTTCTGGGGCAGGCCGGTCACAATAATGGTCACCTCATCATTGCCGAAGTTCTGCTTCTGCTTCAGGCGCTGGATCATCTCGTTCAGGGGGGCGACGGTCTTCTGTCCGTTGGGCTTGGGCACGTAAACCTGGATGTTGCTGGGCACAAAGTTGGGCTCCACGTTGTGGTGGATCTGCGACAGGTGGTCTACGGAGGGTTTAATATTATATATATATATCTTTAGTGGATATTCCCGAAAAAGGACCCTCGAAATACTTACAAACTTGCTGCAGCAGCTCGGCGCCATTCTCCAGGCTCATGTTCTCCAAACGCTCAACGGTGAGATCATCGACGGCAGGGATGTTCTCCAGCTGGGAGCCGGACAGCCACTGCGACGGCTTCAGGGCCTGGTTGACGGAGTTGTCCATACGGCCATTGGGCTTGCCCATGACGGCAACCGCCAGGCAAGCCAGAAGGCTAAGCACTCTCATGGGGTTCATGGTTCGGTTTCGGATTCGGTTTCGGTTCCGGGGATGCGACTTCAACACAGAGCGAGTTGAACTGACTATTCCGCCGTCCACCGGCGTCTTATATAGCCGATCCAATCCGATCCGATTCCATGTTGCAGTGCCCTTCCATGTCACAGCGTTTCGCCGCTTCAGGCGGTTTCTGGGTGCCAAGAATGCTGCGTTGGCTTTTGCGTGGAAAAAGTATACTCAAAGTCGGCACACGAGCTTACCTGACTTACCTGACCCGGCCCATGATGACCTAGCACCTGCCGCCTGTCGGCTGATAATCTTAGTTTGTTCGCCAAGACTTTGTATTGATTGCAAAACTAATGCAACTTTGTAGCCAAGCTCGTGCACAAACTTATTCTATATTTGCTTTATAATTCGTCATTAAACTAAATTGAATTTAAATTAAAGTGCACCCTTAAGTTTATAAGTGACGCAGAAATGGTTCCATGAGTGTAAGATCTCAACTTGGCTAGGGATGAGTATCGCAGAAAAAATTACAAATCTAACTATAAAACAAATCGAAAAAAATATCAAAATAGCGTTTACTTTGTTAAATCAAAATTCGACAAAATAATATAGCTTTTGGCGTTAAAGTATCGATATTATACTCTGAACAATTTTATTTAATTCTGGTATTATGTAGATGGTATTAATCTTTTTCTGATTAAAATATTAATATCAATTATCATTAAAATATCAATGCACTTATCGAAATATCATCGATATATTGATATTCTTAGCATCCCAACTCACAATATATACTAAAAAGATCGCAACAAATATAGAAAATTCAGAAGTGGTTTTTAAAGTATATATTTGAATTTAATTTATTTATATAAAAATCCTCATAGATTTATGTGGCATCATTATATTATAACCGATATCTTTATTTTATAGCTTTTTCTACATTTTTACAATTTATTTTTCCATCTCAATTTCAAGGCCATCTAGGGTTTATTCAGGGCCGTTCATTGATTCCAGATTTAAAAGATAAGAAAAGCGTCGAATGTTCCCAGGGAAGATAATGGAAGATTATAACATTGTAGTTTTAGACTTTAGAAGGGTCTACTAAAGGTTATGTGAAAATGTTTGCTTTGTTCTGAATAATAATTTAATTTAAAAAACTTAATCCTTCGGATAAGAAAATCACTTGCTAAAGGCCTACTCTTTTTACAAACTATATTCCCATGTGAAATATGAGTCCAGTGCTTTTTTTTAATTTGTTTTTAATTTTGTTTATGCTGTTTTCCTTATTTTTTTTTTGCTTAACGGTTGCTTAATGTGGAGACTGAAATATGAGCATGAATAAACTGAAACGGCGAAAAAGCTTACAGAAGAAGAAGTTGATGAGTTCAGTAAAAAGCCATTTGTTAATATAAACAAACAAAGATTTATTATTATTATTAATTGTTGTTATTTTATTGCTTAACATAATTATATATATATATTATGATATTCTTTAAAAAAGGCAACTTAAGCAAACTAAAATATATTTCAATTTACAGCCAGAAAAACTCAATAGCTGGCTGACATTCTAATTTGTACAGATTAATATTATATAATTGCTTACATTTAATTTTAAGATTATTTATTTATCTCTTTATTTATTAAAAAAAAAGATTAATTGTGTAAAACTAAAAGGTAATTTAATTATAAAGCAACAGATCTTTAGAAATATAATATAAGTATTATATTTACTATTACTTAAGACTACAAATAATTTGATATTGTCCAGTGTCTCATATCTCACTTTAAAAACTTATTTATTTATTTAAAAATTTAATTACAGCTTAAAAGCAAGAGCTCATAATTAAATATAATGAAAATACTATATTTAATGTAACAGAAAATGATTTGCTTGATTTTGTAATTATGTTAGTCCCAGATTTCTTGGAGTTAGTAAAGTTTGAGAGACGTTTTTATGAGATTTCTGATTACTATCAATTACTGAGCCCTCTGATTTTTGGTTTCCCTTTTCTAAAAACAGATCAAGCTCATAAATATATATTAAACTGAAGTTTTTTATTCTTTTTGGAGTCATCAAGAGCTTGAACTTATCATGAGGTTAATTCGTGCTTTATTTACACTCCACTGGCCCCTTTCCAATTATGTAAGTGCTGAAAGAAAGAAGTTATTGCCCAATATACCAAGATTGCGTTACCAATAAACACATATTACGGAGGCTGAAAAAAAGAGCAAATAAAAAAATGACAAAACTCATCAAGAAGTCTTTCAAAAGCCCTGAGTTGGCGCAATAGCATTACTGCTGATCCGAGGAGCCGGTAGCCGAATCAATCGCTTCCGCCGGACCCGGCGCGTGCATAATCCGCTGACTCGGATCGCCGATCGGCTCATCGATCGCTAATCCGGCGGGTATAAAAGCCCTGGCACCCGACCAAACCGTCATGCAGTACAACTTGGTACGGTGTCTGAAGTAGTCGAACCAGGAACCACCCGGAATTCACCATGAACCCCCTGCGCACCCTTTGCGTGCTGGCCTGCCTTCTGGCGGTCACCGTGGCCAATCCCCAGGCCGGCAACCGTCGTCACTCCAACTCCTTGGACAACGTGGATGAGCCCAGCAACTGGGTCAGCCCCCGGGAAATCGAGGAGCTGCCCTCGCTGAAGCAGGTCAACCTGAAGAAGCTCCAGGAGATGAGCCTTGAGGAGGGCGCCACTTTGCTGGACAAGCTCTGTAAGTACTGAGCCAGTTCTTACTTAGAACACAATCTAATCTCTTCCTCCCTTAAATGCCTGCAGTCCACCTGTCCCAGTTCAACCACGTCTTCAAGCCCAACTACACCCCGGAGCCCAGCCAGGTCAAGGGCTACATTGTCGGCGAGCGCGGCCAGAAGATCGAGTTCAACCTGAACACCCTTGTGCAGACCGTGAAGCGCCAGCAGAGGTTCGGCGACGATGAGGTTACCATCTTCATCCAGGGCCTGCCCGAGAGCACCTCCCAGGTGCAGAAGGCTACCCGCAAATTGGTCAAGGCCTACCAGCAGCGCTACAACCTCCAGCCCTACCCCACCACCGATGTCGATTACTCCAGCGAGGAGCAGCGCCAGCGCGGCAGCAGCGAGGAGAGCCGCCAGCAGCAGCGCCGTCGCCAGGGCGATGACAAGGAGGACACCAAGACCGGAGACCTGATCGTGATCCAGCTGGGCGATTCCCTCGAGGACTTTGAGCAGTTCGCTACCCTGAACATCGAGCGCATTGGCGAGATCATCGGCAACCGCCTGGTTGAGCTGACCAACACCGTTAACGTGCCCCAGGAGATCATCCACCTGATCGGCTCCGGACCCGCCGCCCATGTGGCCGGCGTCGCTGGTCGCCAGTTCACCCGCCAGACCGGACACAAGCTGCGCCGCATCACCGCCCTGGACCCCTCCAAGATCTACGGCAAGCCCGAGGAGCAGCTGACCGGATTGGCCCGTGGCGATGCCGACTTCGTCGATGCCATCCACACCTCCGCCTACGGCATGGGCACTAGCCAGCGCCTTGCCAACGTCGACTTCTACCCCAACGGACCCTCGACTGGTGTTCCCGGTGCCGACAACGTCGTGGAGGCCGCCATGCGTGCCACCCGCTACTTCGCCGAGTCGGTGCGTCCCGGCAACGAGCGTAACTTCCCCGCCGTGGCCGCCAGCTCCTACCAGGAGTACAAGCAGAACAAGGGCTATGGCAAGCGCGCCTACATGGGCATTGCCACCGACTTTGATGTGCAGGGCGACTACATGCTCCAGGTGAACTCGAAGAGCCCCTTCGGCCGCAGCACCCCCGCCCAGACCCAGGCCGGCTACCATGCCGTCCACCAGCCGTGGCGCCAGTCCGCTCAGGGAGCCGCTTCCCGCCGCCAGTAGGTCCTACTGCTCCCAGGAGCAGGGCTCCAGAGGCTCCAGACGACCCAGATCGCACACCCCTCATGCGAGCGACTACAAAACAGCCCATTCTATCATCATGGTCGAGCGACTCGTTAGGCTCACTGTCCCATCACTAGATTACGCTTCGTTTTTTACGTCAAAATAAAAAACCATTGCATATTTTAAATACTTTCTTTTCTTAAATGGATTTCCTATTATTTTTTCAAGATTTTACGTTTTTTTCTGGCCCTTCTAGTCGGTATTTTAATTTTAATATATTATTATAGCTTTTTGCCAACCGAGAATGTGTATAACAGTCTGAAAGAAGCATATACTTATTCTTGATCAGTATCACCAGGCAAGTCGATTTAGCCATATCCCTCTGCCAGGCCTTGTAAAATTAGAAATCTCAAACACTATAAGAGCTACCAAATTTGGTGGCAGCATCATATCTGTTGAAAGTTTGTTTTAAAATGTGGCAAGGCCCACTTCCGCCTTTGGAAATCATGAAAACCTTATAGCTAAGCTATAGTCGTGATGTTCTGTATAAATATATATGAAATCAAGACATTTGTGGAAATGTTCTATGACAAATTGACTAACATCGAATGATACACATGGAAGTTAATAAACTATAAAGTTTCTGTGTATTCTAAGCTTCTGCAACATCTACAGTTGTGTTAGATGCGCACATCAGCATGTTTCTAGCAACTTTAGTCTTCATTTGTCAATATTTTCTTCTACCTTTCGCCAAAGACAATGTCATTGTGCCTTTTAATTTCACCCACAATGCTGTGGAAACCGGGTATTTCAGCTTTGAAGCTTTCTTACTTGTCTCTTTTTTAAGACTTCTAAATTGGTATTTACTTTTATAAATATGGGAAAAAGAAAAATCTTTATGTATCCAACATCTTTTATAATACAAAGATTATAAATAGTAATCCCGGAATAAAACAAATCGTTTTGCATTGCTTTTGTAAACTTAGATTTATTTTATTGTTGCCTGTGTGGGTGTGTTTTATTTTTTGTGTCGATTGCATTGCTTGAGATTAGAAAAGAATTTTATTGGGGCGATTAGGGAGCGAGTTGTCTGAAGGGAGGCAATAACACAATAACAATAAACCTCAACCCGAAGCAATAACAACTAGAAATATACAGCCAAGGGTTTTTGGGATCCAGGGCCTTGGCAAGATTTTGCTTTGTTCAATTTCCTTCTATTTTAATTATATCCTTTTTTTCGACTTTCTCGTTTAGTTAAGTGCACATTCCGAATTGTTAGAATTATTAGTATTCTATATATGTATATAGTTTTTGTTAGCTTTAGCAGAAAATATACAAAACTGAGAACCGAAAGAGGCGAGCCAAGCGGGGCTCCAAAAAAATTGGTAAAAGCGCAGGCCAAGGTGTCTTAAAAGTTAACTACAGTCTTTCTTAAGATACCCACTCTTATGTACATCCTTCGTCCTATACGTGTGTATACGAGTATAATTATTAATGGCTTCGCATCGGTATATACACAACAATCGCTTGTTTAAAATTAGTTTTGATTTCCTTTTTATTTTATAACAATTTCATTGTTTCGATTTTGTTTTTCGTTTTCAGTGAGTGGAAGCAGTTTTCTTTTCTTTGTTTTTCATTTGAATATTTGATGGTTTCCCAGCTACTTTAACTATATTTCTATATAATTCTATATGTATTTATATGTATATCGTTTATTTAATTATACTATCAATTTAATTAGCTTTGAGGCCGAACTAAAGCACGGAGGCATTTTGCCGTTTATTTAAAATGTTTATCAAACGTTGTTTTATTTTTTTTCTGTATTTTTTCTTTCAAGTATATTTCAATATATATATATATATATTTAGTATGTATATATAGATCGTTTGGTGCGCTCTACAGTGCAAAATATTTGCTCAATTATAAAATTGTTTCACAGTTTGTTAAATCGTTTTTAACTGAACCCAAATCAAAACTAGTTAGAACGCTATAGCCGTGGGTCTGGGCTATGAGAGGTTCGTTACCAAAGGTTTAATTTGTATGTACTGAATTTTCTGCGAGAGATGTGGAAATCCTTTGACAATTTTATAGAATTTTATTGGGAGAAGTAGGGTATTTCAACGGATAAACGGACATGGAGAAGAAGCTTCTTAGATTATAGGCACCCTTCAGTAACGAACCTCGTCGGTAACAGATTCGGTTCTGCCCTTTTTTCTGCTGCATTTGTGGCTCTAAGCAAACGTTATCCGCTACATATCTATATGTATAATCTGGATCTGAGTAATCCAATTGCTGTAACTCAGATAGCGTTTTGTAGCTAGGCAAATATATATTCAATTGAATTCTCTTCGTCTACGAGCTTCAGCAAGTTCATGATGGTTAGATAATAACTCGAGTGGTGTTTGGTTTTCGTGGCCTTTATGGTAAATCCTTACAATGTCCTTTCAATTGAATTTGTATCACAGCAATATATTTGTTTTTTTTTTTTCTTTGTTGTTGTTAATATTTATAATACGTGTATATATACTACATATATAGTTGTGATCTGGAGAAGCAACAAGATGAGCAATAAATCAAGGGGTTATGCAAAAAGTCTTGCAGTGGCTAATATTGCCTAAAAAACTATCGAAAGCCTTCATAAGAACGATTGGGTAGGGAAGTTTCGCAACGTATTTGGGGAATTGATACAGAAAAGGAATAGAAACATGTGCTTGCTTCTTTTGCTTGTCCTAACCTTAAGCGAAACCGAGGGGAAAACAAAGTGTTGACCTATAAGCTCCATGTTGCCCAACTGTCCGCTCAAACCGCAATCAACAACCTGCTAGGTGTGTCCACTGTTTGTACTCTCAAATGCGCTTGATGGTGGGGCCAGTGAAGAAGACCGAGACTTTGCGCTTAAACCGCTCCATGGTGGGCTCATGCTCCTCCTCGTAGTCCTCGTCGTCGTCGTCATCCTGGCGCCGATGGTGATGGCTCTGGTGATGGCTCTGAACCTGCAGGTGAAAGGGCTGCAGGTGATGGTGCCGCGGTTGCTGTATTTGCTGTTGTTGTTGCTGACGCGGCGGCTGCTGCAGTTGCTGTTGCTGCTGTTGCTGCTGCTGCTGATGCTGTTGCTGTTGCTGCTGCTGCTGCTGGGGAACGTGGGAACGAGGATGCGTACGAGGCTGGCGATGGTGCTGAGTACCAAAGATAATGGCGCGCGGAAAGGACAGGGGCACGTTATCCTCGCCCTCGCCATCGTCCAGCTCCTCGTCGTCGGCATCCTCTCCCGCCTCGTCGCCACCTGCCCCGCCATCCGACTCGCTGAAACCGGGATTAAGTATTATATTCGGTATAAGCTCAATGCTGTCCCAACCATCTTGCAGTTCTTCAGGCCATACAAGAGGAGTTTCACAATTAAATAGGAATTTTTGTAGAGATTTTCATTAAGAGTTCAGAGAGTTAAAAGAGAGATAACAGAGTTAGACAGAGAGAAAAAGAGGACGAGAGAGAGAGAGAGAGAGAGAATAAAAAAACACGCATTAGATATATTTTTAATAATTGTTCTGTACTTTACCTCTGCTTTTCTAGGGGATATTATTTGTGTCTATGTATGTGTGTATCTGTGTGTGTGTGTGGGGGGTGTGTGGGTGTGCAACAGTTTAACACAAATATTTACAGGCAGCGCTTCAGCCAAGTGACACTCGAAAATAAAGGCGGCACTTCCAGGCCCCAAGCGTCGCACAGGGCGTATGCGTAATGCAAGCAACAAATTTGTCTCGCTAAACATAAGTGTGAGTGTGAGTGTGTTTGTGTGTGTAAAGTGTATCTATGTATATGTATCTGTGTATAACTAATGTGTCTGTGTGTGTCTAGTGTGCATTGTTCTATTGAAATCCAAGCTCAAGTGTGTATTTTGGAGACAACAAAAAGCTAAATCAACGAAACATTTTGTACAAATATAACTCATCTTTGTTTTGGGTTTATTTTTTTGGTTTTATGTTCTTTTCAAACGTTTAATTTTCGTGCTCTTTTGGGTCTTTTATCGCTGCAAATGCAAGTAACACAATTATATTCAGTAAATTACAACATATACACGGTTACAACATTAATAAAGCGTTTCCTTGTGGTCTAGGCATTTTACAATATATTTATGTATATATATATATATATTTAGCAATAAATATCTCTAATTTATTTAGGGTTTCTGGGCATAGGTTTGGTTCGTGGCAAAGACCTCTAGAGACGGTTTAGATTCACTTTGATTTCATTTCGATTGATTGATCTCGGCTAATAGTGCTGGCTATCACAGTTAAAGTGCTTAAAGCTGTTCCTCTTTGGTCTAGATTGCATTTTTTCTTCTTTATTACTTTATTTCTTTAATACTTTATTACTTTTCCGAGTTCAAGAACTTTGCAGAGCTAAAAACGTTTAGATTTTGATTAAATATATAGAGAATAAGTCACAAGAAAATGTCCTGAGGCTCACAGTGATTCGATTTCGATTTAAATGGAAGCTGCAAGTTTCACAATAAATGTAATCAAGCGAATTGAAAATACATAGTACACACTTCATTGCTTACAAAAGTTAATATTGCCTAAGGCAGTTTGGTTTTGCTAATTAATAATTGACTATTTGTGAGCGATTTATGGAGCGTTCTCTACCAACAAAATCTATTAAATTGTTACCAAAAAATGAAAGCGAATCTAAGGGTTTTCTTTTAATGATTATATTGCTCCGAACTATTGTTTAAATATGTTTTTGAAAATACTGCAAATGGAAATAAGCTCTCTAAGGCCATTTCTTGAATTAATATTTGCCCGCTCTAAAAGCATTTCATATGAAATACATTAATGTATGCATTATTCGCTTATGTGATTGTATTTACAGTTCATATAGGGGGTCTCCGACTAAGGCTATTTACACACAAATGTAGTAGTAGTAGTAGTATATAGTATATGGCTTAAATATAAACAACATCCAACGACAAAGCAAACATTTCATTGCCACAATTATCCGGAGGCGACTGCGGCGGCGAGGTCTTGCAAACACATAACAACCAAAATGCGGTTAAACTCAACTTAAATATTAATAACAACAATATATATATATAGCAGCGGCAACAAGGGGATATATGTAGCAACAACAATATAGCAATAACGACAGCAACAACATCAATATATAATAGAATTTATATAGACATATAACATTAATTAATTAATTCATTAACGATGCAGGTAAATGGTAAGTGAGTCAACTTAGGAAACCAAGAAAAGCCAAATATGGAAAGCACACATCCGCCACAAAAACAGGTGAGAATTGCTGCTGATAATTGCTGGATATAAGTAGGTATTTTTTTTTTTTCTCTGGGACTTGTTTGCTGTTATTTCGAACTGGGAATTTTCGAGTTGTACGAGTTTATCGGTTTTTTTTTTTTTGGAGAGTTGGAGTTTGGAGTTTGGAGCTAATGTTGGAGTTGATCGACTTAGTCTGTACCCATTTGCGCTGACTGATAGCACTCCTTGGAGAGCACAATGCAGAGTCCGATCGCTAATATCACAAGGGTCCCGAGCACTATGCTGACGGCCACTATCCAAATGCGTGGATCGAAATTGTCTAAGTCGGGTTTTATAAGGCGTATGAGATCTGGACAGAGACACACACATTCACAGAGAGACAGCGAGATCAAGGGAGAGAGAGAGAGAGAGAGAGAGAGAGAGAGGGGAGAGATATAGATGGACAACGAAAATTAACAAAAATACAAATCGAACTTACTAAACAATGAGCTAGACGTATACAATTCATTAATTATGTGTTAATTAGGGTTTATCAATAAGGCTACCAATCAAGTAACTAGAATTGTGACCAAGGTCAGAGCTGCAGCCCAGCACATTTTATTATATTACCATAGATATATCTAATAAAACCGATTAATCAAAGGTTCTGGCTGCAACCCCCTTCGATGGGCCTTTAAATAGATATCGACACCGATTGGAAATTAGTAATGATCGATCAACTACCGTTTAGAATTACAGTTTACACACTTAATGGTAAGGTTAGCCAAAAATTAGAACGACATATCGATAGTCTAGCCTGGATCAGATCTAGCCTAGAGTCTAGCCTAAACGGAGCCTAACTAAGAGAGCTGATGGCATGGACGGTGAATGGATCGCCACCGGGCGTACTTACCCTCCTCCTTGGTTTCCGGCAGCGTGGTCACATTGGTGGTGACCACCTCGCCGCTGCCCAGCTCGTTGTTGGCCCATATCCGAAACTCATAGGTGGTGTTTGGTGCCAGGCGATAGACCTCCATTTGACGCTGCAAAATATGAAAGCCAATTTGATCTTCACTTCTTTTGAGTTCATTTTCTAAAATACTGGATAATATACCCCCTTAAAGTATAGGCTACTCACCACATTGGGGGCTATGTTGATGGGATCCATCCGGATCCAGGCGTGCTCGAAACTTGCATTCGCCGGCGGCATGCTGTAGGACACATTCCGGAACTCGGCCGTAAAGCTGCGCACCGGATAGCCGCCGGACTGTGTCTTATTGAAGCGCCAGATGAGAAAGCCCAGAATGGTGGAGGCCTTAAAGTACAGTTGCGTCACCGGACCCGGAACCGTGCGTACGGTGAGCTTAGTCCTCTGGTAGGCTAAGTATTCCACTTCCTCCGACTCGGGCTGCTCCGAATCCTTGGGGAACTCCCTAGTCGCATTCTCCTCGGGCCCCAGCTCCGGCTGCTGATCCTGTGCTTGTGATGAGGTAGTTGCTGATGTCGCTGGACTGCTCGTTGCAATTGCAGGTACCGATGCAGGTGCAGGTGACGTGGCTGCCGTTGCAGTTGCGCGGGGCAACGAGGCAAAGCACACGTAAATGCCACTATCCGCTGGGCTAACATTGCGCAGAACCAGGACACGACCAGTCTTTGCAGGGAAATAGAGTATAATTGAGAGTTTATTTATTATGAAATCCGGTGGCCTACCTGAACTATAGTGCTGTTGTTGCCGTGCTCTTTCACCCACATGATGTTGCCCTGCGCTATGCAGGGTATGCTCACATTGTTGCCCTTGTCCGCGGCGTATTCGTTGTACTTGATCGTCGAACTAAGTACAGTGAGCACTGTAAATGAAAGAACAAAAATAGTTTATACAACAAGTTATGAAGAATACTTATTATATATCAGTTAATTTATTAGACGTTGATGCAGTACAGTCAGTACATTAAAACAGACAAGCACGTGCTTGTTATAAGATAAGAGAAAGTATATATAAAGAATGCAGGGTTAGGAATAGGTTAGGTTAGGATTGATGTTTTTTGTTTAGAAAGGCTATCTAAGATTGAGGTTATAATGTGCATAGTAAACTCTGTAACAAGTTCTGTAAAATATTATACAAACATTTGATATAAGAGTTTTTAGAAAAGTTTATTAAATATATTTTAACAGTTTGAATAAATAATAAATATCTTTACAACACACTCTATGAAGATTTGTTTCAGAGATTGTATAAGAGGTTTCTTTAACAAATACTGTAATATGATCTACGAGATTTTAAAAGGAAATAACCTTACAAACATCATCATTATTTCCTATCAGAATTCAAGAGGCTTATATAACCAACTAACTAACTACAAATTTATATAAGAACTTGTAGATAAGTTGGTGTTAGAGTTATTTTATAAGATTGCATATAAGAGTTTCATAATATTTTGATTAAGCCACGAATTATTGGTTTAGTAAAAAGCATCCAAATAAATATAACCTGCCCCAAGTTTTATACAACAAAGGATTCCCCCATAAGATACACCCATCTTGCCCTGCTCTATATCTGAGATGTCCCAGATAAGCTTTACCCCCTTAGGTACTTGGATTAATTGATAGATAACGCCCACACACCACCTTATCCAGAAGTTGAATAGCTCACAGTTGGTGGCACGATGTCTCTGTGGTTGGAACGCTGTCTGACTTGCTATTTCCAGCTTATGGGTCTGACCTGTGGATGGAGTGGCACCCGATTGGGTCGGTTGCTGGGCAGCAGTTTTCTGGTCCTAATCCTAGTCGAGCTGGCGGGACAAATTCGGAGTTACTTAGATGGAGAATTCTCGGATAGAGACCACGAGGGCACGTCGTTCTACTTCGCCAAGACCGTCCAGGGCGTCAATGTGGGCTATAAGCTCGTTCATGCCTTAATTGCTTGCCTGGCCCTATTCAAAAGCCAGCAAAGTTGCAGCCTGTTGAAGCAACTGCCGCCGGTAAGGACAACACCGTTTATATATAAACAACTCGCCGTGGAAATCCTGCTAAACGCCTACGTCGTGTGGCTGAGTCTGTATTTGAGCAGAGACTTCCTAGATATGTTCCTCGACTGCCTACGGATTGTGTACAGCACCCAAGCGGTACGTGCACGTTATCTGCAAATGCTGCTCCTGGTAGATCGCCTGGACTTCCAAATGGAGCAGCTTCTTCAAAGGATGGTCGCTAAGCCCGTGGACTATCAGACCCTGAGATCCGACTACGCCCATTTGGCCAAGGTGACGCGTTCACTGTCCCGACTATACGGTCTTTCCCTCCTTCTAATGAATATCCTGTGTCTTGGCGACTGCGTCATTGTGTGCAACGTGTACTTTATGGTGCAATATATACAGGCGATGCCCGCCACTTGGTTCATCGTCGTCCAGACCATATACATTGTGATGCCAACGCTTGTTAAGATGTGGACGCTTTGCGCCGCCTGCCATCGATGTGTGGGAAAGGTGACCACCCAATAATTAAGAATAAACCACTCTCTTAAAAAAGTTAATTAATTTCCTATTAATTCCCTTGCTAGGTGAAGTACTTGCAGGCGCAGCTAAAGGATCGACCAGGTCAATCGCCTGCAGAAAGGCTTCAGATCGAGGAGTTTGTCCTGCAAATACTACAGGATCCCATACAGTTCGATGTCTGTGGTATATATCACCTCAACCTACAGACCTTGGCTGGGGTAAGCTTCAGGAGAAGAAGAAAACTCAGTTACGATCTAAAGTGTTGCCTCCTCCTTTCCACAGATGTTTTTCTTCATTTTGGAGGCCCTGGTAATATTCCTGCAGTTTGTGTCCCTCATCGGGCCCAACCAAGCGATGGACTAATAAATCATCGGGGTCAGGGGTCAGCTGCAAGAACATGCAACATGATTTGAGCAGAAAAAAAAAAAGCAAGCGCAGGAGGAACAGGAAAAAAGCAAACAGAAGGCAGGGGAAAAAATTCTCCAATTTGGCCGTTGTTGTATTTCTGCATGCGGGAAATGTTGAAAATGTTGCTGCGACACGCGAAGGTCACCACACACACACACACAACACACACACTGGGCCACACACTCTGGCGCTGCTTACATATTTATGACGATGCCTGTTTCCGCTTCCTCCTCTTCTTCTTCTCGCTTGTTCGACAGCCATCAGCCGTCAGCAAGAAAACAACAATAAGTCGTTGCCTCGACAGCAACAATAAACACCGAAAGGCAACGCCATCATTTATTTTTGGCTTCACCTATTAAAACCTACGACCTGCGTGGGCCAAGGGGTTGAAATTCCACATCTAAGGTTGCAATAAAAAGGTGGCAAGAGCCCAAGACTTGTACCTCTATTGATCTTGGGGCTTAATCATTACAATTTGCAGTCGCAGTCTTTGCCACAAAGCTTACAACTCTTTAACAGAATAATTAGGTAAATAATATTAAAGACCAGTTTATTGACATGCGAATGCTTCGTTTCAATTACCAATAATACAACTAAACCAATAACCTCTGACAATAATAAACTTGCAAACAATTGCAATATCTTTTCCCCACCAAGAAATCAGAAAAGTTTCCCCTGCTGAAAAGGTTAATACCTGGAACTTAACGAGATTGCCTTTTTTTAAAGTTGGCCATGTCTTGTGAGTAATCCCAAGCACAGGGCAAACGCAATCATTTCGCAGAAACACATTCCCCTCCACAGGACACATACATATAGTACACTCATCCCCAAGACAAAAAAACAAACAATTTTAAGGTCTAACCTTGTCCAAGTTGGAACAGAAAAGAAAGTAAGTCAGTCACTCATCCATAATGTTGATAAAGTTTCCGCTGCCTGCCGGGAAACTGGGGGTTGTGGGTGCTGGAAAACAACAGTGCCCAAGCTCTCCCTTTCATCCACGTTCAGTGGAGGGAGTGCAGGGGTGGGGTTATGTAAGGCGCAATCTGTTTGCCGAAAAGTATGCAATGAATTTTGTAGTTGCTCTCTGCAAACACCACCCAAAACCCCTTGGGACCGGCACCTCACCCATTCCACCTGCTGACGTCAGTTAATTGATTTCAACACGAATCTCACATTGGGGGACCTCTTTGGCACACGAAAAAATAGCAAATAATATTAAATATCCTAGATTTCAGTTCTTGTAAAGGGGTAGTATAAATGTAGTAGACTTTTTGGCATGTATTTAGGAGATTTCAAATCGCTACAATTTGATTTAAGGTTTAAGTTATGATTTAATAGTAATTAAGTCAAGAAAATCAATCAATCAAGAAAAATAAAATAAAATGTTTAGTTTAAAAACAAGGTAGCTATGTTTGAAATATCTGGGATAAATATCTGCTGTCTATATCGAAAAAATTATCGTAATATCAAGGAAAACATAATAATTGATATATCGAATTTCGAAATATCGAAAGAATATCGCATTTAACGCTTAAATAGAGATATAATTGAAAAATGTCTCATTGAACATATTTATTATAATTAATTATTAAATTAATTCTTTCGATATATCAAATAGAATATCGATTTACCGCAGATATATTGCCCCGTTAAAAAATCGATTTATATATACAATTTTGCGACAAACATCGATGTAGTATCGAAAATATTAACTTTTGTTGCCATCTCTACACCTAACTGAGCAAGTCCTTCTCATTCATTTAATATTGATCAAATAATAAATAGAGAAGTTCACCTTAGTTAATGAATTTTTTTCGCCAGTGCAAGGTCGGTCAATCAGGCGGCTGTCGTTCAATCACCGCTGGCTTCTCGATGGGGCCAGCCATCAATTGTCGAGCAATTTAATTAGGTCGCCCCGGGCTTTTGGCCGTGACGCATTTTGGCCAGTTGCCTATTTTTAGACGCGGTTTGCATTGATTTTGCCATAAACACGAGCCACCCAAGCCTAACCGCCCCCACGGCACAACAAGCCGATAAACGACCCAACAACCGCCGGCGATAAACGTAACCGAATCCTGAGTCCCCGCCGACTACCCGAATCCTTGAATCCTCGAATCCGCTAAGGCGGAGACAAAATGACAAAACAGCCATGGAAATCCGGGAAAATAATAATAAAAAAAAACGCCGGAGACAGTCGGGCGGGCGACACCTTTTGTTTATTAACCGGATGCGGAACCCCTGGTTACCAACTATTTACTGTGATGACTGACTGACTGATTGGCAAGGGGAATTTCCTCCGGAAAAAATAAACGGCAAAATGTGAGGGGTGGAAAAAAACAGCAGCAGAAATAGAAAGAGAAACTGAAAGTGCAACTGAAATGTAATAAAATAAAAATGTTTGCCAATTGAAAGGGCTTTTCTTTCTCCCCCTTCTTGACATTCCCCATCATTTTCCCCTCTCTCTCTCTCTCTCTGTCTTTCCCTCCCTGTTTGTTTGTTTTCCCACGATGGCCACCCGGTGGAAAACCACGGCAGTAGGACTTCACTTCCCCCACTTTCCTGAAACTGCGCTTTTTTCCGTGCTTAATTATTTAAGCACTCGCCTCAATTTGAGGCATACTTAGCAAACAAGGTACTAGGCACAGGAATAAGTCCTCAAATGCAACAACCTGGCACACTTAATGCCAATTAAAATGCAAACCTTAATACAGTCAAGGCATCATTACACTTTAGAGCTTTATTAATATACAATAATAAGAACAGTCAGGCAGTAATTTACTGAATTAACTCCAAATAAGATTATTTTAAAGCCTAACATATATTTTATAGATCAAATTTATTCAAAATACCCGCGATATACCACTCCGACTGAGTATTATCCACGGGCAAACACGATTCGTTGCAAATAAATTGGCCAAAAGCTTAATTTAAATTTCAGTTTCCATTACAAATGCAAAAGGGAATTCCATTAAAATTACCTTTCGGCCTGATCTCATAAATTGAATTTTTTATGCCGCCCTCATGGTGGGGAGTCACACCTTAGTGAACTTTGACTGTAGCTACCGTTTGGCCCCATAATTTGCGCACAGTTTCCAGTTACCAGCTACCAGCTCGCAGCACGTCTCTCGTTTGCCTGCTGCGGCCATTTTGCATAATTTGCGGTCCCAACCATATCCCCTTAGCCTCTTTACACGTACTATATTCCCGGCTACGCCGATTGAAGCAACAAGCATCGGAATAAAGTTGTCCTGATGGCACCCAGCTGGGAGATCGAATCCGAAACCGAATGGCCGCAGCAGCGAAGTTCAGGGGTCGCCGGACGGAGCAAGTGAACTTTTCAAGCGCCCACTTGTGTATCTGTGCGAGTCAGCTAGCTGAAGCTGAAGTTGAAGTTGAAGTTGAAGCCAAGTTCCCTTGAAATGTATTTCTTTAAATTAAGAAAATTCGCAACATCAAAGCGTGGGCAAATAGCAGAGAATTCATCAAAGACAGGAAATTATTCTTTTTCCCAACCGGATTTAATTTATTTGCCCAGCAGATTTTCCAGACCAATTAACAGTTGATTCGAAATGTGTACAGTATATGCAAATTTATCGTAGAGTGCACATTTCTATCTTTAAATAATAAATGGCATTTAAATTTTGGTCTATTTTATATTCATTATTTACATATTACTTTACATTTCAGTAATTACCATTATTTAATGAAATTTTAATGTTTGTTTGACTTGGCAGGAAACTATATAATGTTCATGCAAAATCCAGAATAATGCAATAATCCAGAATGCAATAAATGGAGCTAACAACTTTTGGGAATAATGATCCACACAATCGGAATCGAAATTAATCTTTCTTATTGCTAATTCCATTCGGAGGAAACTAATTTGGTTTGCATAATCGAATGGAATTAATGTTGTTCACATGTCGGCATATATTGTCCAATCCGCATGTGAATAATTTAATTGCGGACTGATATCCTGACACACACGCACACAGCCGAGGACGAGCAGAAACAGAGGCTACAGCCCCAAGTGGGCGTGCCAATGTCCGATGCGTGTCTGGTGAATAATGAAATAGACCAACCAAATCGAATCAATCGAAACGAATGCGAGTCCATTTGTCTCGATTTGCGCTCGAGTTCACTTGGGTTAATGAAAAGCGAATGCAATATGCCCGATTGCTACCCTGGGAAATGGCAAATAACCGTGCGCCAGTTTTAAATGGAATTTTATATTGCAATATTAACGACTCCCACAGCGAGTGTCGATTGCATTTCGTGTTGGCAACGAGAATCCCCTTTACCCTTAATTTCCATCAGTACATGTCCCAAAAATAACCCAATACATTGTTTATGGGAATACATTTAATTGAACTGTGAAGACAAATTCAATTATTTAAAAGCAATGCAACAAATATTTCCTTTATAAAACAATGCAAACATTTAAACCCATTGATCACTTCTGAAAACCATTAAGACAAGGTAAAGAATGATTAATTTCCGATAACAAAACGATAAAAAACCAGGACACCAGAAAACGGAAACGGAAGTTCTCCAAGACGATACAAATATGTGAAATACTTGACTATACATTATCGAACTGGCTTCTGGCTGATGCTCAGTGTACTTATACGATAACCCTGACATTTTTATGGCGCTTAATAATGCATTTGGCTTAGAACGACCACAAATTGTCTATCGATTCGCACAACAACAAACAAACAAAATGGAAAACAAATAAGATATGGGAGAAAAGGAGAATTGGAGAAATTGAGTATGGGACAGTGTGCAGTTTAATCCACGACAGCATTAAATTCCAATTCATAAAGCTTTCAGGCATAAGTGCGCACAACAGGGGTTAAGTATGGGGAGTTTGTGGGTTAAGAGGCGAGGCCGGAATGGGGGATCCAGTGTCAGTTGCAGCTGTTGCCCCCCCTAGATGCAGACTATGCGATTATTCTGCTGGCACAACAACACAATAAAATAAATACCACTAAAAACACTGGGGAGAGCCATCCAAATGAAAGCAAATAAATGTGAAAAATGTATTAGACCAATAACAACAACAACCAACAATAAAATGGAAATAGAAAATGCTTTTCAAAAGAAGATAAACCCCACATTTAATTCATGGAAAATGACCATGACCTCAGCTAAGATAATATATATAAACAAGTTTGAACTTTGTGGTTTTTCTTATTCAAAAAGCATAGAAAAGTTATTAGGATATATATTATATCTATAAGCTGGGGTTGCTTTCAAAAAGGCTAAACATATTACTATACATTTTTTAAGCTAAGAACATATTTCAAAGAAAAGTCTCCCTGCAATGTTTACCTAATATATTTTAAATATAAATATCTATGCCAAGTCTAGCCGCAAAATATTCATATTTAAATTTTAACAAATTAATTATTCCGTCAAAAGTAAATACATGCCGCAAGTGAGTGACAGATATTTGCAATTTATGCAAAGAATTTACTGAGGAAGCCACTGAAGCGAACTGGTTTTGCTGCTGCTGATGGTTTTCTAAAGAATTTACATGACTTTGAATGCCTCGAAAGAATTGTATGCAAAAATAGAAACATTTCACAAGGTCCACGTGGCACTGGTCAAAGGCAAGCAAGAAATGCAATCTCCCCTTGGCCAAAATGCCATGAACCCGGCCCAATCAAACGACAGGAAACCGGTGAAAGGCGGACACTTGAACCGAAACCGACTTGCTGGCACAAAAGAGTCATTCAATGTTCTTGTTTTTCCCCCATTTTACTTTTATTTCCAGCTCGTTTCATACATTCTCTACGTGGCCCAGCGTGCAAAGAGTGCTGTGGCAAGTCGCTGGAAACAACAGCATCGTCGCATCGTTGTGGGGGGAAAAGTGCTGAAGACTTTCGCTGCAATTCCCCAAGTCACTTTATTATTATTATTGCCCACAGGCTCCGCAGCAACAGAAGCAGCAGCAACAGCACCGGCAGCAGCAGCAAACAAAATAAAAAGCCAGAATTAATTAAAATTCATAATTAGTTGCATTTTGCATGCCACCGGGCCACGAGGTCACGACAAGAGCTAATCCAGCCTCTGGCTCAACTCGGGCACAGTGGGAGAAATGAAGTATGTATGCATGACCCCGTCAATGAGATAGCCGGTTCTCTGTGTGTTTACCTTCTACAGATATTCAGGGATGCCATGAGTTGTACATACTGATCTTTTAATACATTTTTATGAAGTAATACCTTTAATACCTTTTCAAAATATTTTCCTAAACCTGAAGACTTCTATGGCCCATTTTATGCAAGCTTTAATAGTTTGTATTTATAGTTATCTATTTAATTTTCTAATTAGTTAAAGATCATTGAGTAATTTGACAAATTACTATATAATTTGACAAATTACTATACCTAAATCAGATTTTTCTTTCCAATGCCACTGTGACCGCTTCAAGCCGATTCTCATTTCGCACTTTATTTGTTTTGCAGAAGGAACTCAATTGCAAATAGTGGTAGGAAGGGGACAAGGGACTGGGGACAGAGGACAGAGGACAGGAAACAGGACTCTATCCGCTGCAATGTCCTCGTCCTGTGGCCCACTTGTTGAACTTGTTGTAGTTGTCGCCGCACTTCTAGTTCCATTCGGTTGGCATAATTGCAAAATGCATATTTTTTATTGCCTACTTTTATGGGTTTGCTTTTAGCTCAATGCCTGTGTGTGACGAGCTGTTTGTGAGTGCAATTAGAGTCGAGTCACACGAACAAACAAGTGCTGCCCCAACCTTGCTGGCACTCGAATTTTCACCGAGCGGAAAATCAATGCAAAATCAAATTCAGAAAACGCCTCTAAAATATATACATATATATATAGTATGTGTGAGAGTGGGTGACCTCAACCTTTGTTTTTGGTTTTATTCTTTTATTTTTTTGGCATTGCCATTGAAATTTCGCCCCCAGGCAAACTGCACTTTCTAAGAATTTGTCTACCTTTGGCCAATAAGAAAAGAATATTTTGTATTAATTTTGATACACTAGTTAAGAAAGTTATTAAAATGTAAAGGAATTCTTTTTTCCAATCTCTTAAGTAGTTTAAGAATATTATATTAAGTGACTATACTAATTTGCTGTCATTAAAAAACTTTCTTTGTGATGTTTCTTAGCAAGCTTGATAAAACCCGATACTTTATGAATATTTCTATTATTCAATAATCTTTAAAAAATTCAAGGGATATTTTTATATTCATATCGTATAGTTCTTAGAATATATTTATTCTAAATAGGCGAAGAAAGTTGTTATTTTAAAGGTTCTTTGATAAAAACAAAATAGTTTGCTTATTTATTAAGCCCTTCCTTACTTTTTAGACGCAAACAATGCCAATGATGTTAATTTAATTAATTTTCCAGACCCCTAACCTTTTTCATATATATAAAAAAAATATAGAAGCATTAAAGCCTCACAAAAAAACCCCTTCTAATTGCACTGTAAAAATAGTGACAGCCTTGCAACACAACAATGCAAATTGTTGCATGTGTCAAAGTGCTGAAACCACAGTGTTGAATCACCAAAAACCACTACCAATGGGGTTTCGGGGAATTCAATTTGATGGAACCCCTCCCGCAAAAGAAACGAAAATCCTTGGCTGTCAGTTACCCGAGAATACAAAAACCGAAGCCGGACTCCATGTTCTCCCCTCTTTAATTTTGCGCAATTTGAGAAAAAGTTTGCCAAATTGGTGGCCACACTTGGCGAAGATGCCACCGCGCCCAGCCTCCAATTAAGTCCGTCGACGGCTGTTCAAAGTCTTGGAGGAGAAAAAAAAAATCAATTTGCCCAAATGAACAGCTGCCGGAGTTTTTCTTGGCAAACAGCAAACAGTTCTCTTAGCGTTTCTCTTTGTTTTAATTAAAAGCAAACATTTGCAGCGACGACAACGACGGCTATTACCAAATAATGAGTTTGGCCAAGTCAAAAACTAGTGGATCCACCTTCCCGCAAATGCAGGACATCCTCGCGGAGGCTTCGGCTTCGGCTCTGGCTTAGGCTTCTCTGTTGCAACACCAATTCAAGGATTTATACGCAATTTGCATGCAAATCAAGTTGGTCAGGCCGCCTTAAAAGGGTCTTGGGGAAAATGGGGGGTTGCGATTGTGCCCAGGCTTATAGCACTTTGACTGAGATTTATTATCTTTGGCGACTCGTTGGGGGGGGCGGACAAACTGTTGTTAGATTCATGGCAAATCAACGCAAATGAAATGACTGTGGGAGTGAGCCAACAAACCCGATATGCAAATGTCCTGTGAAAAGGGCACATTTTGTGCCCAAAAGGACGTATGGAAATATTTGCGGTTGGGCGCCACTTTAATTGATTTCTAAAACGTATATTCCTCTTTTTTAGAAATCCCCAAATAAATCCAGGGTTTTACAGTATTTCGGCTTCAAATTTCTTTATATTTACAACACACCATTAAAAAAATAATAAATTCGATCCATCTCAATTACCTAATAAAACGAAAATTACTCATCTTGGTTAAATTATTATCATCCTTAATACTCTCTTGTGCGCTAACCTAATCCTATTTTGGGCAACGAGATCCTTAAATTCAAGCTAATTTGCAACTAAGCCTTGGGGAGATTTGCCGCAATTCACTTAAGTTTTCGCCCATCAAGTAAGCCCGGGCAACTTATCAAAATTTCCCTCAGTAAACCGTGGGAATCCCCACAATTTATTACACCCTGGTGACATCCCAACCGAAAATGAAAATGAAAATGAAAATGTCGGGAATAAGGATGAGAATGAGAGTAAAGTATGAGGAGGGACGGCTGATGAGGAAACTCGACGCTGGCAGGCCGGAAAATAGCCTCGTTCCAACTGGACCAGCTGGACTCCCGTTGGAATCGAATTGGGTCACACACACCACACCCTGGCACACGCACACACAGGATACAGGACACAGGACCAGGGCGCTGGACGCTCATTAATCCCAATTGGGATCGAGGTTATGTAAAGTGTCAAGTGCTTACCTTGGGTGAAAAATAATAGATTAAACGATGACAACGTTAGCACGGAGCTGGAAGTGGACGACATGCTTCCATATTACGCTTTACATAAGCCTGGGTGTTCCTCCTGCTGCCTGCTCCCTTCCTCGCTGCTCCTCCTCCGCCTGCGTCGCCTCCGCGCTTTATCGGTCTCCGCTTTGACACCCTTCGCCGGCTGCAAAGCAATCAACAAAGAAAACACAAAAAAAAAAAAACAACAGAAGCGGAAAAACAAAAACAAAAGCTAACGGCGACGACGGCGACGACGCGCCAAAAACAAATTCCCTTCACTGCTTCCTTTCTGCGTCTGCTTTCTCCTTTCGCATTTACAGTTGCTCGTGATTCGTTTATCGCGTGCTTGGCTCTATTGTTGCTGTTGCTCTTCTTGTTGTTGTTTGCTTTTTCGGCTCTCTCTCCCTTCTTCTCGACTCCTTTTGACGTAACTTCAAAATGCGGCTGCTGAATTTCGGTACTTTTTGCACTGCTTCTTTTTTTGTTATTTGTTGTTGTTGTGGAAGGGAGGGAGTTATTTTGCAACTATAATTCCACGCTAAACTCAAAAAAAAAAGTTGTGTGATTTATTTAATTAAACTGCAGTTCGGTGTTTGTTTGGGATCTGTTATCGGGACACACAACACACTCTGCCAGTGTGTGTGGTGTGTGTGCGCCGCGTTCGTTCGTGTACCGTTGCGTTCGAGTTGCGTTGCTCGACTGAAGCAGCCAAGCAGTGGGACCCTAAAAGCAGCACAGCAAGCAGAGCGACAAGCAGCGCAGTGGAAGTAGGCATGTCGCCGGCCAGAGTGGCCAGATCTGGCTATTTACCCGCCAGATCCTGTATAAACTGAAAAAGAAACAAGCTAAATCCTTTCTTTCTTTGACACGTTTTTCAGTTGTTTACTGGAAACCTTTGAATTTTTGTTTCTATTTTTGAAAATTTTTTAAAAATAACACTTAGCAAGACGATTTTTAAAAGTTAAAAAAACTTTTTAAATTTTTATTTTACAATAGAACATAAAAATTTAATTAATTGTTAATTTAAACTTACAAAATATCATAGAATATGTATATCTACAGGAATTTTAGAAAACATCATAGTAGAACATTTAATCAGTGGCTTAATACTCTACTTATACAATGGATTTGTATATAACAACAAAAGTAAATACCGTTTTAAATAAATTAAATTCATCTACATTTTTCATCTAACACCGCCATCACTGACCGACTGTCAATGGGTGTTTGGGTGTGTGTACGAGAGTGGGTGCGAACTATATTGGTGACTGCTGGTGCCACTTGCCCTCCAAATTCCATCGCACCCGTCTCCCCAGCCCGCTCCTGCTTCAACTCCTACAACGCCTGCACCACCTCGTGGCCAAGCACTCTCACATGCGCATACTTCATACGCCGTGTTGTGCAACTCTGCCCGAAGCTGACATCTGTAATTCACCTTGGCAAGCATGAGAGCGATGCACACACACACAACATGCTCAATCTTATCCTTCTCCTCTTCCTTCGACCACAGCGAACAGCTGTCAATGGTTGCAGGAGCAGGAGAAGGAGAACAGCGAGAGCTCGGGTTCAATGAACCCGCCAACTTAAAGTAAACATCAACTTCCTGTACACTTCATTTATATTTCGTCAAATATACAAACAAAAAAAAAAAAAATATATATATATATAGCTATATGTCGATTATTTGTGACATTTTGATATATATTAAACCACTGATAAAAATGTTCATTCATCAATACACGCTGTTTCATGTATCATCCATCTGTGTTATACATATATAAATTTATTCTATTAGGCTAGGTTCCGCTTTTAATTGAGGATATCGTGTTCTGTAAATGCAGCACTACAATGTAATTGATGTTTACAAAATTATACTGATCAAATGCCGTTTTCTATATGATAGATGATTAAACCTAATATCTGTCTACTAGATATGGAGGGGGAGGGTCTTTGAGCTGGAATAGATCTCCACTGGAAATGGTATCTAGGCTAAGGGTAAGGGTAATGGTAATGGTCTCAGTTTGATTCAGATTGCGTGTCGGTTTGCGTGGCTATAATTAGCGTCGCTTTTGGATGCGCTCGATGTACTTGGTCTTGTTCAGGGCCCGACTACCCGCATTGGGGTCCATCATGCGATTCCAGTCGGTCTGGCCCACCACGAAACCGATGGCGCGCATCTTCTCCTGCGAGCGCTTCTCCTCGATGTCCGCCCAACGCACCTGAAACACAAAATAGATATTTTAATATAAGGTGGTTTTAGTTTATAGTTTTTCCTTTCGGTTGCCACAGATGCAGTTTATATATCCAATGATCTGTCAGCCTTATTGTCTTCTCTATCACACACATTAAACTGAGATGGAAATACACCTGGCTTGGCTATCTTTCTTGTCTCTTTCTTTTCCATGCCCGATAAACTTCTTACCACGAAGTAAGAAGTTATTTTTAGGAAAAACGTTACTGCATCTTTTCTTACTTACCCGCTTCTTGCCGCTACTGGTGGTTATGGGTGGCTGCCAATCCTCCTCCAGTTGGAGATAATCGGCCATGCTGGCATGCCGGCGGTTCTGCATGAGACGCTTGGTGCCATCCAAGCGGGCTGAAAATATGCGATTTATGTATGTATAAGAGTTTGATCTACAAAAAAACCAGCTGGCTATGATATGGACTTACCTAGATTGTCCTCGGTGGTGTCACATTCCCACTTGCTTTTCAGGAAGCCGCACTGCACCGCACACGAAACGCAACGATTTCCAAGATGCCGACGTATTTAAATTATATGCAATATTGGAAGAATTTCAAGGTGTAAATATGGAGGTTTTATTCCCTATACCTATTATTCTATAGCAAAAAGGCCACAAACATAAAGAAAATACAGTTTGTAACGACTGACTGGATTGAATGGATTTGGGATTACGAATACAAATAAACTCCTAAGCAGAGTTTCAAATAATCTGAAGTATTTCCAAGATAGAAACATGAAATGTTATTTATACTAATTTATAAAAGAGGAGTTAGTTTTCTTGCAAATTCAAGGTCCAGCCTGTGTGTTGTTTACATTTTGCATCCCACAAATCAGCGAAAACGCATTCTACAAATTCATAAAAATATATCCGAAATAAAGAATGGCCTGAGAAAGATGATACAAGCGTGGGCTCTCCATAATTAAAAGAAAAAAACAACAAATTGGGTTAAAACAATTTGGCCGTTAAATTTTCTTTTGTAGAATTACTTCAATGATTACTTTTGATTACATAGGGGGAGGCTATAACTAGTTAGGTTACTAGTTAGGAGGCTAACTAGTTTTTTATATTATTATTTTCATAGTGAATCCAATCAGTCGACTGCATTTACAAGGTATAAACTTACATTGCTGGAGCCATCGGCACTGTTGCTGTCATCTGTCTCCTCGACAGTGGCAACATCGGAGGAAGTGACTCCCGTCGTTCCTCCGGCATCATCGGCGCTGGCATTATCGTCCTGAAAGTGAAACCAAACGCCGCAATAAGTCAACAACACTGTTCACATCGAACACCAGCGTGCAAAGATTGCCTTTACTAAGAGCTTAATCGTAGGAATCGTAGAGAGTAAGAGAGACTGTGGCTGGTTTCTATATAAATATATTATATACATATATATAGCCTTTGATTTTGAGAGTAAAACTTAGTCTAGGCCTTTGGCTTGGCTTCCTTGGGGCCGCTCTGATCAGAATATTGAATTTTGTTTCGTTGTTGTTCATTTTGTTTGCTTAAACATTAATCGTGACTAGAGTTTTTTTGGTTTCTTGGGAGCAAATCGGCCTTCGGGCTGGCCAGTGGTCAGTGTTAGCCAGTAGAGAGGGAAAAAGGGAGGGGCCGACTGCATAGTTGACCCAACTGACCAGACCAAAAGCGCCACAAAAAGCTTGTGCTCCCCATCGACGATGACATAGCGCAGCCCCCTGAATCGCATCGCATCGCATCGCACCATCGTCTTGTTAGTGCATAGTTACCGTTGCCATATTCTCAACATCTTCCATCTCGACCACGTTCTCGAGAAGCGGGCTCACGTCCAGCCTGATGTAGTGCAGCGGCGTGGCACACCAGTTGTCCAGCACGAGACGGATCTCGTCCTCGCTGCGCCGATGCGAATTTCGGCCCAAACACGTCTCCAGGTCGCAATGCAGGTCTGCTATGTACGGCTGAGAGTAGGGGAAAGTATAGAAATATAGAGATTTTATTTATTTATATATGCTAGCCTACAGTTAAGACTAAGAGCTGTATATATATATATTTAGACGCACCACAAAGTTAGAGTCCTTGGCGTGGCAGTAGAACTCGTTGAGCGTCCGCAGTGAATTGTTGTTGCAGTCAACGATTATGAAATCGTACAGATTATCGCTAAGCGTCTTCTTGAACGATTTAATTAGATACTGCATATAGGTCTCCTCCATGCCTTCATCGAACTCGTACAACAGCTCCTTTTTGGGTATCTGCAAATCAAAAATAATTAACTAATTAATTCAATAAAATAAATAGAAATAGAACACAATTATTCGTAATTTATTTTGTTAATACCATTTTTGTGACTGGCGTCATAAATATAAGTGCAAACATGTTGCGATAGGATAATAAATGAATAAATAGAAATAGAAATAAAAATGTTTTGATGGATGAGGATTTGGTAATGCAGCTGTGACACAGTTATAAAGATGTTGTAATAATAAATGAAGTTTTTAATATAGAACTATAGTCGTATACATTACGTGTACATGTAGGGTTAGTGCCGTCTATATTCATTATTATTATTAGTCACCTTCTTGCCCGTTTTGGGACATTTCTCTGTGTAATCATTCTCAATGATGAAGTAGTCGTCAATGCTGAGAATTCTCGGATTGGCGCCGCCATTCTCCAGCTCCTTGTCCTTGATCAGGCGCGCCACATGCGATTTACCGCATCCGGGCGGTCCTCGTATTATAATGCATATGCGCTTCGGTCGGGTCAGGCGTCCGGGCGGCGACAAAATCTCATCCACGGAGATCGTGTTGCGATTCTCATTGTTGGGCACAGAGGACATTTCCAGGTGTGGAGCGGACGACAATTGGGGTATCTTTTGATTGGCCGTCGCTGTCGAGGGGAAGAGAGACATCGGTTGTGTTGGCGGTGGCTGCGGAGAACCAATTTGATTCGCTGCTTTTTGTACCGGATTCCATCTATTCATGGATGGCGGCGATGGCAGTGACTCGAGATCGTCTTCATTTCCATCGCCCTCTCCGTTGTTGTCGTCATAGCCATCATATGTTTCCGTAAGATTGCTAAGAAAAAATTGGGATATAACATAACGGATAGGGAATCATTCTTTGTTGGGCCTTTGCAAGGTTTAAATATTTCGATCATTCACTATTGTAAAAGCTTGCTTAACTACAATAAATCAGGCATGGGCCAAAAATATGACGGAAAGAGCAACGCCCCGGCGAGACAAAAAAGACTGTCGCGAATCGTCGTGCGAGCAAAGGAAAGAAACTGCCAACAATTAAAAAAAAATATCGTGGGAGCTGAAAGAGCTACTAGGCGCCCATCTAGGCAATTAAGGCTTAGTTCATGTAAATAATAATTTAAACTGCTTGCAAAGGCATGAGGTTTGAAAATATAATTGAAGTACTTACTCTTCACCATCGGAAATGTCCTCGAGATCATCATCGCCCTCGGGCACGTACCCTTTCTGCTGTTCATCCTCCTGCTCCTTATGATCTTGGTGCTATGACGAATCGTTTTCGGCATTAATTTAGTTTTGTTTTATGTGGTCTGACCTGCACTTACCTCATCCTGGGCGAGTTCAGAGCTATTCTGAGCGTCCATCACAACCGTCAGCTGACGATTTTGATGGAACTGCAAGCGTTCTTCCTTCAATCGCTGCTTGTTCTGTCTTTTATTTTTTTGCTTGCTGGTGGCTGCTCCTCCTCTCATTCCTCCCATGCCTCTTGCTCCTCCTATGGCTCCTCCTCCTCTTGAGGCGTGTCCGTATTCAAATGTCTGCATGGGTCTGAATTCCGGCATTCCTATGGAAGGACCCTGACGGCCAAGGACGGAACCGGGCCCGGGACCGGGAACGGGTCCTGGACCGACGCCATCTGCCGATTTGTGGCCATAGTCGATCACCTTGGCGGCGGCCGATATTTGGTTTGAGTTTGAATAGTCGAAGACCTTCATGGGACGGTAGACGGGCTCATTGCCGGGATATGGCTGCTGTTGCTGCTCCGGCCTTTGGTTTTGTTTCGAGGTTTGTGGTTGTGATGGATGGGCGGTTGGTTGGTTGATTGGTTGGTTTGTGGTTCGTGGTTTGTGGCACATTTTGTATACAATTCATTCGTTGATTGTTGGCATTATTATTTTTAACAGTTGGTTTTGTTTTATTTATTTTTAAAGTTTTTTTTTCATATTTTAAATATTTAAAACATTTTTTTTGAACGTTTTTAAACCAAAAGAAAAACACTTGAACTTTTACTTGTGTTTAAAATGATTACAAAAAATGTTTTAGGGACTAAGGTTAAAAAGGGGCGTGGCAGGATGCAGACGTACAAATCTTTAATATATATATATATATATATATATTAGAGATATTTGGACTAACTGAATTCTATTTATAAACAGCCAGCTGCCCTCCTTGCAAAGGAATGTCTATAGAAACTCGTTGTATTGGCATTGTGCCCATGAGAGCATGTAGGGCCATCGAGGGTAAATATGTTACCAGAAATCCTATTGATCCTGTTCAATTCCAAATTATATATTATATTATATATATTTTTTCAGGCTTTAATTAACCCAAATATCTTTTTCACTTTGTTGAAATAATTATTGGATTATCAAGTAAACAAAAACATAAAAGAAATTCGAAAAAGGGTTCTCTACTTCTTATGGTCTCCAAAATAGAGGTGTTCGTACGGACAAACAGACGGACAAACGGACATAGTTCATTAAGGAGAAAATTAATGAATTATTTGTATTAATAAAATAAAAGACAATTTTTTTAAATTGCTTTAAAGCCCGGTACTCATCTGAAATAAGTTCTCTAGCTCTCATGGCCTGCATGTTTGAGTTGGTTATACGGACAAACGGACGGACAAACGGGATTAATTGCCTGCCTTTCTCCTGTACATATTTCTGGTGGCATAAAACCCTACTGACATACAGATACCGGAAATTAGCATACCTATTGCGAACAAAGGACTACGGATGAATTATCTAAGCATTTGCACAGTTTATGAATTTATATCAGAAAAATAAAATTGATCAGTTATCGGACGAATTACCCTAATACATTTCGATCAGTAAGATAAGTACTGATGCGGTTTCTTGGCCAGAAACTAATACATCTGTTTTAGTGGCAAGTCAAGAAACCTCATCAGTACTTATTTTGCTGACTAAAAATAGGCCGCTTCGGACAAGATCTTATTATTTTTACGGCATAAGATTCGCGTTTTGATTTATGTGGATTCAGTCAGCAGGCTGAGGCCTGGAGAGTTAGCAATAAAATCAAAAGGTATATATTTTTGGGACTGCAATTTTTAGGACGTTTTTCAAGTGCGTTTCTTAAGATATTAATTATCAAAATATGTATAGTATAATGGCTTAAAACCAATAGTTGTAGTAACAGCATCTAGCTGGGACCAGACCTTGTTTCATTTTAAACTATAATAGACTTAAATATATTGCAATGTAAATAAAACAAATACATTTCCCACATTTTAGCCATGTTTAACGATCGGAAATGGAGGTATAGATTGTACACGTGCAGAAGGACAGCTGACTGAGCGAATCGGACCACTTGGCTTCGGTAAAGGTTACATTTACATCATCCCCCAATAATAGTGAGTTTTCTTTTATCTTCCTTTATTGATATTCATTCAAGGGTATATATATTTAACATATACGACTTATACAACTTCCGTTCTATATAAAAGAATTACATATTCCACTAGGCGAGAGACACTCGTGTGTGTGTGTGTAGTGTTAATAAACGCAAAAAAGAAAAGTAAACTCAGGATTTTCCAACTTTTCGGATCTTAGAGGAATTTTGTAAAAATAATAATAGCTAATTAGTTTTCGAGCAGCCAGCGGGGGGGGATGATGTTATTGTTGATTGGCGCTTTCGACTCTGTGTATGTGTGTGTGTGTGTGTGTGTGTGGTGTTGTGTGTGTAGTATCCTTAATGCTAAGTATATAGTTCTTAGTCTGACACAGCTGGACTGGGCGATCTGTTAGATGAGATCTTGTGATCTTCAGGAAGGGGGGGATTACGCTCTGCTCTGCCCTTCTGCTTAGCATCCCCAACAAAATTTTGCTCCTATTCAGATCTCAGATCTCACAGACTGATCTCAGATCTTGCGCTGGTGCTGCGGTTGATGCTGGTTGAATTTACCGCCCCTGATTTTGCTGCTCAGACAATTTGTGTGGGTCAGACGACACAGATATATCGCGTGAGATATATATATATATATATATAAATATTTATGTATATATTTATATATTTATTTCGATTTTGTGTTGAGTTTTTATTTTTGTATGTAACATTTTTTATTTTTTTTGCATAGAAGTAGAAGAGAAGAAGAGAAAACGGGGTTGGAATCGAAATTCCAGCATTAACGATAACTAGAAAAAGGCAAGGCTGGCTCAGGTTAACTACATTAAATTTGATCTTATATATTGCAAGTACAGAATTACGAAAAGGAGATCGGGACAACGAGAGTGTCTTGTGGGTGTGGGAAGGGGGAATATATTGAGCGTAATAGAGACTGATTTGAACATTTTAACGTTGTTAATGGGGGGGGAGGGAGTTGTTTAGTAATTACAATAGTACAGACGGGACAATAATGGAAGTAGTAATCCATGGCTTGATCGGACAATCGGGTTGATTCAAACATAGATTAGTTCGCATTTGTATTAGCTCTCAATTGGTTTAGTTCAGCCAAAGACCTTATAGTCCGCAAGATACGTAACGCGCATATATTTCAAATGAATTAAGCAGGCAAATTTTTAGCACGCGACGCAGCTACAAAGTAGAGATCTAGATCTAGATCTAGAATGCTTTAGAACATCGTAGAATTATATAAAAAACAGTTTCATCGAGAGCTGCTTTCTTTCTCTTGAGAACGTCATTGCTATTGATGTTTATTTCTAGCTCATGTCTTTCTAAAAATCGATGAGAGGACAGAAAATATATAACGTCCTCGGATAAGACTACCTTTATATAGCTGTATCATGCTCACTCTCTCTCTGGCTTTTATGCAGTGTTGCCAACTAAGCTATTTTCTGGCCAGATCTGTCTATTTTGCATGAAACCACTACATTCAGTAAGAGTCTGTTATTTTAGCTATTTCACACCATTAATTAGTAGTAATTAATTTGTGGCTATTTTTAAAAAGTTAATACTCTTAAAATTTTCTTAAATCATATGTTTACAATGTACTGATTGCGAAAACTCATGAATACAAGCAAAAACATTCTGATAAATTGATGGAGGATCCCCAGTTTAAAAAGAACATTACTATTACACTATTAACTCAAAATTGTGGGTGTCATGTCGAAAGCACTGCCTGGAAAATTCTGCTATGAATATGACTTCCCAAACAAATGTTGGACACTTGATAAATAAAATCCATTTCTATATATAAATAATATTATTTGATGTTAAAAAAATAACTGCTATTTTTGCTATTTGCTATTTTTTAAAGAATTTGTCTAATTTTGGCAACACTGCTTTTGCGAGAGAGCCTGGTAGGCAGCTCTAGCTCTAGAAAAATTTGAGTGTTAAAAATCGTACGGCGTTACTTATCTTTAAGATTATATGGTCTTCGGATTAGTCAATCTAATCGAAATCGTTTGGTATTATTTCCCTCAAATCCCCACAAAAAGGCAGAATTTTGACTTGCTTCATGCATCATATGTTAACGTCCCACACATAAATTCACCCCCCGAGGGAAAGTACATATAAAATTCGTGCATTATAATATATAATATAATATATATATCTGTCTATAAATAACACTTAGACTTGTTAAGACATTTTAGTAGGTTATTTCCTAGTAGTTGCCTTTCAAAACGATATAAAAACAAAAGGAACTGCTCAAGGATCCTTGAAATATACAAAATCCAAATCATATTCAGACAATCAGACGACAGAGAGATCTCTCGAGATAATGGTTATTGGGAGAAAGAATCAAGAATACTTGTTAAGGGGGAAAACGCTCAACGCTTCCTCCTTCGCCTTTTTTTTTTTCTTCAATCAAGTTAAATCAAGTTTAATAAAAATAATAGAAATTAAAAACAAAACTTACCCGTCGTTCCAGTTCTTCCGATTGTTGTTCGATCCCTGGTTACCACCGTAGCTGTTCCGATTCTGGAAGTTCCTGGGGCCCCTCATCGGACCATCGTCGTCATTAAAGCTGGGCGCCGGTGGTCCGCTCTGTCGTCGGAACGGATTATCACTGTTGCTGCCGCCACCGCCATCGCCTCCATTGAACCCTCCTCCTCCTCCTCTCGGATTGGGCCCGTTGGGACCTAGTCCTGGCCCAAAATTGGGTCCCGGACCACCGAACGGCGGCCCACCAAAGTCATCGCGTCTGGGCCCGGGTCCGGGTCCAAATGGACCTCGTGGACCAAATTGGCGGGGACCACCGGGACCGCCACCCGGTCCAAAGTTCGGCCCAAAGTTTGGCCCGAAATTTGGTCTGTTGTGACGGAAGTTGGGTCCACCGGGTCCCGGACCAAAATGCGGTCCTCCCGGGCCCGGGCCCGGCCCATTGGGTCCAAAGTTCGGTCCTCCCGGGCCCGGGCCATTGGGTCCAAAGTTCGGTCCTCCCGGTCCGGGGCCGAAGGGATGACGCTGTCCCGGGCCAAAGTTGCGGCCCGGTCCGGGACCGAAGTTGGGGCCATTGGGACCGCCATCAAAGTCGCTAAAGTTGTTGCCGGGGCCTTGATTGGGGCCAAAGTTGGGTCCATAACGGGGACCAGGACCAGGTCCAGGACCAGGTCCAGGACCGAGACCAGGTCCAGGACCAGGACCAGGACCAGGACCTGGACCTGGACCTGGACCCATGCCAGCACCCGGGCCAGAACCGAGACCGTGACCAGGACCGGGACCAGAACCAAATCCTGCTTTCCTGTCAGGTCGATCCTTGAGACTTAGACTATCATTCGAGTCGCGCGAATCCTGCGATTTGACATCGTTCTGCTGCCCATTGTTGTTCTTCTTGCGCTGCCACTCGGCAAACGACAGCGGACGTCCCTCCGAATCCGACTGCTGCTGCTGCTGGGTCTCCATCTCTCGCTCTCGCTCCTGCACATTGGCCACAGCCTTGGTCAGATTGTTGAGGAATGCCGGGTCCTTGAGGGCCTTGCTAAGCGACTCTGCATTGCTCTGGCTGGGCTTTGCTTCGCCTTCCGGCTCCTGCTCCGTCTCCGGCTGATCGGATTCCACAAACTGAGCCGAGTTCTTGTTGCTGCTGCCGCCACCGGCCACCAAATCCAGGCCTGGGATGCCGTCACTTTTCTTGAAAATGCTGCCCATGGGCGTGTTATCGTTCGTTGGCTGTTCATTACTGCTCTCGACCCCTTCGTCGTTGTCCTCATCCTCGTCATCGTCCAGGGAAATTGTAAATATGGGCTCCGTCTCTTTGCTTTGCTTGGCGGGCTTGATGTCAGCCTCTGGTGGTCCACTGGCCTGGCGCCGCTTGCCCAGGTTGCTGCTGGAGCTGTGTGAAGGTGGCCCGACCACTGGCGGCCCCAAAGACGGTGCTACTGGCGGGGCAGGCGTTGCCTGCTTCTCGTTGCCTTGTCCTGGCGGCGACAGCGCCGGAGTTGGCTTGTCTTTGGCTTCTGCCGGTGGGGGATTTTGAAAACCAAATTTGTTCATCAATGGCAGTCCTGGTGGTGGTCCCTGATTGCCGCGAAAATCAGATGGTGGTCGTTCTCCTTCGCCCTTTCCTTTTTCGAAGTCGCTACTTGCATTGGTATTCCGGTTAGGGCGTCGATCCTTATCATTGTAATTGCATTGATCGTCCTTTGATTCCTGCTCTTCACCTGGATCTGCGATCTCTTGCTGCGGCGTTCCAGACGCCGATCCGCCCGATGCCGAGCCTGTAGAGCCACCCGGGTGATGCTGCTGCAGCTGCTGTTGTCGTCGACGTCGCATCTGCTCCCTGCGCTCGGCAATGCGTCGGCGCTGCTTCTCGAATTCCTCCTCATAGCGTCGATACTCATCGCGATCCGGATGATTGGCATTGGCGCGCTTCCAGTCCTCGAACTGCTGTTCCCACTGGTCGAACAATCGATCGAAGCTGGCCTCGTCCAGGTCGTGTTGTTGCTGCTGCTGATTGCGGTTTTGCGGGAACTGTTGTTGGTTGGAAGGACCTCCTCCCCTCTGGTTGAAGCTGCCACGGTTCTGATTAAAATTTTGAGGACCACCGGAAGCTCCGGGACCTATTGGACCACCAGGACCTCCTTGTCCCATGGGGCCTCCTCCAAGACCAACTGGACCTCCTCCATCACCGCCTCCACGCTCATCTGGATAACCCTGGTTTTGGTTATGTTTCTGGTTGCGATTGTTGTGCTCCCAGCGATTATTGTTTGGCCGACGATTGTTGGCCGAGAAGCTGTTGTTGTTGTTGTTATTGTTGTTGTTGTTGCTTTGGCCAAAGTTATCCGCTGATCCCGGCCCTGCTCCGCCTCCTCCACGGCCACCGGCTCTTGCCTGATTACCAGCTCCTCCTCCTCCTCCAAAGCTGCTGCCCTGATCCTGGCTGTAATTATGCCCAAAGTTGCTGTTGCCGCCTTGGAAATTTCCCGAGCGTGGCCCAAAGTTGTTGTTGTTGTTGCTGCTGCTGCCGGAAGGTGAGTCTGGGCCAAAGTCGCTCTGTGAATTCTTTAAAAAGGGATTATGGCTGCGGGCATTCGGTTGTTCACCTGATCCTCCGCCTCCTCCTCCTCCGACACCACCATCGTTGCCCCAGCTCTTTCTGTTGTTCTGGTAATTGCCCTGAAGCTTGCTATTGCCATGTCGCGCTCCCTCTTGCTCTCCCTGATCTCCCTCGTTCTTCTGCCAGTGATTCGGACGCTGATTCTGATTCTGATTTGGATTTTGATTCGGAGTTAAATTCTGGTTACTGTTGCGTCCCTGATCATTCATATTCGGTGGCGGTCCCTCCCAGCGTCGATTTTGATTCGGATTCTCATTGGGATTGCCGCCCATCCAACGGTCAACGGAGGACTGCTGCGTCGGCGGTCCCTCCCAGCGCCGATTGTTGCTATCGCTGTTACCACCTTGCAGCGGCGGCGGCGGTCCATTCCAGCGATTATTCATGTCATTCTGCTGTGGAGGGCCATCCCAGCGGCCTTGTTGCAAGTTATCCGACTGGGGGGGACCGGACTCCCAAGGCGGCCGGTTGTTAACACTGCCGCGCTGGCTGTTATTGCCCCACTGCTGATCCATGGAGTTTTGCTGCGGCTGTTGGTGCTGCTGTTGGTACTGGTGCTGTGGTGGTGGCCTCTGCAGCGATGGCGGCGGCTGCTGAAGATTAGGGAAGCCCTGTGGCTGCTGCTGCGGCGGCTGCTGCTGCTGCTGGTGATCTGGCGGCTGTCCTGGTTGGCTGTAGTTCTGGTTGTAGTTGCCCCATTTCTGGGGCGGTGGCTGCTGCTGTTGCTGCTGCATGGGCGGTGGTCCTGGCCAGGGCCCCTGGCTCATCTGGTTATGATTCTGCTCAATGTAGCCCGTCGTCTTTTGGGGCGGCGGTGGCGGCGGCTGGTTGTACAATTGCGGCTGTGCCATGATCTTGCCAGGTATCGGCGGCCCAACGGCATTCGGAAGAGGCCCAACGGGATTCGGGAGATGACCAACCGGTGCTGGGACAGCGGCCACCGGCTGGTAATACGCCTGGGTCTGCGGATAGACCTGCGGCCCAGGTGGAACAACCATCGGCGTGGTGGTGACCACAACTGGAGCTACAACAGGCGCAACCTGCGCCACTTGGGCAACCGCAGCCGGCGGCGTGGTGGCATTGGCGGCCGCAGCAGCCTCCATTTCCCGCTTGTACTGCGACCAGAGAAAGAAAAGGTTAACAAAGTGTTTATTGGGGTGGAGGATTGGTTGCTCACTAACCTGCTCGCCGTACTGGGCATGCCACTTGGCGTACTCCGCTTGGTAGGTCTGCCACTGCTGCCAGTGATGCTGCAGCGCATACTGCTGCTCCGGCGTCATTGCCGCGTATTGGGCGGCCGTATACTGCTCGTAGGGGTTGCCCGCACCGCCCGCTGTCGCCACACCGCTGCTATAAGGGTTGGCAGCAGCTGCGGCAGCGACGATGGCCGGGGGTGGAGCAGCTGCGGCGGCGGCGGCAGCGATTGCTAATGCTGCATCGGGTGCTACCGCTGGGCCGCCGGTGGCCTGATCGGTCGGTGGCGGCGGTGGCGGTGCATCGGGCAGTGGGGGCGGCAAGGACGGCTGCGGCGGAGCCATCATCGGCACCGCGGTGACGGCGGCGGCCGCCTGCCATTGGTTCCACATTTTTTTTTTCTTTTTTGCTCTTGCTTTGTCGGCGCTTCTCGATTGCTTTGCAAGGTCAAACGCTGCCCGCGGTCTTGGGCTTGCGTCCCGCTTTTGCTAATTCCAGCGGACGCACTCACTAATGCGCCTGTCACAAAAATTCACAAATCACAAATCTGGGCGAGATGAAATAAAAAAAGTTGCTCACTTCGCCATTATAAGTAGAGATGGACTAACATCGACAGCCCCTATTATCTGTGATCGATGTTTTCAAAAACCGACTGAACTATCGATTGTACGTATAAATTCATATTAGTTCGAAAATTCATTTTCATTTATTATTAATATAAATCCTTATAAATTCCATGAGCTGGGCATTTTTTGTTTATTTACCTATTAACATCCATATGCAAATATGCAAGCTTGCTCGTGCACGTGTGTATATTTGTATTATTTCATGGAGTGTGCTTGTTTTTTACTTCTTTTGATGTATCAATTCTCTTCAATATTTTTAGTCATCAGAAATGTTAATAAGATATAATATATTATGTACATTGTGTCTTATATTTTCAAAATTCTTTTTTATCGCCAAAAGTATCGAAAACATCCATGTTCGCAATCATCTATGTTTCTCACCCCTAGTTATCAAGCATCTTTGTTACTATCGCTAATATCGACGTTCTTAAAAAATAAAAAATACATTTTTGATCGTTTTAAGGTAAAATTAAATTACTTAAGAGATAAATATTGTATGCGGGAATTTAGGAAGAATTTGACGTAAACCTAACATTGTTACTGTGCCTAAACTAACCATAAGGTTTTATCCCGCGGATTTTCTGGCGGTATCTTATTAAGTCAACTTAAGTGGGCTTTGGCCATTTTTGTATTGATTGTTGGTCGTATATTAGCTTCTCACAGTAAAACTAAATCAATATAGAGATAGTTTTAACACATATTTTAATGATTTTGTTGTATTCTGCAGACGAAGCTAACCAAACAAGAAAATGGCATATAATATCGATGATCTTTACGCCCAGATGATGGCTGACCCAAGCCTAATCGTGGCGGGCATCAACTTTACTGAGAATAGTATGACCGATGGCCAGTTCTTCGTGTTTTCGGAGAACGATACCGATGAAGGCTCTTCTTCAGCCGGTGGCAGTAGTTCGGGCAGCATCCATGTTGTCTGCTCTCAAGCGGGTACCCAGCCGCCAGGCAATACCACCGAAACCAACAAGGATGGAAAACCCAAGGCTAATAAGTGACGATAAGGTAAACAAAACGTTGTAAATGATTAATATCTAATTAGATGGCCATTGCAGATCCAAATGTGACCAGCCAGTCAGAGGTGTACGGTGGGGAATCCCACCATGGACAGCGGGGCGCCGACGCACTGGCTTCATTTCTGCCTGCAAGGGACTTCAAATACTTTATATTATCACTCTCTAATAAAAAATTTTGTATTATCACTATTTAATAAATTTCCCGCTTTTAGTACAAGGCAAGGGAAGAATGAAATCTTAAATTTGAACAATTCTTAATTCTATGAACTACCCAACAAAGGTCTGAGTCATTGGGACTTTGTGTAGGTTCGGTTCACATATAAAGCTTGATTTTTATATTCAATTGCGCTTCCTCTGTACAATAAAAACGAGTTTTCCTGGAAAAACAAAATTAACTTAAATATTTGCAGAGTGTGGCCAGACTTGTGCTGACTGTAAATTACTGCGGGAAAGTAATTTACTTTGTGATGGCATGGTCATACTGCTGACACCAACACGTGCTGCGGCCAAGTTTTGTTTTGCTGTCATTTGTTTTTTTTTCATGTGAGAATTCTCCGGCAGAATGACGGAGACGAGCGGAAAAATCAAGTTTCTGATAGCGGACACCACGGCCTTCATCAACGCCGTGCCCCTGAACGTAAGTGGGCCACAGATCACATGCCGCAGTCGAGCTGTGCGTGCACAAACCAAAATCCCATATTAAAAATCCCCTTTTAGGAATATGCCGAGCAGGTGCTCACCGTGCCCGAGGTGGTAGCCGAGGTGCGCAACAAGCGACAGATCCGACGCCTCTGCGTCCTACCCTTTGACCTGCAGGTGCGAGAGCCGCGCCCGGAGAGCGTCAAGCACTGCGTGGAGTTTGCCAAGCGGACCGGTGACTACGCCAGTCTCTCTGGCATCGATCTGAAGGTCATCTCGCTCACCTACGAGCTGGAGGCGGACACCGTCGGCACCGAGCATCTCCGCACGGAGCCTATAATGGCGCAGACAATCGCTTCCAAGGAGAAGCCCGCCGAAATGCTGGATGTCAGCAGCAAGCGTTTGGTCGGCTGGTATATGCCCGAGGGCGAGGCAGAGTCCGAAGAGGAGGAGGAGGCGGAGGAAGAGGCTTCCGAGGAGGAGGAGGAAACATCAGATGGCGAAGCGGAGCAGGGCGAAGCTGAAACCGCAGCTGTGGACGCCGTGAAAGCCGCCATTGAAGCTCAGTTGGCGGGCAAGGAAACCCTGCCCAGCCAGCAGCCACTGCAGCCCGACGAGGAGGATGAGCCGTCGCAGGAGGAGCTGGACAAGCTGTTCGAGCAGCTAAAGTGTGCGCCCAGTGCCGAGGAAGAAAAAGAGCTCTCGCAATTGCTGATATCCCAGCCGCAGGCTGACGATAGCGATGAGCCCGAAGAAGAGGAGGAGAAGTCACCGGTGGCAGAGGACGAAGACGACGTGGGCGACGACGGTTGGATCACGCACTCCAATATTAAGAAGGCAAAGAAGGCGCTGGAGGGCAAGGTGGAGACCGACGAGGTGCCGGCCGTTGCCTGCATGACCACCGACTACGCATTGCAGAACGTGCTGAAGCAGCTCAATCTCCATTTGGCCGCCCTTAACGGCCGCATTATCAAGCAGCTGCGCACATACATCCTCCGTTGCTACGCCTGCTACAAGACCACCAGCATCATGACTAAGGTTTTCTGTCCGAAATGCGGCAACAAGACGCTGAAACGAGTGGCCGTCAGCCTGGACGAGAACGGCCGCCAGGTGATACACATTAATACGCGGCGACCGCTGACCAACAAATACAAGAACCAGAGTCTGCCCCGCTTCCATGGCGGCAAGCACTCGCGCAATCCCATACTCTTCGAGGATCAGCCCATGCCCCGTCAGATGCCGTCGCGGGTGGCCAAGACCAAGACGAACGCTTTGAATGAGGACTACACCGCTGGCTTCTCGCCCTTTGTGCTGCGCGACGTGGACTCCAAGTCGGCCATGCTGCGCTCCAAAGGCAACCTCAAGGAGTGGGCCAGGAACAACAACTTCGAGGAGGATCGCCGTCGCAAAAACTACAATCGTTTGTACAAATAGATCTTTTACCGGAAATAAGGGCTAGCCTCCTAAACCTAATTTAATATGTAATATATATATATATATAAATATATGCAAAATAACAATATAGAATTTATTTGAACAATTCTATATGCGGCATTAATCACAGTTTGACGCAGAGTTCGTTGCCGGGATACACGGGTAGATTCAGTTCGTATTTGCGCTGCAGGGATGGGGGCACAAATCGGCCGCCCAGGTAGTGGTGCTCTCCGCGAAAGTGACGGGCACAGAGCTTTGGAGCTGTCAGGGAAATCAGCATAGTCGGCTCCAGGTCACACTCACTCAGCTTGCCCTTCTCGACGTCCCAGCCGCTGGGTATGTCCACGCTAAGGGAAAACATTCAAGCATTAGTATCGTAATAATCGATCCCCCTTCTATTTTCTACCTGGCTATCGGCAGCTTCGTCTGCTGCATCAGCTCCACAGCGGCCACAAAGTTGGCTCGAACTGGTGGCTTGAAGCTAAAACCAAATAGGGCGTCCACAATGAGATCGTATTGGCTGGCGGCCACCTCAACGCTGGGGCACTCCTTCACCTCGCAAATCTCCATTTGGTGGCATTGGTGAGTTAATGCCTCGAACATGGGCTTCGGGTAGTAGATAACGGGCGTATAGCCCATCAGGGAGAGGTGGCGGGCGCAGACCAAGCCGTCGCCTCCGTTGTTCCCTGGACCGCAACACACAAGTACTCGCGGATGGCTCTCCGGGGGAAAGCACTTGGCCACCGCGTGGGCACAGCTCAGACCGGCCAATTCCATTAATTGGTCCACGCTGAAACGGTATGTCGTGAAGAGCTCCTGGTCCACATTGATGGCCTCGGTTTGACTTAGATACTTGACCATCTTCTTATTGCTCGCACAAAATCGCTTTGTCTGCTTAATCTCGGGAAATGCCCTTGGTGTTAGCTTGATTTTCTGTATGGTCAAGGGGTGTAGAAACCGGGAAAAGGTCCCCAGGTAAGCGATGCGTTGCCAGTTCAGCAGGCTCATAGATTGCGGCCGGAATCCAGTAATCCACTTACGAAATCAAACCACAATCAATTTCGGATATAAATTTTTTAAAAACAGGTGATAGCAGTGCTGCCACACTGCCTGGAAAAAGAATACATAGCTATATCGATACATCGATATCTTTGTGTAGTTCCTTTCTTACTGCTGTGACATTTTCCTCAATTGTTTACAAAAGCAGAGTACCTTTGAATTCTGTTACAAAAGTTAGTTTTCGACCATTTTGGGTCGTTTCCTATCCCACTAAATATATCGCCGATACTTTAAGAAATGTAATCACTTAGTCGTATAGCGAATACCCTATATGTTCGAAAATTTAGATCGGTATATCGGCTTTTCGTTAACACATCGATGGTATCGATAGTACAAGCGATGTTTTCGCATCTCTAGCACTGATCGTTTGGGAATTCTGTGGATCGGACGTGCGCGACCGGATTGTTGCACGGTTTTTGTTTTTAATTGGGTTTTCGGTTTAATTTCGCGCACTTTGTTTTGTTGTTGTTATTTGTTATTTTTTTTTGTTCTGGGTGGCACGCATTGCAAACAACATATGCCACAGCAGCAACAACAACAAAAACAAAATAGAAATCGCTGCAAGTTGCGTGTCGTCACACATCGTCGCAGCGCAGACGCGACAGCGCAGCTGTAGAGCAACAAAAACAACGGTAATATCAACAGCGTTCGACAAGTTTGTGCAAGTTGCGCGCGCGCGTCGCAGGTGCTGTGTTTGTTGCCTCTCGCCTGTACACTTTGGCTTCAATTAACCAATTTCAAAGAGAAAACAAAGCAAACTAAAAGAAATAATAAATAATAAATAATTAAATAAACAATTCAAAACAAATAATTTGGCAAATAAAAATTTACGACTCAAAGTGTGTGTTTAAATGTGAATATTACAAAATACACAGAAATTAATAATAGCAGAATAAAATCGATTGAAACGATTTAAAAGTGAAAATTTGACAAATTAAGATCTTTTCAAGTTGCTAATTGTTTAAATTAAATAATATTAATCATCTCATTATCAAAGAATATGTAATAAATTATATATTTAAATGAAATGGAGATATTATTTATGTGAAAGAATAAATCGCCCGGCCTTATCAATATTATTTTTTTGTATTATTTTTTTGTTGTTTTATCTGAGTGTTTTTCGGTTTTTGTTTGCTTTTCAAGAATCAAATGGAGTTCGAGATCGACAACACGAGCAATTAATTGGAAACGCATTTAACTCGAGCTAAGGTACGTTTTTTTATTCATGTTTAATTATGTTGCGACACGTTCGCTGAGAACTTTCACTGACAACGAATCGGAAGGTGGGGAAGTGGACGAAAATATGAACCACCTTTTTATGGATGTCAGCGATTTTTGGATTGCATTTCATTTTTTTTCTATTTGAGTCGGCTTTCGGGTTTCTTTTATGACGGATTTGGTTTTGGGTTGTTGTGGAAACTTCCGGATTATTATATCAATGCCGCTTACCTGCCGCCACCCGCATTGATACAAAGAAAATGTCGCAACATATTGAAATATAAGAAATAATGTCTCTGTGACAACAACATTATTTATGAATACAATTTTAAATGTTCAATGTGTCTATAGTTAAATGGAATTGTGGGAATTTATTTAGTTTTAAGATTTTATGCATTTCTTTTTCTTTCTCTTCCTTCCTCGATTTCCTTTTTCTTCCTGCTTCTGCCGCCGCTGCTCATGCAAATTTTTCGGGTCGTTGCAGCAGGTTTATTGTTGCTGCCATCTCCCTTCCTCTTACGCTCCAATGGCCAGCGAGCGCACAGGTAGGCCAGGGAGGTTAGGGGGTTGTGAGTCTCTGTGTGTGTGTGTGTGAAGAGGGTGAGGGGTTGAATATAAAGGACCAGGTAAAGCGATCAGTGAGAGCAAGAAACGAAGGAGAGCAGCAGCTGCTCTTTACCTTTGCCTTTTGTTTGGCTCAGCTTTTCTGCTTCTTCATCGCGGCTTCCTGCCAACCGGCACAGTGGGTCGAGCCGAGCGAATTGCGTGCAAAAAAGGAATTTATTTTAAGCGGGTGCAATAATTTTGTAATAAAAAAATACATCATATAAATTAAATTAAAATGAATTAATTCATTGAATTAACTTCAATATATGTATTGCTCAAAACGTTACATTACGAAATAGATTTTTTAAACCTGAGTTCTGAGTTTTTCCGCACCCACAGTGCCATTTTGGTGGTGCTGATTACCTGGCTCACACTTCTTCTTTTCGTTCTTCTTCAGCCGCTGTGATTTGCTGGCCTCGTTATTGTTGTTTAGTTTTTTCTCCTATATTTTTCCACTTCTTTCGCATTTGCTTTTATTGTTCAAATTTGTCTCGACAGACGGGGGTTTTTCTGTTTTTCTTATTATTTAATACGTACTGTATATATGTATGTACATATGTATGTGTGTACATATGTATGTATATATATATTTGTTCAGCATTTGTTGTGTCTGCTTTTTAGTGCACTTTGTGCGGCTTCACTTTAGTTGGCCAAGAAGATAAAGAAGAAGAACGAGAAGCTAACAAAAAAGAAGAAGAAGAATTAAGCTGCAAGTTGGCCTTCAACTAAACTTTTGAACTTTAAATTTATTGCAAGTCGAAAATGCATTTCAATGTGTTGAGCTTGTTTTTAGTTATTTGTTTTTATTTTGTTTGCCCTAAGCTAATTGAAAAGCTTTTCAAGTGCACTGTCCGAAAATGAACACTAAAAATAATGTGAATAAGATGTTGTCTTGAAAGAAAGTTAATAAATAACATAAACCTCGAAGTTTAGTCATCTTTTTAAAGTTGTAAAAATTCTATAACCATTTAAATGTGAATTCTAATAGCAAAAGCTACTTAATTTATATGGTATTCTTTATTATAATAACAAAAAGCATATAAATAAAGTCAAAGATGCATTTCAATTTAAAAATATTGTCTTTAAATGTCCCTTTTTCGGTTTACACATTAGTTTATGTTTTTAAATGTATATTACATAATATCTTCAAATGAGTTTATTTTAATTTTGTTTTTCTTTGTGTCAGGCTTATCGCCTTTACATGAGAGTTGGGAAAATGGAAATGGAAACTGAAAGTGGAATTGATAAGCGAAAATGGGTGACAAGTTGAATGGGTTACTAAACTAAGCTGTCCACCGAAAGAGAATGCAAAGTACACAGAGAAACAGAGAGAAAGAGAGAGTGTGAGAAGGAGTGGAAGATGGGGGATCAAAGTCGGGGTCAAAGCTTAGTCACTCACTTGCTGGCATTCTCTTTGGCCGTCTCTTTCGAGGGAGCCATAAATATTTAGAGCTTGTCTTTTGTATCTGCATTTTCTTTTTGCCTTGCTCAGCATTTTGATACCCTACAAGGCCAGAGTATATCAACTAACTCAAAATCAAGACACAAAACAATATATTACACTTATTAAATAGATTTAGTGGCTGAAATCTTTATAATTTTGTCATTATTTTCGTAGTCTTTAAATATATATATGTACATATATATATATTTTAATTATATATTCACAAAAGCGCAGCAGCTCTCCCTAATGGGAATCAGATACTGGACTCTGTAGAACTGTGCTAGTGATGAACCTTTGACCTTGATTGTATATCGAAGTTGTTGTCATCGAGTGATTCAATCGCTAGCGCGCTCCACAATCGCGATCGCGCCCTGTGGCGCCTATCACAGTTCGCCCCCTCATGTAATGCCATTTGTGGTCTCTTTTTCCACAACGTTTGTGATTGCTCAGAGGCCACTGATAAGTTTCTATTTCAATAACAACAACATTGTTGTGGAAGCAACAGAAGAACCCCGGACGAGCTGCAGGAATAATAAATGCCAGGTTTTTCGGACCGAGATCGGGGGCAATCCCCATGGGATTACGTCGGCTTATCTTTTATTGTTCCGAAGCGCGGCTTACTTGGCAGGTAGGTAGAAGCGAGACGCAACACAGAACAAGCATTTAAAGGTAAAAAAAAACAACAAAATAAAAAAACAACAAACAAACAAAAATGCGAAACACGAACACGAGAACATGAAAATGTTGGCCCCATAACGAAAACAGTTTTTAGCTAAATTCAAGTCACCGGGGAGTGCTACAGGGAGACGGGCAAGCTGCAGGGGTGGCCAGAGGGGTCAAGGGGGCCGAGTGCTACTAGGCTGGTAAAAAAGAAGTAACAGACAAAAAAAACTAAACAAAATATATACAAAATATATAAACAAAACTGCAACTTTGGCAGTAACGAAGTATGCATGCTCTATTTTTAAATTTATTTCCTAATATGTGTATTGTGAAAAGGCGTTTCTGTGCATTTTTGGTTAGAAATGTATTTTTTTTAACTTCTTTAGGTATTCACAAATAATCGAATCATCAAGAAATCACAAGAATCTTACCAGTATATTTTGCAGAGCAGCCTATAAAGCCAAAAATGTAAAATACGATACATGAAACATGGGCTCTTGTCTAAATATTATATTACGATAGTTTAAAAAAGTATCTATCTGAATATGACTGTAAAGGTTTACTTTAATAATCAATGTATGGACAAATAAATAAACTATAAGATACTCCTTCAAAAGATACATTTAACTTGTATCTTTTTAATATAAAATTAAATGTTAAGTACTCTTAAACTTGAAAAAAAAAATTTTTAAAGAGAAGCAACCCCACACAACCTAACTAAAAAATGTTTCGAGGTGGCAAATGTACAAAACTAAAAGCCGGATGGATTAAATTGGGATTTATGCCCAAACGCACTCGTGGCATATGTAATGCACCCCTCTCCTTATTTTTAGGGACTCGCCCCAGTCGTCGCCTCGTTTTTCTTTTTCGTATTATTTCACCTGTTTCCTTGTGGGACTCGCTCTTTATTTACTTTTTTTTTTGCTCTGTTGTCGAGGGCGGGCAGATAAAAATGTTGAAACAATAACCAAGGTAATTCCCTGGAGGCATTGCCTGGATGCCGGGATATAACTGCCAGACCAACCTCGTACCTTTTCGGAGGGAAGTGGGCTTTTAAACCCCAGATTTCAAGCATTTGCAAGTCTTTCATTTCTTTATTTTGCGTTACATTCTGGACGAGTTATATCCTAAGCAAAGTGTTGTACATTTTCTGCCATCGCCCATATGGAAATTGCATTTCCTGGGCGCTTTCGGGTAAAGGCGGGTAAAGCCCCGGCGCAAGGATATGGTTGCATATGCACTTTTTATGTAAGTCAGCAAATTGACTCTGCTTTCCGCACATTTTCCTGCAATGTGACTGGGCTAGAATTTTTGGGCTGGAGAAACAAAAAAAAACGAAGACAGATAAAATAAAACAACAACAGAGATGCATACCAGTGAGTAGGAGGAAAAGTCTGCAGAGAAAGGATGTCTGTGTGGAATGCTTTTCCCACTACAGATTTGTTTCAGATGCGGTCTGGACAGTGTGAAAAATAAGTCGAAAATATAAAGCTACAGTGGAGATTGAGGGACTTCGATGCTGTCTAGAGTATCTTAAGTCTTTCTAAAGATATATCATAAAGTTTTTAATGATTTATCCTGCTTTATGTGACCTCAATTTACACTTAAATACAATAGCGTATCACAGAATTCATACTTGGGAATTTCTACTAACAATAATTTCAATTTGATTTATTTTTAACCATTTAAAGCCATTAAATGCAATTATTTGGTTTCAATTTAAGTAATTAAATTGGTTAGTGCATGTTACAAATTCTTTCTACGCACTTAAAAAAATGATTTGCAATAGTAAACCCCAAAATCGCGATCATGATTGCGGTTCCATTAATCGAAATTATAAATTAATATTCTTTTGGAGTGTGAAAAGCTGCGGATAAACAAAACCAGTGAGTGGCTTTTCCACCTGATTTTTGTGTGTGGTGTGTGCTTAATATTGTATGTGCTATGAATTACTTTCGACCACTTGCAATAATGAGATGAAAAACAATTTTGTTGCTGTGGCTGCTGCCGCTGCGCCAAATTGGAATTCCAATTAAATGTGCCTAGAGTTGAACTGAGACTGGGACTGGGAAAATTGCATTAAAATCCTCGCTCAGCTCTCCGCGACATGATTCAATCAAACTGGTAAAATGAATTGTTTGCGGGAAACGGGAAAAAAGCCAGCAGCACAAAAATAAACAACAATAACGGAGACGGGCAGATAATATGACATGTGGCTGCAAATAATACTGGATATGTGGAGTACATGTAGTAAATGTTGCATAATGCTAGGAAATCGCTAATCAAATAGGGTTGGGGGGGCTGGTAGTAGTAGGAAGCAATGGCTCGCAAATATCTCCATTAACATGCAAAATGATGCCAAAGAGGGGGGTCTATAAGATGGCCTTGTCAACACCCATTGCTGCTCCCAATTAACCCTATCAATTGAGGATAAAAAGAAGAATAAATAAATACCCACGATGCTCAGGCAATCATCGGATGCATTTTGTAGCTAGCAAATTAACATGTTTTGCGCGGTGCCAACGCAGCTACAACTAAATGCTACAGGTTTCCAGTTACCACCTACCTGTTACCTGTTCCACGTGCACCTGGCCGCGCACAGCAAGGAGTGGGCTTCAAAAGGAGTTAAAGTGCCGTAAGGCCGGCGTGGAGAGTGCTTAAGGTATTTAAGTTTCGAACATTTGAAGTATTTAAATATTTGAGTGACTGAGTGTTTATTATTTACACTTTCATGTTATAAAATCAACAAAGGGTGTTCTTTAAATATCCCTGCTTCCGACTTTTTTTGTAAGACCTTTTACTTTATTTTGATATTGCTTTATCAACATATTATTTACCTGTCGCAGGTTACTAATCATTTTTAAATCTTACAAATTGTTTAAATTTGAAGTAAACACAATTATTACTCTATACTGTTTGATAGATATATATTTAAACAACGGACTAAGGATTTTTCACACGATTATTTTCACAAGTAAAGAAAGTCAAAGTAAAAAAATGATTCCTGTTGGAGAGACCATATATGAAAATATTTTTAACATAATATCATTTAATTCTCTCATTTTATTTGTTGTATTTTTTTTTTTTTTGAATATCTACTTGGGTTGGTGTACTTTTGTAGCGAACAAACAAAATGTTTGTCGAATTGAAATGAAACATGTCCGCAACGGGAGGAAACAACAGGATACAAGAGGACAGAAGGCGGACATGAAGCCCCAGCCACAAACCGACTGACTCTCTCCAAGCTCTCCAACATCCAACTGTAATTGAAGTTGAAACAGTTGAGCCAGTAAATTGTGTGCTATATAACATGACAACAGCCACAACAACAACAACTGCGGGAAAAATGAGGAAATATGCAACTGCTCAACATGCTACAAAGGAGGGCTAACCCAGGGAAAGAGGTCATGGCACAGAGAAAAATTGTAATAAATTTTTAACAGGATCATATTTAATACATATACTTTTCGATTGTATATATAATATCATTTAATATATTTAGTTAAAAAATGTATAGCATCTTTCTCATTGCCCTTGAATCCCCAACTGTATTTCTCTGTGGAGCCCCTTCTGGGCATTGGACTTTGTTTCATCTTAAAGCAGTGGTCCGCACCATTAATTCATTTTCTGGAATTCATACATATTTATTTTCTTAAGTATTAACTTTTCGCTGTGTGCACACATCCGACATGATGTCCGCTGCTCTCATATAAAAAACTACTCGTCTCCTTTGCCGCTTTTTGTCTCGTGTCAAAGGAGACAGGGAAAGATATAGGGGAATTAAGGGAAAACACTAGGGTAAGAGATATCCAAGCCCCTTAATCGTCCCTTTTGTGAGATGTCCAACTGGCTGATGGCCAAATGTCAATCTGCAGACAAGTGTAGGTCAATGCAAATTATGAGAATCGAGACAAATGGCTACAAAAGCGAAATCCAAGACAGCTGACAGACAGCCGAATCCGGTAGAGAGGGAGAGCGAGGGGGCAAAGCTTCGGATACAGGGGTGACAAACACGACACATTTTGCAGGAGGTCACCACTTGAGGGGCTGAGCCCAAACTGAAAGCAAAAATAATAAATTAAATGTCAAACGGATATCGGCTATCGACCAAACGGATTTGTTGGCAATATAAAGCGAATAAATAGGCGAAGAGTTGAGGTAAATGCTGGGAAATATTCGACGAATACATATGTCGCTTTTAACATAATTGCCTGAGCAATGCAAGCTTTAACTTTATAGTGACAAGGCTTAAAGGCAAGCTTATATAGCTATATATATAGTTATATAATTATAAGAGGTTCATGTTCAATAAAAATATTTCAATAAAAGTTTACTATTTTTACAACAGCAACCATTTGGATAAGACATTAAGCCAACTGTTTAAGATCTTTCCATGTCAACCTTGAACTATCAGGGCCAACTTGAGCTTACCAAGAAGCCAAAATAAGAGGCACAAGCTGACGGAGATTTACTGCCCAACCAGTGACCCGAGTTGACACAAATTTTCCATTTGGAAATTGCCCAACCCTCCTTCTCCATCTCCTCCTCGTAGGTATTTATTTAATTTAGCATTTTTCAATGTTGCAATTGTTTGTCGTCTGGTTTGGAGATTTGACAATGCAAACGAAGCGATAAGAAGGAAAGAAAAATCCCGAAAAAAAACAAAAACAGAAATGTGAGAGAGAAGCGAAACCCACAAACCGAAACCGAAAACTGAAACAACCGAGAAATAAAACCACAGAGGGAACGAGAGCACCGACAAAAATGTTTGCTTCAATTCCATTTATCATTTACGCATGATAAGCCCGATAAGCGTTCGTACCTCGCCTGTTTTTCCTCAATTCCCGACCCCCCATCCCGCAAATTTCCCTTGATAAGCTGGCTGCAAAACTCTTGTCAATGTATCTCTACAGCATTTGTATCTGGAACGATATCTGAATCTGAATCTGCTTATTGTTGTCTAAGAGAATTCGAAATGCGTGAGCAGCTGGACCTCAACTGAAAATATCGTATTTGTTTTGCGGAAAAGTTCTTTGCCACAGGAAAAGTTTCCGAAAATGCGTATATTTCTTTGGGTTTTATTTCTTTCTTTTTGTTTGTTTGTTACTTGAGCTGAACTTCACTTACTCTAAGATAAATATCTTTTCAATATAGCCTAATCTAATGGTGATTGATTAAATAATGCATTCGGCAAAATGAAGTCAGAATAATTAAGAATTTGTGGGTCAATTGTTTATCGTTAATGTATTTTACTAAATAAATTCTAAGAAGTCTCAAATATGATAATCTTAATACGATAATATCGAACAATATTGATTAACCCATCGATACTTGTATTATATAGATTAATATACATATTAAATATTGTAAGGAAATTGTATAATTATTAACTGAAAAATATTAATCTTTCATATTTATTTTTAAACGTACAAGACATCAATTTTATTTATCGATATTATCAGAATTGTTTTTAGCTTCGAGCTTTGTCACATTTCGTTATCAATTATATAATTTATTTATTGTCTCACTGATACCACACTTAATCCACAACAACAACTGCAACATTTTCATTGATAAAGTACCTTAATAAAAAAAGAAACACCCCCTTTTGATAATGACTTTATCGGTAGCTTAAGTGATTGATTACTTGTTATCGTTAATCCTATCGATGAGTTTTACAAGTGATTAATAAATAATTGTTGTAATGATGCATTGTAAATATTTAAGTATCTAAAATACAGCTTTTACTCGATTTCCACATGGATTTAATGACCACACTCTATCCTTTTTTTTGTATTCGAATTTTTCACGGCCCATTTTCCAGCTTTGCTGCATTGAAACGAGCGAAATCACCTTGATTTTGTGGGTTAGTTTTCGGTTCGGCTTAGTTGAGATGCGCTGGTGGGGGCTGGGGTTCACTTTCGTTAACCTCCCTCTACACACAAAAAACTCGCCCGCTTAACCCCTTTTCGAACCTCGGGCGCTATGAAGAGAGATTGCGTTTCGGGGAGCCCTACGCGCGTTGTTGCTATTGTTGTGGCTCTGCCTGTCTCGCTTCAGGTGTTTATTTTGCAATGTACTTCTATATATGTATGTATATGTATGATTGTATGTGTATAGCATACTGCTTTTATTATTGTTTTTTTTTTGTTTTACTTGCTGCTCGTTCGTTGCTCGTTACGCTTCAGTTTGGAAAATCACGCTTTATTGCATTTCAAAACCGATTTGCTATGGCCCATGACCGGTTACTGGGTGAGGGGAGGCTTGAAAAGTTCCCACACCGCTAGCAAAAAAATAAAAAAAATAATAGAAAAAAAATGTACAATAAACCAATTGTTTTCTCAGCTTTTGCATATAATTTTTGTTAAATTGAATTTACCTTAATTATAACAATGTATAGATACATTGAAATTGAATCCAATCCAAACAATTTATTCCGTATTTAGTTTCTCATAAATTAAACAAGGTTTTCACATTTAATTTTTTGTTACGAAATGAGAAAATAATACAAATCCACCATAGAAGAAACACTGATCAATTTTAATTCCACATATACGAATTTGTAGAACCTAAATCGTTTAGAAAATAATCCTATCTTACTATGCTAATTTTACTATTTATTTCTAATTTATAAAATATAAACAAGTACGTTTGGGATTATCCTTAATCATTAATATCAATGAAAAGGTTCGTTTTTCTCCTCGTGTAAACTTGCAGTCTCTGCTTCGCTGGCTTACATGCATCTAAAATTTGTTTTTCTTCTCCATAAAAAACAACTTCCAACTGAGTTCGCAAACACACAACAAAAAAAAAACAATAAAGCTAAATCAATTTACTCGCCAAATGCGTAAAAATCATAAACTTTCCATAATTACTTTAATAGCCAACGACTTCGACTTGGCCGGCAGTTTTTCATGCTTATGCTCTCTTTTTTTGTCTATTTTTTCCTTTTTTTTTTTGCTAAACAATTAAAAGACCATTTGGCCAAGGGTGGGGAGTATTCCCCTCCCGTCAACGTGACTCACTAAGGCGGCAGAAAAACTGAAGCTAAAAATAATTATAAGAAATTCAGCAAAAATGACTAAACGATGAAGTTTCTGCCGGCTCTATCTTCTCCTTCTGCCCTCCATTTCCTCCACCTTGTATCTCTCGTACTTCTTTTACTTATTTTCGTTGCTTTCTGGCTTTGTTTTGGGTGCCTTTAAGTGAGTGTGCCTGTGTGTGTGAGTGTGTGTCGAGGGGTTCATGAACCTGTCGAGTGTTTATCAATTATTATTATGGCAGATTTCTTGTTGGCTTGTTTGTGTCGGCGAGTTTTATTTACTTGGTCCACAGTGAAGCATGTTGTCAGTGGGAATACATAATACTTAATTAGTGATATTGTCCATAAAAAATATATTAACTTTAGTGAATTTATTGATTTATGAGAATATTTGATAGCTTATACGTTAAAACTAGGTATATAAATAATAAATAGATGACATATATATAGAATAAAATAAAATAAATAAATTTGTAACTGATTAAAAAAAAAAACTTTGCTTTTCTTTTACTATTGATTTTTCTTGTAAAATTTCAAATATTTTATTATTTGGAATTATTATAAGGAATTCCTTACATTATATAATTGTGGAAGCAGTACTGATTTTTTTTAAATAAAATATTTAGCATACTTTTAGACACCGTTTTAGATGATTTGAAAATCCACATCTGTACAAAACTTCACTCCTGGTACAGTAAATCTCTGTTTCCCTCAAGAAACTAAACTTTGTATGGCAACGAAAGAAATCGCTAGAGCAAGGAAGAGGCAGTCGAAATGAGAAACAATAAAAGGGTGAATGGGAAAATAAAAGAAGGGAGAAAAAGGGAGCGAAAATCCAAACATAAACTCGATTTGCGCACCAAATTGACTGTAAAATGTGCAATCTGCAAGTTAATAATCGCCACACGAATGGGCCTGCAGTGTGTAACAACAACAAAAACTGTAACAACAACAAAAACTGCAGCAACAACAAAAATTGCAATAAAACCAGCAACAATAACACGAAAAGCTACAAAAACCTGCCAATTAAAGCAACAATAGTTGTAGACGTATACGTAATATTTCGGAAAATAGAAAAAAAAGGGGGAGGGGAAGAAAACATAACTAAAAAAGCCGAAACATAAACAACAATATCAGCAACATGTACGACAGCAGCAACAACAACAACAATTGCAGCAACAGTGCATCAGTCAAGCGGCAAATATAAAAAAAAAACACTTGAAAATACTTTTTCCAAGCCAAAGACTTTTGCCAACAATCAGACTTTTGGGAGTGAACCTCGAGTACAGTGCGTGGCATTTGTGTAGCTAAATATTTAAGGGTTAAGGGTATTTAATAACTAAGCGAACTTAAACTAAATGAAGTTTTCAATGGAAAATAGGTTTAATATGTTGTATACTGTATTTATTTTATTTTTCTGAAGTTAAGTTAGCCTATAAACATGACTTGAACTTTACATAAAGCAGGGGAATCTGAAGTGGCGGGCCGTTGAAAAAGAAGCAGCAATAAAACATCATAAAGTCGCCGAGAGAAGCGAGCAAATACGGGGCTCAATTACAAGAAAGAAAAAGAAAATATGAAAAATAATATAATTTTGTTTGCATTGTTGCAAGGCGAACGAGGGAAATAAAATGAGGCAAAGGAGTGTTGGAGAGACAGACTCCCAAGTGATTCGTAATTTGCAACAGCTGATGGAGGGAGGTGGTGAAAAGTCAGAAAGAGAAATTAAATTATGAAACGAGCTCAAGTTCAAGTGAATATGTCCTTAAAACTATCCATATAACTTTTGTTCCAAATGGTTGTAATTTTATATGTTTCTTGTCTCATTTCTAGATCGCTTAAATGCCTATTAAACTATCTCCCCAAGGATGCCGTGTGTCGACTATTATATCTTGTAGTTTTTACATCTTTTTGTCAAGCGATAATCCCGAGAAGATTCAGTAGCTTTCCTTGGTTGCTTCCTTTCCTTTCCAATCTCCTCCTCCTTTATTGGGGCGTAGGCAATTACCGTTGATTAATGCTCAAAGAAAGAGAAGGGTATAGTGGAAAGGAGAAAGGGAGGCAGAGTCTTGCAGGCTCCAAAGAAAGTAACGCTTGTAATTATTTCTCCATTGATTGGGGTCTCGATTTTTTCCCCCTCAATTCTTTTGGTTTTTTTCTGCTGTTTTCGGTGGGTTCTTTTTTTTTTTTATTGTCGTTGGCCAATCTTTGGTAGTTAAGCCTCTTCTACGTCTCCGGTTTGCTCCTTGTATATTCCCCTCCTTGCCGTTCCGCTCTTCCTACGCCACTTTGTCGGCTGCTTCTGCCTGCAAATGATGCTGTAATTTATTTGCCTTTGTCATTGCACTTGGTCCGGGTCTTACGTTGGCCTTCTCCTATTCTCCTTGCTCCTTCGCCTTCTCCTTCTCCAGCTTCAGCTCCTGCTCCTGCTCCTGCTGGGGCTCGGGCTCCACCCTTCCATCTTTTTGGCCACTTGTGGCAGTTTTGTTTGGCGGATCCTCGGAGCTGACTGCGAATGGCTGCTCATAAATTTCTGCTGCTTGCATTTGCGTATGTTGGCCATCGCTGGCGCAGCTGCTGCTGCTTCTTTGAATGTCTATACACTGAGAAAACGCCCACCAAAAATGTGTATGCGACGAAGAATGAAGCATCTTCGACTCTAGTATATATATATTCTTGAACAGTATCACCAGACGAGTCAATTTAGACATGTCCGTCTGTCTGTCAATCACAATGTCCGTCCGTATGAAACACCAGATCTCATAGACAATCAGAGCTGAAGCTACCAAATTTGTTAACAACTTTCATATCTGTTGCACGTAGAGCAAGTTTGTTTTTAAATTTGGCCACTCCCACTTCTTTCCTTGAAAATCATAAATCATCCTCACAGTCGAGCACACTCGTTTGTAGCTTTCTTACTTCTTTATATTAGGTAAACTCTCTTGGAACAGTCTGTAATTCATTTTATTTTTAATAATAAAATAAAATGTCAAAATGCAGTAATTATTTCTTTCAGTTTATACCATACTCCCCCTTCTTTTTTGCCTCCCCTTGTCATGTAATTTATGTGCGGATTTTTATGGTTTGTTAGTTTTTGCAGCCATAATCCAACCTATCTACTCTAGGATCTGCTCCTCCTCGCCGTCTTATTGAACACTTGCAACATCATGTTTACCTCACCACGGTAACGAACTGTCCCCCCTATTCCACACCCCTAAGTTATTTTAGATTTATTTATTTGTTGTTTACCTCTTCCTTCCTCTCCGCCTGGTTTGGTTCCGGTTCTGGCTTGGTTTCTTTCAATATGATTTACTCCATGCACTTTGTTAGTGCGTTTTTTGTTTAAGCTTTAAAAATGCAAATTTTATGAGAAAGCAAGCTTGCTATTTGGGGACTTGAGAATAATATATATTAATACTATATATTTGTATATTCAAATGACATTTATACTTATTTCATTTACTTTTGCTTTTACAGCTGGCTCAACATTTGAAAACTGCATCTTAAAGTTCTACTAGGTAAGTCAATTTTTAATTTAAAATAAATTTAGTTATTTGTGTAGATTTTTCCTAAGTTTTAAGAATTTTTAATGGGATTTCCTTAAAGTTGTACATCTTACCGCAAAGTTTTCACGGTTTCATTTTGCACATAGCTTTTCCCCTATTATATTGCCAGAGTTTTCGTAAATCAATTTCAGTTTCGTTTATTCCAAACAAATATTTATTTTCCTTATGCATTTTCTCGCCAGTCCTCTTTGGGCTTTATGCAAATCGAGTTGAGAAGATATAGTCGCCGCCGTCAGATTCCATTTAATATTCCATTGCATTTTGTCGCCTTCCATCATTTTTTTGTTGTTTGTTTTTGAAGATATTTTGTGTTAATTTCTGCGTTTGGCTCTGCGCCAAATCATTCCTTCAGTTTATTTACCTTTTGATGGAACTCCGTTTTGGCCTGCGCGCGCGTTCCCTTCGTATTTATTTTCTTTTATTCACTTCTTTTCACTCTTTTTCATTTAATTGTGTTGATTTTCGCGCTTGCCAAAATGGATTTTTTTCTTTTGGTTTTTTACTCACATTAGGTTGGGGAATTTTGTGTTATTTTTCCCCCTTCTTTTTCGTTTGCCACACGTGACCAAAATTAGCGTCGAACTTGGGGCGGGGGTCTCACTGTAATTGACTTTAATGTTTCGGCACGGCGAGAGTGAAAAGAACCGACAACTTTCATCTTTTTTGGCAAAGAATTTGTTGTCTTGCGTTTAGCATGGAGGTCATAATACAAATTAAAAGAGCAATAAAACGTGGGAGTTACGTTAAAAAAGTTTTTAATTTGAACACAATGTAGTAACAGAAGAATCTATTTAGCCTGAATAACCTTTAAGATCTCTGACACTATCGAAGCTTGAGTTACTACATTTGTGGTTAATATTCTTATAAGTTTCTTAAATATTGTCTAATTTTGTCAGGTCAATCGAACTTCAAAACAAAGGTTGCTGCATATATTACTAACAAATGTAATGCAGATTTATTTGGAGGTTCTTTGGGTTATTTGCAAAAATCTAAGCTGAATTATTACTTAAAAGGTTCAATAGCTTAAAGGGTATTCCCCTATTGTTTCTATGCCTTAAATAAACTCTTATAAACTTGACTATATAATTACAAATGAATTGAACAAAGGCAAGTCTCGGATTCAATACGATTTCATAAGAAAAAAGGACGATTTTTCGTGACTGGCACTTGCTAGTCCGTCCGCTCAACTCTGTTCGGTTACTTATTAACTTTTATGGACCATATATAAAGCGCAACTTTTTTCCCATTTTCAACAAGCCGCAAACCGAGTCAGTGCAACCGAACTTATCGCTGGTAAAGGGGAAGGGGAAAACCAGTCCAGGGATATATATATATATATATGTGGTAGCTAAAAGCAAATGCAAGTGCCCAAAAACTTAAGCCGAAACTAAACCAGACGAGCAGAGTCGCATTTCTTTGGCCATAGCAATTTACCAAATATGTACCTTTCACTTTGAAAATCGTAAAATGTCACAAACTGTTCAATAAAAACACAAATGACAATAAAAAATTCGATAAACAAGCGAAGGAAAATGGCAGACTCGAACTCGAACTCGAACTCTTCGAAGTCCAGAGTAAAACTCAGAGTCAAATACAGGCAACAACGACAACAATGCAAGCCATTGCATAAATTATTGTAAATTTATGCGAAAAATTACAGCAACAACTGCGGCAGCAAACGACAAACGTCAGCAACGGGAATCGAAGATTTAAGGCTGGTCTTTTCGCTATCAAGTCGAAACTGGCAAATACTCTAAAAAAAATAAAACAAATAAGGTCAATTGATGCAGGAAATATAAAAGAAAAATAATAATGTTCACTGCATTTCATTTGAAAATGTTTTTAAGTGGTAAAAAAGGTGTAGAAGTATTATCTTTGTGGAATAGAAAAGCCATGAAATTGACGTTTATTTTACTTATAAAGCTTACTGATTAATTTTGAATATACCAAATTCTTAAGTGTTTGTCCACGCTTAAAAAAATATAAAATTCGAAATAGAGAGAGTTGACTATTAAAAAAAAGAAAAAAAAACTATATTGAGCAAGTAGAAAATTTACATTGATAACGACTAAATGGATGGTGTGTTTTCAAAAATTTTATTATCCAAAACGAACGTGTTGCCTCGAAATGCAATAACCAACAAAAGGGTCAACAAGTTGTCAACTTTTTATGATTATTGTCTGCCTCTTCGTGGCACACTGTTGGCATCTCGCTCCCTCCCACACCGAAACGTGCACTTTTTCGGTGTTTTTTTGTTTTGTTTTTGTGTGTGTGTGTTAACCTTTTCTATTTGCATTTTCGAGTCGCTTTTCTTTATTTCTTTCAATTTTATGATCTTTTTTTCGTCTATGGTCTCTTTATAAGCTCGCCAACGAAGCGTGTGAAAAAGCCAAGCAAGAAAACAGTGGAAAAACGACTGAAAAGTGATGGAAACTTTGTGCCAACCACTAATGAGAAATAAAAGAAGATGTAGGAAAAAAGATGCCTCCGTTAGCCTTTGGGGCTTAATGTTGATTTTTTAATAGGAGAAGAAAAAGGTGGAAATAGAAAAAAGGTTTTGGTTTTTTTTTTTTTTTGTATTTGCTTAATGGCTGAAACCAAAGTTAATCCGTGCTAACTAGTTGGTGAGCTCAAGACCCCAGCATGATGGATGGTATTGCCGAAAGATGCTGTGTGTTGCACAACACACAGACCTCGGAAATCTATGAGATTAGATTTGGTCAGAGATATCATTTTCAGTTACAAAATCTAGCTCGAGGAAATATTTGTTCAACTATTTCCCAATTTTGGTTTATTTGAATAAAGATTGCGCGATGCTTGAGATGAATTATTTACCAGAGAACACCAATTTGATATGAATATATATATAATGAACTGCAATGATATATCCCATTTTAAAGGTTACCCCTTGTTTACCGCTAATGAAATCCCTATACAAAATAGCACGAATCTTGGTAATTTTCCGTAATTATTATTTGTTTAATTGCGTTTGTGTCGTTCCCAACTTTTTTGCCCGGCTTCTTGTTTGCGTTTTGGCTTAGCTTGGAGTTTGCTTTTCTGATTATTTTAATTCTTATTTCCCAGTTTTTTTTATTCTTTTGTTGCTGTAGCTTTGTTTTAATTGCGTTCCCACATTGTTCGTGTAATTAAAATACATTTAACGGTGTTTTGCATTTTCCACTTCTACCGAAGAGGCGAGCCAACGACCTATGTGAAATTTGTCTAAGAACTTGCAGTGATTTCTTTCAAGAGTTTTCCGAGAGGGGGAAAAAATAAGGAACAAACAACGAACACTCACGGTAGGCCGTTGGAAATTACCTTACATACAGTAAAAACAATTTATGTGTGTCTCGAGCATCATATGAACTCCAATTAGGTGTGCACATGTTTACCCTTCCCATAAAAAAAAAAATACTACAAACATATGTACCTACATATGTATATATAATGCCCTGGCCATTATTCGTTGTTTATGCAGGTACATATATCTTTATGCATGTGTGTCGCCCGCCTGTTCATTTGCGTTTGTTTGTTTCGCCTACGTGCCAAAGGAAAAGCCAAAACTCCACCACCATCAGCAATGGAAATTGCAAGTGCAACTGCAACTGCAACTGCAACAATCAGTCGGAGTCAGCTGCCGTTGCAGCTCCTCTCTCAATTAACTTTGCATGCATTTAATTGCTCGGCCAACAAACCCAGCACTCGTGTGTCGGCAAATTAAATTTGATTTAAAGAAACCGAGTGCCATTATATAAGCGTTACATGCACATATATATACATCAGTATATATGTATAGCCTAGTGCCAGGCCAACTTTCTATAAGAAATCGAAGAATATAGAGGCAGTGAATTCGGCAATAAACCCAAAAGTACAAGATTATCAGTTTGAGAATGGATTTCTACATTTCGATAAGAATCTATAATATAGTTAAAGATAATCCTTAATGTTTGTATAAGGAATCATATTATTTCTATATATTTATAGTATATATAAAGAACACTTTCTTTTTAATATATATTCTTATATTTTTAATATAATTTCTTAAATGGCAAACTTAAGTTCAACCTTTAATTATTTGTCCTTTAATTGGAAACTCAAGTTAACCTCAACTCAATTTTCACCAAAAGAGAAAGGGAGTGAAAAGCAAGTGAGGCGCATTAACACACATGAAAACGTACACAGGGACACTTGATTAATTAATTGTCAAGCGTCTTTAATTGAAAGCCCATTCAGAGAGCATCAAAAACTATAATTAATATTATTGTCGGCTGTCGACTGACGGCGAAAGGTTAACTTGTAGAAAACCATTTAATTGCCGTGGGTGAATGGCAATTGATGGCGCCAAACAGAAGCCCAATTGGAAAATCTCCCTCTGCCTCTCTCTTGGCAATTTGTCGTCTCTGAAAATGTGGGTCACACGGAAATGAAAGCCAAGTTAACAGAAATGTGGTGGCCGGGGGAACCAGACAAACAGACAGACAGCAACTCTCAAAGCAGACGAGAATTTTCGGTGTAGCATTTAAATATCAAATCAGGCCCGAATGAAATAGCTGAAAAAAAACAAGGAGGCCAAAGGAAACCCGGAAATTTGTCAAGTAGGCGGCAAGGAAAAACGCAAAATGGCAGGAGCAAATAAATCAAAATTAAGTGGCGACAAAATTAAAGTAAAATGTTTGCCAAAAAAAAAAAGAACATGCCGAAGAAGTGACTAAAGTGGATTGGAGAACTCAGAAAAAGTTAACACCTTTTTCTGACTTCTCCAATCCACGGTTTTTTGGGACAGAAAACAAGAATCATTTGGAAAAGGTAATTTTTCAGAGTTTAAGGTTATTGGATCAGTTTTATATATTTAAAGGTGTCATAAATATTGTGAACATTGTAAATGTTTCCATAAATATCTATCGAAATTTAAATATATTAAATTTAGACACAAATTTGAAACACTTTAAAAATGTACACTTATTTAGTACTTATATTAATTTATTAATATCTTTAATATATGTTAAATATATATATTTTTTCCATTCGATTGACTTTTCCTGTATCATTTTCAACACATTCATCCGAAACGAATAAGGCTCGTGGGGGAATAATAATTATTAAAATCGGTTCCAATTGATTGGTGAAATGTAACCGAATAGGAACGATTTATCACCCTTCATTCATTATCGGTTTACGCCCAATTGACTTTCGATAAACCTGAAAAGGTAAAAAGCAACCCCTGCTCCGTTTCCCCCATTTATTTTTGGCTTAGCCAAACGAAGAACTTTTGTCGTGTCCTCCCCCCAGTGAGTGCATCATGAATACGCCGCCCCTCGTTCTTGTTAATGTTGTTTGTTAGCCTGTTTTGTTTGTTTTACCTTTTTTTATGGCCTGACGCCAGGAGTCAGCTTCCTCTTGTCTTCCCAGTCCTCACCTTCCCTTGCTTCTTCGTTTCCACTCTGTTTTTTTTTATTTATATTTGATGTTTTTTTCTTTTTATTTTTTTTTGTGTGTGTCGCCAAGTTCACGCAATGAAATTCATAAGAGAGATGGTCCACCTTTCGATTCTTGGGACTAGTCCCTCTTGGAGGCTGTTTTAATGGGATTTTGGGTGAAAATGTATGTTCTGAAATATTTACAGATTTTTACACTTCCGTCGTACTTAATTGGGGAGCTGCTTCTTCCTCTGCAATAAACGTTATTCATATTTTCTAATTCGCTTATAGTTACACCTCTGTTTATTTATTGCCTTTATTTTTCATTCAGACTTTGTCCGATGATTAATGAAGTTGTTTGTTTAAGGGGATGTTGGATTTTGACCCCCAATAATGGCTTTCAATTCAGCTTTCCCCCCACTGACAGCCTTTGTTTACTTAGCTTATAGGGCAATCTTTTCTTTGGGACTACTTTTCAGATTTTATATCAAGGTTGCGCATGGACACGATCAAAAGGGCGCAATTACAATTTTTTGGGGACCGTCCGGCTGCATTATAAATCAAGTTTCGCCCATCGCCCATCGGCTGGCTCCACCTCCGAAAAGATATTTCAAGGTGAAGTGAACAAAAAATACGCCGTCGCGGCGTATAAGGTAAAATAAAAATCCCCATTAAAGGGCATATACAACGCCAAGGTTGTTTGGGTTGCTTGTATACATATATATTTTTTTTTCGAGTTTTTCGATTGTTTGTTGCTGCGACTGCTGCTGCGAGTGCAATTGCAAATTATAAATGCTTGTTTTTTCTTTATTGGAATAATTATATACGAACATAATTGTCCACGATTGTGTCAACTTGTTGCTCTTTTAGTTATTTTTCGGGCTAAACAAGAGATACTTAAAAATAAACACAAAACGAAACCAGAAAAGCACTTCCCTGTTATGCAATATCGATTGTCTGCAGTCCATAAAAATAGATAAAATGAGTCAAAGGCATTATCTGTTGTAATTGGCGCCGAAACACTTGAATGCTAAGTTTTGGAAGTTGGTGTTTAATCAACGTTTAATCAGTTTATATTTATAAAACTTAAAAAAAATATTAGTTGATTATAACATAAATGTATCTAAAAATATTGATTTACTAATATTATATACTAGTGAAAACACTGCAATCTTTGAAGTAACTTTATAATGCTTAATGATAAAAGACCCAGCAGGCTCAAGTCTAATAAATATGTATGTAAAAACTAATGCACTTTTTATGACATTATTTTTTATTAACTTCCTTTGATAAGGGGCGAAAAGTGAGAGAGTGCGAAAAACCCCTTACCCTTATCCATTATGTGGGGGTGCTGTCGGAATGGAATTAAAAGAAATACCTCCTCGAAACGAAAATGATCAAGTTGCTCCGCTTTTCGGCCTGTCTGCGCCCCCACGAAATGTCACTTGCCACAGGGCTCTGCTAGCTCTCACTCTCTATCTGTCTCTCTTTGCTATTTGCCTCTGGAGTGGAGTAGAGCTCCATGTGTCATTTTTATCGCTCGGCCCGCGTCCCGTACCGACTTGTTGCCCTCCCTCCTTTTGGATCCATCCAGACACCGCCGCATTCACTCGGTGCTCCGGAGTGGCGCTGCATAAAATTGCCAACTACACAATCGCAGTCTGGCTTGGTTTTTATGACTCAGAAGTGCTTTACGCTGTGATTGAGTAGACAGGCAACCACAGAGGCGGGCTGTGGGGTTTCTGGAGGGGATCAGGTCGGCGGCATGGATATCCATGTATATATGCGGAGAATAAAGAGGAGCTGACTGAAAATGTGGAAATCGAAATTGTGAAAGTTAAGTGAATGACGGCAACTTGTCGCTGGGCTTATATAAGTATAAAAGTATCGGCAAGCCATCAGGGAAATCGGATATAGATGGGCGTAATTTCAGTGGCAATCAAAGAGTAACCATGAATATTCAATGTTGATTTTTATCGGCGTAGAAAGGCGATAAAATGTATGTCGGTATGGAAAATATTATTGGCTTACCATAATGGTGTGTTTGCCTTTTCTTAAATGAAATGTGAAATTTTTTACCGGGCGCTCTTTTTAAAAAATCAAAGAAAATGGATGATCTAATAAATTCAACTATGAACTGCTTGATATTATGCCAACCTAGCCATATTATTTCCTAATGACCGAATTAAATATTATCATCACTCTGCCTCTTATTATATAAAGCCAGACCTTAACGTCTGCTTTAAAGTATGGATATTCCCTTCAAAAAATAATGCCATACCTTTGCTAACCATTTTTAAAGTGTTATTAACTTGCCGCCTGCGCAGTTATGGCCCTTTCTTCCAGAGATTTATACCTTCGTGTTGTTCAGATATCTGATCGGCGAACCCTTGTCCATATCGTATCTTCGGTTACCTCACAGTAATTTGCTGAAATTTGTTGCTGCCTTCCCCGATATATATATATATTTTTTGTGGTATGTATGTCTATACACATGGTCATGATGGCGAATGGCTGCCACTTGCCACTGGCCGCTCTGGGCTGCACTTACCTGGCTTACCTGGCCAAATTCCCAGTCATTTGGGTCCACTCCGATCCCCGTCGTGGTCTCCCTCCCAGTTGGGCCCCTCTGAAAGCCCCCACGAAGCCGTTTGTGTTGGCCATTTCGGTTGCCGTTTTCGGTTGTTATGGCCACTTGCAACACACACACACACAGACATCATCACGTAGAAAGGTGGACGAACAACTCGGGGAGAAAAAGGCAACGAAACTAAAGAAAAATATCTGAAAAATTGATTAAAGTTCTTGCAACGCGCAAGCGGCATCAATTACCTGTTGCGGTTGCCTCTGAGGTTTGGCAACGGCTCCACGGCAGCAACATCCACATCCACATTCATGGTGAGGCACCGCGCGCGGCACAGCAGCCGAAATCAGGTGAAGGAGATGAGGCTGCTGCACGGTCAGCAAACGGCAACCGATGATGAGGCAGGCGGCAGGCAGGCCGAGCCAAAGTTAAATATGATTACAGCGCTTGGCTTTTAGTTTCGAGCATTTTTCAATATATGCGATAAAAAAAGAAGGAAAAATTCGTTGTGCCTGTACTGTTGTTGTTGCTGGCATAATCAAGCTAAAATTTGTTGTAGCCGCTGTTTCGTGAGCTGGCCTTCGTGCCTCATTCGCTGCACAGCAAAAGAAAATACTTGGTTTTGTTATAAGAAATTCAAGAACAAATTTAAACAGGTATTTGGTATCGGGTATTTGTTACCAAACTTGCTATTCTAATAGCAGAGGTAGCATGGTTTTTTTTATAATTTCATTCAATTTATTTACAAACTGTTTGCTTTAAGTTATAAACAAAAGCTACAGGTGCGGGTGGCCATAGCTACTATTGTACTTCTATTTACTTATTTTTTAATATTCTTGGTATATTAATAGAACTTACAAGTAGTATTAATATACATATTTGTAATTTTAATATATTTAAATATCATTTCCCGTACAATTCCTTACAATTCAGAAATTGTGTTTTAATTAGGTTTGAAAATGAAGCCAAGCCCGAATCCTTTTTTCAATATTTATTTCATAGTCCAGCCGAACTTGAGTGTTATTTCTCAACACTGTTTTTTTTTTTTAAGATAACAGTGAGTGACCTTTCTAACACACCGAAAATATTTCTCAGATCATTAAACCTGGCCAAGCCAGAGAGAGAATTTCCAGTTTTGAACTTGGGCCTGGCTTTTCCCTCCCTCTTTTCCACCATAACATATATATGTTTTTTTCTTTTTTTTTTTTTGATTGATGATATTACATTTTCAACTCATGTGTAGCTCTGCCTATCTCTGCCTCTCCTCGTGCTGCCATCTCTTTCGGGCTCTGTGGCTGCGAAGAAAGCGCTTAATTGCTTTTGAATGCTTTCCGTGAGTTGCATTTGCCGCCAGCAAAAAAAAAAATAAACTGGGAAAAAGGAAAAATAGAAAAAAATAAAAGAAAAGACAGCTGGTGGTTTGGGGACCGACCAGCTTGTTTATGTAAAAAATGTAAAATCATTAAGGCAAGCACAGCAGCAACTTCTGGCCCGGGTTGTGCCTCCTCTTCTTGAACTCCTCCTGCCGCTCTTTCGGTGGGCCTCAGTTTTGCGGCATTGTCTATGGGTGCACGGTTTGACAAGCACTGCAGTTAAATGCCAAACAACCCGAGCAACAACAAAGGGAATCTTTAAAGCTTAGCAAAGCAGCAACTCGAGATGGAAACAGCTCTGAGAAGCTGGGGTTCGAAATTTTTTTTTTTCGAAATTTGAAAACTGCCCATTGCTGCCCTTCGTTTGCCCATGTTTGCCCACCTTTTATTTTTTTTTGCCCACGTCTAGTTTCCGAGATATGGAATTTCGAAAAATTTTCGAAAATTTTCGAAAATCAAAAAGTTGAATTTTTTGAATTTTTTTTTTTTAAATCGCAATAACTTCGTTTGCCCACGTTTGCCCACCTTTTAGAATTTTGAAAAAATCAATACTTTAGAAAATATGACACATTGAAAATTTGCTGCTCTTTAAAAACAAAAAAATCGATTGCCCACTCTTTAAAACTAAATATTTCTTGAAAATAACGACTGCCCATCTCTAAACACATACTAATGTTGATTGCCCACCTTTTATTTTTTTTTGCCCACGTCTAGTTTTCGAGATATGGAATTTAAAAAATTTTCGAAAATCAAAAAGTTGACTTTTTTGAATTTTTTTTTTTTAAATCGCAATAACTTCGTTTGCCCACGTTTGCCCACCCTTTAGAATTTTGAAAAAATCAATACTTTAGAAAATAT